>OX465114.1:17026446-17167577 GCA_949987565.1 Luidia sarsii | reverse complement strand
AGTACATGTTCATGTACACAGTAATGTACAGTACACGTACATGTACAAGTGTACATGTACAATGTATGTGGAATAAAGGGTACATGTACACGTACGTGTACATGTACATGTACATACATGTACGTGTACTGTACATGTATACACAGTGTACGGTACGTGTACACGTATGTACTGTACATGTACTGTACGTAATGTACTGTACACTGTACAGTACAATTTACAGCTGTACAAGTGTATATAAATGTACATGTACAGTACATGTACATGTACATGTACATGTGTAAATGTAGTGTACAGTATACCTGTCTAGTGTTCACACAGTACCATTGAACTACTGTAGTGGTACACATGTGTAAGCCTACACTGTGTAACTGTAAAGTCATGGTAAAGTTAACTATCCTTGGTCTCACCATGGTCTAAAAGACCAGAGATCTCTTTTATCTCCCACATGTGTGAATAAGACTTTAATTGCCAGCTTACATGAGCTAAATGTACATGTAAGCTGATAATCTACAGAGATTACAAGTACACCTGTACAAGTACCAGTACCATGTACAATGTACATGTACACGTACCATGTACTGTACACATGTACATTTACATGTACATGTACACTGTACATGTACATGTACATGTACAACTGTACACTGTACATGTACATATACACCTGTACACTGTACATGTACATGTGCATGCACCTGTCCTCAGACCAGAGCTCAGCCCATATTGTCCATTTTGGACCTTTTGCAAATCCCCCCCCCCACATTGATTGACTTGTTGGCAAGTGGTTCCAAATTAAATCATTTCTATTTAAAGCATACAGGTAGAGGGAGGTACAGTAGAATACCGGTAGGCTTATTGTCCAGATTTGATTCAGTACATATACATGTATACATGTACATGTACATGTGTAAACTGTACATGTGTACACTATACACTGTACACTGTACATGTGCATGTGTACACTGTACATGTACATGTACGTGTACCTGTGTACAGTACTACAGTACACTCAACTCAAAATGTGAAAAACAGCGTTCATAAATCTGCACTGTAGTGTAGGCCAATGACCGACTCAGCCACACATGTACAGCACACATGTACATGCACGGTACATGTACATGTACATTCGTCATTGTACATTACACATGTGCAGTTTGTGCACTGTGAAATATGTACATGTACATGTACAGTACATGTACCAGTACATACATGTACAGCACACACTCAGATGTACAAATGTACAGTACATACCGGTACTGTACCCAGTACATGTACATGTAACGGTATATTTATACATGTACATGTACATGTACATGTATACAGTGAGCACATTATTCAAACAGCACAAGCAGTACATTGTACACTGTACGTCAATACATGCAAGGATGTGCACATGTATACATTTTACATGCGCGTACATGCACGCCACCGCACACTCAGATCACATCTGAAATTCCAATGACAGCAACACAATACAGCGCTGTCATTAGGACAGGTGGCTCTTACACTGATATGATGTGCACACCCAATCTGGCAGGTGCATTTAACCTGGCCAACTGATATAGTGATAGGCATCCATCATTAAGTGGCATTTATCACTTAATAGTTGACACATCTAGGGGAGTAGGGGAGGCAGGCGATGTGGATTAGTGGTACCATGGAGGAAGTGTGCAAACCTTTAAATGAGGAGTGCTACATGTACATTGTATAAAGGGCAACAAATCATCCTGCCTACATTTTAAAGAGAGGGTGCACTATTTTCAAAGTGCCTAATTTCTAGTCTTTGCAAATTTCAGAAATTACTAACAAAACAGGTGCGTTCCCACTAGAACAAAATCGAAAAGTGGATCGTGATTCAAAAACCATTTTTTTTGGGGGGGGGGGGGGCGCGTGTCCGCACACGGCAACAAAATCGAAAAGTGAATCACGATCCACTTTTTGAGTTTTTTTGGTCAGAACTGCGCATGTCTATTAGTTGTGACCCCACATGTCTGCGCATGCGTTTAATGTACGGTGGGAATTAGAGTTAAACAAACTTAAACTAGAGTCAACAAGAAATTGGAGCTAGATTGTGCACGTGTACTACATGTACAGCAGAACGATTGCGAGTGACGACGCTAAACACCAAACGTCTATGCTCCGAACCATGTGGACAAAGCCGGATGTTTATCTGTACATGTGTACATAGTGTACATAAATGTAATGTACAATGTACCGGTACCGGTATATTAACATCCACAGACCATGCACTCTTCTGCTTCTTACACCGTGGTTACATCATGGAGCTCCATGGTAACCGGTACATGTACATGTACATTGGTGTCTGTGTATGTTCCAACCACTAGAGAGGCATGGCTTTGGCCACAATACCATCCATCCACATGCAAGCCCACGGACATCATTTTTACAACCCATGCATCGAGAAGGAGAATTTCCCCAAAAAGAAACTTTAACCTCGAGGTCCCCCTCCCAACCCCTCCATCAGCCTCCCAGCCCTCCCTCTCTACGAAATGCACCCGCCAAGAAAAAAAAGAAGCCGCAATCCTACTACCCTGCACATTCACATCGCAGACATGTCTCGCAAATACAAAGGACCTTTCAATGTTTGCGAATTGTGATTTTCATATTTGTGTGTGTGTGTGCGTGCGTGCGTTGTGTGGGTTGGGCAGGGAACAATTGGCAAACAGCGAAACCCGGGAGAGAGAGAGCCGCAGACTGAGACTCTGCTGGGAAATTATAAAGATGCCCGCGAGGTCGTGAGGACATGCGACACACTCTGACCAAAGAAAAGACACGGGAGGGGTAGCAGGCCTCAACGACAGGTAGCAGACAACGCCACGGCCCGCCAACTCAAATTGAACTTCAAAGACTGACAACTTAGGAGCTGGGAATCTATTTACTTATATATATTTTTTTTCAATTCTTTTCCCTTTTTTGTAAATATTGTTTGGGTATCAGAGCTTAAATTGGCCTGAAGATTGTGCACTGAGCAGAGAGAGAGAGAGAGAGATAGAGAGCGATCGAGAGAGAGATTGAGTCCTTGGTGTCAGCTACAGGGCTGTACTTTGTCCAGACAGGGACATGAAATAACGCTCCTATTCTATGAGCATTGTGACCTGCACGGACTCACACGGAGACCACTGGAAAGAGTGTTTGTGTTTTAATTCTGCCTGCCAGCTGCCGACAAAGGCTTGTTCCTGACATTTACCCCCCCCCCTTCCCCACCCCCTCACACACAAAAATTTCCAGGGTAGATCAGAATAGAAGGCCATTTTTGCATCAGCATGCAGTAACCCTCCACTTGTTGGGCGTTTTTACACCTTGCGGTTGTAGTACTGTGCTTTGCGTGCCATCTGATGCCATGCTTTAATAGCCGCCTATACAAGCCCAGTCAGGTGTACTGCCACCCTGCAGTGAGTGATAATGATGGGAATGAAAGGGCCGCACTCCCCAGCAATGGAAAGAACTTCTGATTGGGTTTTGCAAGGCCATCTAGGAAGGAGTGTACAGTGAGCGCACCCAAGGTTTTACACACAAGTGACAGGACACACTGAGTTGTTGTCCAACTTTTTGTTTACAGTCTGAAGACAACCCTGAGCCTCACAGTTAAATCAGTTGAAGGTTACACTGTTACACTGTTCAGGGAAAACATCTCAATAGTGCAGAGGGCTTAGTGTATTGATCCAGTGACCCACATGTTCATGTGTAAATGTGTACGTACACATGTACAGGTATGCTTACATGTACAATGTACATGTACATGTACATGTATCTGGAAATGTCCTGCTTGGATCAAAACATCAGTTGCACTACATGTACATGTACTTTTTTTTTAGATTTGCATACAGTTTGGGTCACTATAGACTGTTATCACTTCATAACTTTTGTTTGAAAATTAAACTACTGTATGAATATGATAGATACATGTAGTCAGGATCCAATTCACCATTGCTGTTTTGGGGGAACTTTGTCTAATTACACTGACTACATGTGTATACATGTATACTGTACAAAACCAACAAACTTCAGATGGTACAGTACATGTACATGTACATGACATGAAGGGCCTACAGTACATGTACATGTATACATGTACATGTACATACACATGTACATTGTAGCGGTACATGTGCAGTACGTGTACATGTACAATTGTACATGTACCTTAGAGTGAATATGTAGATTAAAGTCAGAGGCCTCAGGTTCCAATCCTGATCCAGTGAAATTTTCTTTGCTTTTTGTCACATTGTCTAGGAAAACAATTCCCTCTCACCCAATTGCATATGTACATGTACATGTACATACATGTACATGTACAGAATGCATATTGTAGATACTACATGTACATGTGCACAGAAACTACAGTTGTACCTGCATGTACCAGGGTACCTGTACATCATGTATACATAATGTATGTCTGACTTGAGCCTTGCATGGCAATTGGCACTCGGCAAGGCCAATCCCTACATGTCCATGTAATTTCAGCCCCATGGGCAATCCTCAAGGTGAAAAGGAGGCAAAAGACAGAGGCAGGGAGTGCACAGTATGGATTACCACAGTGCCAAGCTGTCAGACACTGACAAATAATACAAAAAGGGGCCCACGTGTACATGTACCTGTGTACATGTACATGTACAGTACATGTACCTGTGTACATGTACATGTACATGTACATGTACCAGTGTACCTGTACAGTACATGTACACGTGTACACATGTATATGTTTATTAATATTTACTATTTAGGCACAAAGCCAAGAGGGTAAAAAACACCAAATCTAATTTTCTTTTCAAACAATTTGAATTCACATGAAAATTGATCAAAACCCCAAACAAACAGTTCTTTATCAGGAAACAGAGCTTTCAAACAAGCATAGAATCGTCTCTGAGGCGTTTCCCTTCCCCCAAGTCTTGGACCCTTTCCTTCTGACCTCCATTCATCCCTTCATTGAAATCATTCATTCATTCAGTCAGTCATTCATTCATTCATTCACATCCCAGCTCGTTCATCAGTTCATTTTGTAACGGGGAGTTCCCACAGTGCAAGCTTCCCAGCACTGTTTGAGTTTCTCCCCGAGTCTCATGACACCCAAATCCCACAAGGCGCGCATGATACTGTCAAATGAATCGGCACCTCCCTACGAGATCACAGAGAGAGAAAAAAACTCCCTCTCCCTCTCTCCAAAAAAAGTAAACATGGCAAGGGTTACCCCCCCCCCAGCCACAAACCCCTGCTGTGCTACATCTAAATATTCCAGTCAGAATAGTCTGCGCTATTGAAAGCAGAACCCCACTTACATACATGTACATGTACCCCCAGACCCTTTTTATGAATGTGTACAGTATTCAAGGGAGTGGTGGAGTACTGTTCCATTCAACTTTTTTTCCTAGATGTGAATTGCTTTCGATTTCTTTACCTTGTTTGTGTCCCGGATTTTCTTTTCTTCCTTTTTTTTTCACGTTTTTTTTTCTTTTCATTTTTTTCACGGGGGAGACAGTTTTTTATTCAAGAATTGCAAAGTCCTATAAATCGGCACTGTACATGTAATCCTAGCCAGCTGGTTGCTGCCCTGACCAGGTCATTCTGTACACGTCAGTATTTCAGGGAAAGACCTCAAAAACACTTGGCGAGTTTTCCCAAATGGCCATCCGACTACTGTACAAGATTGAGCCCAGTGGCCAGATCTTGACTTTCCCATTAAAGTTCTCAAAAAAAGGAAAAAAGGGTGGCTGAATATGTGAATGTTAAACCACATGGAGTTTCATCAGAGGATGGAAAGAATATAAAGTACATGTACATGTATCTGCTAGACTGATTTGACTGCAGGTAATATAAATGTATACATGTACAAAAAGGTTACACACTGCTCACTGTCAACTAAAAATGACCAAAATCCAAATCTCTGAAAACGGAAAGGCGGCCTGGGATCGAAAGGCAAGGCCGGCTACAGTTTTTTGTCATCAATACGAAATCAGTTGGGCATGCAGTGGCTGCTCTGAAGCTCATGCCTTGAAATGAAGTGGAATGACAATGGAATAGATTCAGGAAAAGTACCCCAGGATGGATTTGAGGATGGGACAGATAGAAAAGTGAAGAACTGCATAAAAATCAGAGTAATTGAACTACTGTACCCGGTACATGTACATGTACATGTACATGTACATGTACAGCTGTATACAGTGTAGGGGCCTACATGTACATTGTACATGTACATGTACATGTATGTACATGTATGTACATACATGTACATGTATTGTACTGCATAAGGTACATGTACAGTACTGCACTGTACATGTACATGTACATTTGTACATGTATATTTGTACATGTATATTTGTACATGTATATTGTACATGTACATTGTACATGTACATGTACATGTACATGTACATGATGCGGTACCGTACAGTACATGTACACTTTGCTCTAGATAGCCTACAGGCTATGTACAGCCATATATTTCAGTGTGTTGTGTACAGTGTACATATGATACATGTATGTACACATGTATACATGTACATGTACATGTACATAGTTACATGTACATGTGTACATTGCACATACATGTACGTGTATGTGTACATGTACAATGTATACCGGGTACAGGTACTGGTACCTGGCAAAAAATCTCTCACCCGGGAAGCTGATGGCAGTTTAATTACTGGTTTAATTAATACAAATTGGCCTTTCCAAGATGTACAGGTAGTTATCCGATACGTTGAGCTTCACACCTTAACGCCTCTGCCTTTTCTGTCTGTCAGCCAAAATTTAATCTATTACCAAAAAAAAACCCCAACTCAATCCATCTGTTTGTGTGTGTTTGTATACATGTGGGTGGGTAGGTGTTGACAACACTAGTTAGAATCTATGCAGGGCCATGGAGGTAGAGGGAGCCCAATGATGAATAGCGCAGGTGGAAAGGCTTGTCCTCCAAAGTCCCAGATTTCTTCGGCCTGAGTGGCTGTTCATCCCTCCCTGCATCCGATTTCCGCAATCAGAAGGTCAAATCAGAAACGCAGAAAAAAAAAGATTTTGCATAAGTTTGCATAGTTTGTACGTGTACATGTATACATGTAGACCTACATGTACATGTACATGTACAGTACATTTTTGCAGCCAGATTCATAAATTCACGGATTTTTTCCCCATTTCTAATTCTACACAGCTGTAATTCAATTACACAGTTACAATGTACACACACATGTACTGTAGTGCTATCCGTGATTTTTTACTTACAACTTTCAGATTTACTACATGTTAATGTACATGTACCGGTACATGCACCTGTACATGCTCCATATACATGTACAGTACTGTAATGTACACATGTACACAGCATACTGTACATGTATACATGTACATGTACATGTACAGTACATGTGCATGTACATGTAGGCCTACTATACATGTAGCACTGGGCAAGCCCATGCCACTTGCCAGCTGCAGAGGAGTCCACTGCTAGTAGTACTAGTAGTAGTAGTACGGTAGTCTGTACAGAATACATGTACACAATGTACATGTACATGTACAGTAGTCCAGTACATGTGTAGGCCTACATGTACTGTACATGTATGTACATGTACATGTGTACATGTACATGTACATGTACAGTACAGTTGTATGTACATGTACATGTACAATACACCTGTACATGTACATGATGTACATGTACATGGTACACTACACCTGTACACATGTACACCTGTACATGTTCATATGTGCAAGATTAGAGTGATTTGCTGCATAGAGTTTGTGCAGCTTCTTGCAAATCACCAGCTTAGGGGAAAGAGGGCAAGGACCATGGATGCTACATGTACATGTACCTTGCTCTAGTCTCTACTAGTCTATGGACAGTGGTGGGAGCTGATCAAGTACAGACAGGGTAAGGAGGAGGTTCTCTGGGGGAACTGAGGCCAGTCTGGATCCCCCTCCCCTAATTCCTCCCTCTCCCCGTGCCCCCTCCTCCTCTCCACATCGCCCCTGATGTCAGAGTTCTGCCAGGCAAAGCAGTGACTGTGAGCTGTGAATGGTCTTGTAATTGGTACCCCCTATGGGAGAAATCTGACAACCCTGATTGCCATCGTAGGTCTTTTTTTATCCTGGAGTGGGGGGAGGAGAGATGTCCGCGCCATGGTTATTTATCAGCACAGCTGATAGCTAGAAGTCAACAATCAATTGTCGCTCCCTTTCTTCTCCCTGAAAGTGGTGTAAGATTTGGTATCAAATAGGCCTATACATGTACACACAATGTACATGTATATATATGTACATGTACATGTAGTACACAAATGTACCCGAGTCTCATGGTTTTTATTCTTTGATTTTACACATTTTATCTTAAATCCCAATAGGATCGAATCTTCAGGCCCTCTAACTTTTGAGATTCATGTACATTAAATGCAGGTCATTTCAGTCAGTGAGCAGTTTGCAACAGTTTTTGTATTTAACTTAATTCTATCTTAAACTTTGTACATGTACATGTACATGTGCAAAGTAAGACCTTACATGTAGATAATCAAATAGTCTTCCAATTACCGTACTGGCTTCCAGTTACTAGCTCTTTTCAGAGCCACACTCCTTCTTGAAAGAGAAATGCTACGTGTACATGTAGCCTACATGTACATTGTACCGTACATGTACAAATGTACATGGTGTCACCGCAAACCTTCCACTTACATGTACATAGTACATGTAGGCCTATCATTTCCACCATGCAAACCTTCAAGTGTAATCTAGTCTTCCAATGTAAACCAAGACTGGTAACTTTTTTTGTTCATTCACTTTTCCTAATTCCCTCGTTTTCAACCTCTGGATAATATCCACGGCGTTCAGGTTCTATGTGCAGAACCCTATTGTTCTCCACTATTTTGCATCACCCCAAGTCCCAGATGTTTGTGTCTGCATCTTTCCACTTTTCCTGGTAGCAGCATTTCCAAGGGCCATGGCTGGCTGCCTACATTTCCCACTTGAGAGCACTCTCACTCACTCCAGTCCCAAATGCCACGCTACTGCCTCAGACACGATCACCCTGTTACGTGTTTACCAGCAGGGCACATTAAGCATTTCTAAAAAAAAAAAATGCACTACGATCGGACATATCGCTGAATGGGGGAGGCTGAAACCCTTTTGAGGGTGGCATTGCGGAACAATACTCAGGAGTCAGGAAACGGCAACAAATTCAAGCATTCCTTTGTGAGCACTACAGCACAGAATCTGTCAAAGGTAAAAAAAAAAAAAAAAACATTCGGAAAAGGGCAGGTTGGAAAAGCTCTCTGCAAAGTGCAAACCTTTTTAAGCAGTCTCTCAAGTGCAACGCATTTTCTTAAAAAAAGAAGAAAAAAAGTGCAAATGATAAAAAATATTGCACAATTTTTACAGCCGACTGAAAAGACCTGAACTGGACAAATCTTTACAAAAAGTTTAATGGCCGTGCATATCAATCCCCACAAGACCTCTCTCTGTGGCAGAAATGCCTTCCTGTGACACTGCCTGACATTTCCATCCATTGAACAGGACCTTTCTCAAAGGCAGAAAACCTCCCGTCATGAAGCAATTGGTCCTGCAGGCTCACTGACTTAGAACTCAAGAAATCCACAAACTGAAAGCCCAGTGAATGCCTTGTGATCTGAGGGGTGGCTAATTTTTGGGGGGAGGGGATGCTCCCGAAGAAGCCAGCCCGGGTTCTGAATCAATCTTCACGTCCTGTTCTGCTTGGCGCATTCGATCGGGATTAATTCATCAAGACAGACTGAAAAGACTTGGAGTTAATCACGGATGGAGACTCGGAAGTATCGGAGTAAGAAAAGAAAAAGTATAGTACATGTATACATACATGTCCACTGACCAGGATAGCCTGACCTAGATGTACAGTGTACTGTAGGTAATGCTCCATGAATATAAATGAAAGTGTTTACGCCATCCCGAGACAGATCTTCTCCGAGTTCGCATTCCGTCTCTGAGTCTGAGCGACTGAAGATCCCTTGTCAGTTGTCACTCTTCTGCTAATTACATTGGGAGTCAGTGCAGCATTGCTACGCAAACAATGCGCGAGCTGCTCCTCTCCGACAATAAAGAGCCACCGGGGCTGCAAAAACTGGGCAAGCCACTCTGTCAAAGCGACTGTCGAGCGACTTGCTGCTTTTGACAAACAACAAGAGCTCGTAAAACGTCATCTAAAAGGGTCATAGTTTTTACAATGCAAATGGCATGCACAGTTGCACGTGTTATTATGTAACTGCCATGGTTTGACTGTCAAGAAACCAAACACAGTCCTTGTTAGCCAAATATTGTGTCTGTGTCACACGTCTGTGATGATTGGAACAATACCGTGTACAGGTACTAAACCGGTATACTGTAATTACATGTACTGTACGTACAGTATGTCCAATGAACATGTACATTTATGCATACTCTGTACATGTACGTGTGTCTGATCTAATGAATCTGCAGCATTTTTTATTTGCAATGATTTTATGAATCTGCACTATCATACATGAACATGATGTACACTGTACACAATGTACATACAAGTACACACACATACATGTACATGTACATGTACATGTAGGCCTACATGTACATGTACATGTATGGCACCAGTCCAAACCCCTTCAGATGAAACCAGAGACAAGTGGCTACTCACAGATTTGTGTGAACTACATGTATGAATTACGGTACTGTAGATGTGCATGTACATGTATGTACTTTACAATACACACAATTACGGTACATGTAGGGCCTACATGTATTATTCATGCATGAACCGTACAGTACATGTACATGTACATGTACAGTATAACATGTATGTCTAGTGGTTTACTGTACACATTCAGTATTTCAGTCCTATTAGGGCCCAGTCCAAATTCATTGTCTACAGTCTTTTGCTCCAAAAGACATGCACATTGCACATCTATTGAACTGAAAGCTGCTTGGTACATACATGTACATGTACATGTACATCACAGTTGAACATGTACATGTACATGTATACATTTGCATTACATGTACATGTAAATATATACATGTACATGTAGAGGCAGTAGCCATTTCCATCACTGGATGTTGCCAGTAAAAACTCAGTCCTTAACTGAGCACTGCCAACCATTCAATGTTATCAGCTTGGAAATCACCAAAACCACTGAGGCATACTGTACAGCAAGTCCTCCACTCTTGTAGTTGTAAAGCTTTTGTTTCTTTGATTGTGCAAGCCAACTGCCTTTGAGGCACACGTACAAACCAAAATGCCCATCAACTTCTCAACCTTGATGTGATGCCCCCAAGAAAGAGAGAAAGAAAAATCACTTTTGTGATCTGAAACGGTCACGACTGGGTGTCCCCATTCACGGATCCCAATTGGTCTGCTGACTGCCGACCAAGAGCGAGTCAAGGCGTGGGACAGATGTCAGCAGATAAGCGACAAAGAAAGGCAGTTTCCCAGTATTGAACATTCTGTACTTTTTTTCTTCTTTAGTAATATAGCCAGGGTATTCTGTTCCAAAGGGCATATGTGTGCTGTAGCGATGCATGTGCAAATGAGAGGCGCTGCATGGCCACATTATTAGGTGCAGGCAAAGGTACTAGCACAACCACATAACCAGATGTATTATGCAGTCTCCAATGAACTGAAAACAGAGGCCTTTACTGCACAAATCGAAAATTCACACACGATATGTATACCGGTACCCGTTATACAGACAGAACATATACTGTACTGTACAAAAATGTACGGTGTAACACTAACAGTGCACAGATACATGTACACGTATACATGTACACTGTACATGTACATGTACATACATACATGTATGTACGTGTATAATGTACGCATCATGTGCACATTGTACACATGTACATGTACATGTACCGGTACAGTACTGTACATGTACATGTACATGTACCTGTACTTTGCAGAGTGTACCATGTACAACTACTGTACATGTACATGTACATGTACACACTGTACCTGTACTGTATACAACATACATGTACATGTACATGTACCGGTACATGTACTGTACATACACAAGTACTGTACATGTACATTTGTACCACGTACATGTACATGTATACGTACACATGTAAATTGTCCGTACATGTACAGTGTACACTGTATGTAAGGTTATACCAAAATTATTAATGGTTTTACATATGTACATGTAACAGAAGAGAAGAGACACGTATGTACACACACAACACATGTATACGTGTACATGTACATGTTATTGTGTACATGTACAGTATGTGTTTAATATGTACATGTACATGTACATGTACATGTACAGTGTAAATGTTGTTTGTTTATTGTATCAGTAATAAATATCCATGCACATGGATATATGAGCATTGGGCATAGTACATGTACAGTATACATGTATACCAAAATCAATGACAACAGCTCTCTCACTCAGATCTTTATGCTCCCTCCAGGGACAAACCGAACCTCAGACGTGTCAATGTAATTCTTACTGATCAACTATTCATGCATACAAACACACCATTACCCATCTTTCGGGGAGAAGAAAGCTCGGGCACTTTCAATAAAGTAAACACTAAACAAAAAAAGAATTGATCAAAATGATTCCCGACGGCACGAATGCAATAACTCCGAGCGATGTTTTGACATTTGAGATCTAACCTCTTGCTTCTTCTGTTTGTCCTGTGCCTCTTCTTAACAAAAAAAAGAAGAAGAAGAAAAAGATGGCTTAGATAGAGGACCCTGACTGCCGAGAGAGACGCCAGGCCTTTATTTGCTCCGTCTTTCCTTCCGCTTTTATCTTATCGGGAAGAGTCTTTGGCAACACTCCTGCCGGGCAAACGGTTTATTAAAACCAGATTCAGAGAACTTCTATCGCGACCCAAGAAGAAAATGTCCGTCTCATTTTGCGACATTTTCATGAAGTTGACTTTAACTTTACATGTACATGTACATGTACATGTACATGTACATGTACAAAACTGTACATGTGTACAGTACTGTACATTAGGCCCACCTGTACGTAGTACCACGAACCGTTTTTGTACACCCTTGTATTAAAACTGAAAATGACTGCTTGTCGAAAGCCACATGTACTCTTTACATGTAATGTACATGTACAAGTACATGTACATGTACGTACCGGTACAGTACCTGTACACATGTATCATGTACATGTACATGTACATGTACAGTACATGTACATGTACATCTGTACTTGTACATTAATATCACTTGCCTAGGCTAACCAGACCAGAAAGTACATAATTACATACATGTATACATGTACATCTACACACATGTACAATAATTCAATTCTGTGGCACAATGATCGCATTTCAATGATGGATCTGCCAGACATGCTTCAATGTTGATTATTTTAACATGTGTACACATGTAATGTATACATGATGTACATGTACATGTACATGTACACATGTATACATGTACTGTATACACAGTAGTACGAGCTGTACATGTACCCGGTACTGTACATGTACAGTACATTACATGCAGAATGTACACATGTACATGTACTGCACAACAGCACATGTACATGTGT
Organism: Luidia sarsii; assembly: GCA_949987565.1. NCBI lineage: Eukaryota > Metazoa > Echinodermata > Asteroidea > Paxillosida > Luidiidae > Luidia > Luidia sarsii. The sequence goes on along the minus strand of OX465114.1, from coordinate 17,154,039 downwards.
ACTGTATAGTGTAAACGTACGGTACATTACATGGGTCAGACAGCGAACATGAAGCAGACAGCGTTGATAACGCATTGTGTGCATGAGTACAGAATGGTGTACTTGGGTCTCTGCTTGCAATTTAATCGCTTTTGTTTGCTTTGTTGTCTGGCTTTGCACACATACACACATGTACATGTACATGTACGTACAGTATGTATACTGACGTGTATGTATAGTTGTATACATGTATACATTGTACAATGTACATGTACATGTACTGTATACAGATAACGAAAGTACAGTACACGTGTACATGTATGTCATCAACATGAATGTGCCCACACACATTACACAACCGAAGTGCACTGTTAACACAAAGAGACCTGTACAAATATTATGTGAATGTAAATTTGTGTACATGTACATGTGTGCATTTACAAAACAAAAATGTACCTCACGTGTCAGTTTTTTTAAAAGAGAAATAACTTTCACTTCACACTTCTTCCCAGCTAAACTAATATTTAGTTGTTTGTGTTTCACTGCAAAGAAAAATAAACGGGTACATGTACACATGTACACATACTGTAACATAATTATTACACTGTACAGAACTACCGGTACTGTACATTTATGTAAAAACATGAACATGTATGCATTGTACGGTACTACATGAATTTAGAAAGTAATTAGAAAGTTAATTGTAATTAAAATGTAGATAATCATGATGGTTAACTTTCAAATGATCCAATCTTGCCTCCATTCATCCCCACTTGGACTTTCTGACAATCTTACCAAGGGAAATCTAACCAAGACAATGGTTAATTTTGAAGTCAATTAATGACCAGGACCTGGCAATATGACGTGACCTCCGTGTTACATAATTACCACAATACCAGTAACCCACAATCATAATACTGTACATGCCTTGCATGCCGAAACAATGCACAGTATATTGCACTACACAGGCTGATATCTGACTGGACGTAGTTTTTATCGAGTGGCGCGTTTCCACTGGACAAATCAACTTGGTTAAACGTTACACATACCAGTACACAGTACACATGTACATGTACAGTACCTGGTCGATTTAATTCTAACCAAGACTCAAGAGTAAATTTGACTGTGCACTATCAAGACTTAAAACAAGAGAACTAACCATCATCTCTGTGAGTTTAACCAACAGAAGTCCAGTGGAAATGCAGCTTTAATGTCCCCAGGTACATGTACACACATGTACATGTAATTGCATCCCAGGTCTGAAAAGTGAAATGTCCCTGTTCAAATACAGGCAGTTTGAGACAGGGTTGTACAGTACACAATGTACAATGTACATACAGTAGTGTACATGTACTGGTACTATAATGTGTTGGGGAGGAATGTCAAAGGACAGAAACTTTTCATCGGATTCTAAGCATTTATCCGCTCGCTCTTTCCTCCCACATAACCCTCCCACAATCAAATCACAACACAAGACTCCCCAGACCGTAACAATTTCCAGCAGGCAAGCAATCACACTTGGCGCATTGTGCAGTGCATCAACCGGAAGTGCAGGCAAACAAAAGCGACCAACCCAAACCCAAATTGAATTTGGAAGCAGTGCAGACTACGGAGTCCTCACTCGTCCGTGGATGCACATTTCACGACTAATCCTGCGACAGGCTGAGTCCACCCCTGCAATCGGGAAGGGGACGGGGGCCTCCCTCCGAGGGAAGAGGCTAGGACTCTCAATTATGATTGCCTGGATTTAGGAAAACTCTTGGCCATGGGCAAGGCATTGGATGTCTGCTAGGGAGGGAGCGAGAGGGCTAGGGGTGCTTGACTTGGTTTTCCAATCTATCCTCTTTCTGGCAGTCTGGTGTGAACGGCCACAGATTGAGACATTGAGGTTTCTTAATTCTTTCTCTTTCTGGTGTGAACAACCACAGATTGAGACAGTGAGGTTTTCAGATTCTTTCTCTTTCTGGTGTGAACGGCCACAGATTGCATCATTAAGGTTTTTCAATTCTTTCTCTTTCTAGTGTGAACAGTCACAGATTGAGACAACGAGGCTTTTTAATTCTTTCTCTTTCTGGTGTGAACACCCACAGTTTGAGACAACGAGGTTTTTCAATTCTTTCTCTTTCTGGTGTGAACAGCAACAGATTGAGACAACGCGGTTTTTCAGATTCTTTCTCTTTCTGGTGTGAACAGCACCAGATCGAGACAGAGGTTTCTCAATTCTGTCTCTTTCTGGTGTGAACAGCCACAGATTGAGACAGTGAGGTTTTCAGATTATTTCTCTTTCTGGTGTGAACAGCCACAGATTGAGACAGTGAGGGAGTTGATCCGTCCGTGTGGTCGGGCTGGAAAGTTCTAGAAGCCTAGAGAATGTCCGTAGTAGGCAAGGGAGCTGCTTCAAATCAATATCGAGGGGGGAAGGGATGGGGATACACTGTACTGTAGCAACTTGGCAGTTGAAACAACAGTCCGGTCAGCATCAGGGGGTACCTGGTTACAGTACATGGGGATGCTTATTGCTTGAACTGTCTCTATGTACATGTACATGTACATGTACATGTGTCGCACTGTACATTTTGTGCTGTACACGGACATGCGTCATTCCCTGGTGGTTTACATGTGTACATGTACATGTATTTGGTTCATCAGTACAACATTTTGACCAAAAGATCTTGATGCAAACTCCGGGGCTGTCTAAATCTAACTTTGGGTTGCTATTGTGTTTTACAAAATTGAGATATTTTGAAAGTCAGTACATTTTTACAATTTTTTTTTTAAAGGTACATGTACATGTATATGTTCATGTACATAATTATATAGGATTTGTCAAGATACATGTATGTATGTACATGTATTATTGTCACATTGTATACATTTTTTCTTTTATTTCTCATCAAGTGAAACTGTTCCCATTTTTGCAGAATGTGAACATAAGAGTAGGCCTACATGTACAATTTCCAAAACTATCAACAACTTTCCAAAGTGTCAACAAATTTCAAATGGGACATTCTTTGGATCTTGTGAAAAAGGGATGATTTATTTTTTTTTGCATCCCAAACTGGAAATAATCAGGCACGTGTGAATAATCTTGACAGATTGTGGCCAATGAATTTGACAGCGTTAACGATAAATTGCAAATGACAGTAGTACGCGTCCCATGTACACCAGTACACGTTTGATCAACACGTCTTGGGGCACATGCAAGTACATGTACAGTACATGTAGCACATTATACTGTACATAATGACCATCGTTATTACATGTATGCCCTTGCACGGTGACAGCACTCTCCTTGCCAGAAATTAGACGTAAGGGTTTCAAGCCGGCTCTGTAAACCTAGCCCTGCCTGAACTACAGTATGGACTTTCGCGGCAAACACCATCCGCAGCACACCTACACATGTACACACCTGTATGTACGTCAGAAATTCTGCCAACATTGGGGGGGGGGGAACACTTTTTATTTTCCTTTTGCCGATAATCCTCACCCACCGAAGGACAGGCTGTCCTTCCATAGTTTGCACAACGTACACAATGCACACAGGTTTGGTCTGTCATGCAGGGAAATGCAAGTTTTTCCTTGTCTTTTCCACCCCGAACCTCTCATTCCAAATACATGTAAACCACCACTCCATGCATGCATTAAACTCTGAACGCATTCAGTTTGCTGTCTTGCACTCAAGCTGTCCCAGTATTACAAGTACTGTACAGTGCAAAGTACAGCGCAAATGGCCAGTTGCGCAAATATACTGCATGTACACGAATTGAGAAATCTTCCCTTGAAATCTCCAAGGTTGTTTTTCGCTGACCCCCTCTCTCTCTCTCTCTCTCTCTGTCTCTCTTTCTCTCTCGCACCCTCTCCTCTCTCTCCCTGGTGGTTTGGTCACACTTTGCATCAGGGCAATCTAAAGCTCAGTTTGCCTGACCTTGGTGGTCCTATGCATTCTGAGCAGCAGTGCGTACACGTATGTACAATAAACTGCGCTTTTTACTCAGTACTGGGACTGTGCGCGGCCAACTAAAGCCCGTTTGGGCCGAGTGGGATGTTGTTGACAACTTTGTCGGCAAGGTTTAAAGGAAGGTGCAAAGCCACTGATTTACATTGTAAATGTACATGTACAGTATCTGCACAGTACCGCATACAAGTATCTTGGTTTGCCCCCTCTAATTTTGTACATGTACCTCCATGGTTTGCCTAATGCAGTGGCCCAGATTCAAGCGGCCACTTCAAATGGCTTTGGGCAACCTGTTACATGTACTGTACAGTACTTGTAAGTGTTACTGTCGTCTCTCAGGTACAGTAAATGTATGTAATTGTATCACAATGTACAGTACACAATGTACATGCACACATGTACTTGTACAGTACATTATACGGTACTGTAAGTATGCTGTATACACTGTACTTAGGAATAGGAACTACCGTACCGTTACTGTACATTGCCTTTACAGTGTACTGTACATGTACTGTACATGTATGTAAACGTACACATGTACATGTACATGTACACGTGTACATACGTGTACAACATACATTGTTTGTACATGTGCATGTACAGGTGTACATGTACATGGACTACATGTACATTGTACATGTATGTACATGTACATGTACATGTATGCATTTGTACAGTTTACAGAATTACTGTACAGATCCTGAGAAATTCACTTTACCACTGAGATCATTCCCTGAGAAAAGATACTACCGTACATGTGTACTGTACACTGCAAGGTACAGTACAGCGTGTAGGTGGGGCTATGGATAATATACCACTTACTGTACTCCAAACTCCCAGCTGGCAATTAAAGAGATTATCACCAAGGTACAGTGTACATGTACATGGTAAAAGTGTGAAAATGGCTATTGATTTCCAGTGTAAAACACCTGGACTAATGATACAGGCCTGCCCACAGTGGTCAGCTCCAACCTTGTTATGACACTTACAAGTACACACATGTACAGTACTCTCCTAGCTCTTTGGAGGTCTGGGTCACACCATTGAGCAAAGTTTCCTTGCTCAATACTGTGCATGTGTGTTAATAGTCACACCTTTCTTGTATACATACATGTACATGTACATACATGTACATGTACACATGTACATGTTGTACATGTACAATGTACATGTACACATGTACAATGTAATGTACATGTACATTCCAATCAAATTTTGAAATCAAATTTGAATTCAAATTTTAAATAAAATTTGAATCAAATTTGAATCAAATTTGAATCAAATTTGAATCAAATTTGAATCAAATTTGAATCAAATTTGAATCAAATTTGGATACATGTATACAGTCAATTAAAATGCATGTTCATGTACAAATAATTAGAATGCAACACAGTATGACAAGATGATGGCTGATACCAAAGTGGACGCTAGTGGACGCCAGAATCACGCGCTAAACCGCACGATCACTACTACAACGTCTTCAAACCGGTACACAGGAACCGGCGAAGTAGATACATGTATACATGTAAACAGACGCTGCAGCGCACATTCTTTAGTTGCCTGATGAAGGTTAGCAGTTAGCAACCGAAACGTCGCCACCAGCAACGACACATCGTGTGACTTTGATCACCCTTCTACTTACTGTCGTATCTGCACCACCAGCGATGAATAACCCAGGCTTCATTTCTGTCAAAACCATTAATCACAGAAAAATGAAGATGGGACAAAGTGGAGACAGACCATTATATTTTTGGAAGGGGAGATTAGCCAACCTCTTTACTGATTAGTCACCGTGGGCAGGTGGGGTGGGGTGGGGGGGGGGTAACAACAAGAGAATCAGTGCTGAGGTTGAGCAAGGCGACAGCATTGGTCTCATTGCAAACGAGGGGAAAAAGGGACTTACATGTACAAAAGACCTCAAGCCCTTTGTCTGTAACACTGCGCACAGACAGTGCGACTACCGTTTGTCTGATATCCGGAAGGCATCGTGAAAGAATTGTACTGTGATGTACGTAACATGTAGTGAGTGTACCATCGATATATCATACACTTTAACAGTACATTTACATGTATACACATTGTATGTCAGATGATTCTCGGAGGGGTGGCTATTGGTGTGTGATTTTCATTCCCTCTTTCTTGACTCCCCCCCCCCCTCCTGCTGCGATTCTTCCCCGGAGACATCAGAATCAGTCGCAATTTACGTCTGATTGAGCATCCATTTATAATATAAAATAAAAAGACTGCCTCCTTAGCCCTTCGAGGCTTTGACCCTTTTGAAGCCAGGAGATGGGAATATTTTTTTCATCTTTTTTTTTCTTCATCTTTTGGTCAGGTTTCAGGGAGGGGATGCGAATTCAGGCGGGCCTGTCCCAAGAGACGCAGCGTAAAGTCTGCAGTCGCATCTGCTGTGTCAGCTTCAACTCAAAAAACCCTGCTGTACCTCTAACTCCCGGCAGGGAAGAGGAAAGAGGGGAGGCGGGAGATGGCCGAGAGAGAGAGATAAAGGGAAAAAAAAAACGACTCCTGAAATTTGATCGCGGAGTGCGTGCTCAAGCACTGGCGGCCACTGGCCACTACAGAGGTGTTTTACACACGACAGTAGGGCGGTGCACTCGGTTTGGCCCCTGCTCTATGGGGCAAGAGGGGTACGCTAAAATGTACATGTACATGTAGTTCCCCCGCCACCTTCCCTTTGCCGAAAAAGCACCCCCGGCCATATGTAAATCGTGCATTTCAGTGTATTACGGGTGATCGGGGCCCCCAGCATCTGGTACATGTACATGTACTTGGTAGGCCTACCGTACATGTTCTGTACATGTACATGTAAACGTGTAGTTGAGTCCGTGGTACAGTACACAACATGTTCATGTACACTCTGTACACTGTACATGTACACGTACATGTACACTGTACACGTACGTACATGTACACTGTACATGTGTGTACAATCACTGGAGAGATCCTGCAGTCAGCATACAGTTGTACATGTACCGATACATGTGTACATGTACAAATTTGTACAGTGTACATGTACATGTACATGTACATTGTACGTGTTTGCACATGTACGTGTACCAGACTACTGACCTGTACATGTACATGTGTACATGTACTTGTACATTGTACAATGTACATGTACATTGTACAATGTACATGTACAATGTACATGTACATGTACATTGTACAATGTACATGATGTACAATGTAAAATATACACTGTACATTGTACAGTACTGTACAGTGTACATGTGGGTTAGACTTAATGCACCAGTGGGCTGTGCTGGTCTCGGGGGTGGGCGTCGCAAATGCGCACTTTTACCGGCTCCTCACTCCAGCATTGATTCAGCTTAATTAACTGATTGCTCACGGCTATGCCCGCGCATTCGTTACCACCCATCCTCGAGGAATTACATGTAAAGAGGAAAAAGGAGTAATTAATGAATTCATGACTCATGAGTCAACATGTATAAACGATACTCAAACTCACACGTGTAGGCCTACACATGTACATGTACGTGTACAATGTACACGTACATGTATACATATTATACATATATCACCTGTACACTGTATGTACATGTACATGATGCATGTACAGGTACATGTACATGTACTACATCACATTCTACATTAAAAATTTACAATAGACTGTGCATTACAACAAGTCAATGTACACAATGAACATCCTTTATGGGCACATGAGAAGAAATAAAATTCCACTTTACATTACACATTAGAACTCTACACTGTAATAATGTACACTTTACATGTAGATGCACACACATGTACAATACATGTACATGTATACATGTACATGTACACATGTACTTGTACATGTATACAAGTACATTGTACAATGTACTGTACATGTACATGTACCGGTACACTGTATATGTACCGGTACACTGTATATGTACATGTACCGGTACATGTACATGTACATTACACACTACATGTCATGTATACATGTACAGTACTCTTACAGATCTTTTTGTACATGTACTGTACATGTACATTACACACTGTGCATGCACACGTTTACATGTACACACACAAAAATGTACGTAAACCACTTGACCATTACATCAGTAAATGTCAAGCAAGTAATCCCCAGGGATATAAAACAGGCTTCTTAAAATCCCTGTATCATATTTCAGTTAATTCAAGTACAGGAACCGGGTACGTGTCAACGGCATATCATGATACAGCCTAGCGTGCATGCCACAGTGAATGCGCAGTATTAGTGCATGTACCGTGCATGCACCATCAATGTATCAAATTTCAGAAGATGAATTTTCCTGATGAGTGATGATATTCAGGTACATGTACATTGTAAGATGTGGTGCAGTGCTGATGTCACGGATAATTTTATAAAAATGCACTGTACATGTACATGTACCTGCACACACTACACATGTACATATACACTAAGTACAGTACAGTGAACGTACATTGTACACGTATACATGTATACATACAGTATGTTCATGTACTGTATGTACATGTGCATGTACTTGTACCCACATGTACATGTGCGCTGACTGTCCTTAGTGTACACATCAGTTCAGCAAATGTCACATTAAATAATTTCCATGTTAACCTTTTCATTTTCGTGTACATCTTACTGTACATGTACATGTACATGTAAGTACATTAGCTGTGGGTGGTCCTTTCACTCCCAGATAACATCTACATCCAGCCATCCACTCAGTGTTATATCTCAATGCTTCCTTGCCAGAGGATCAGCCATCCAAAAGTTGATTACCCCACGGTCCGCAAGCAGTGTGGCCGCTGCAACTTCTCCGAGATGCAATTTGACGCACTCGCCATGCGAGGCAAGAAACAATGGAGCGGCATCCAAACGCAATCGCATCCCCCCCCACCCCAACATCATGAGGCCAATCAGATCATCCCCCCCCCCCTTCTTCTCCCTTTCTAACAATATCCTGTGATTAAAAAACCTCACAGGAAAAGCTAGACCCTCAATTACTTCCTCCACCCCCCCCCCCCACCCCTCCACCCCCTGTTCAGGTTGCAGACTTGCCAGTGGAGGAGCTAATTCACCTGGGATCGAGTCCTATCAGCCAGCCCTGATTCCTTACTGTACCTCTCTCCTCCATTCGCTCGCCTAATACCTCCTTGCTAAAACTAGACCAATCAGTGGATCTTAGGGTTGGGTCATCTCTCAGGCTGTCAGGGAGGGAGACCCCAAGGGGGGATGGCTGCCCCCCTGCTCAGCACAATAAATGCATGGTCTCTATTCTCCGCTGGTCCTGTGGGTGTAGGGGGACTTGGGGGCCAGAGAGTGAGAGTGCTTTCTGGCCATTAGTGCCGTGGTGTGGAAGGCAGGCTATTGAACCCGGGAAGAAAATTAAGCACGCTGTGAGCATGCATCGTTACAAACTTGAAGGACCTTACACAATACACATGGTTATGAATTTAAAAAGCTGCATCCACTTTTGTATGATCCCCAAGCTGCTGTACAGCCAGCTTTACAAACCAATTGCTTGTTTGCATCTGAATGAAAGCGGGGGTGTGATCCCTTGAGAAACTGTATACTGCACTACTGCAGTAATGGTTGAATTGCTTCTGACTGGCGCCCCCATCCCCGCAAAGACTAGTTGACTATTTTTCAGGGAGGCCACCATCAATATGATGAAACACATAGAGTACCGGTACATAATGTGCATGCAACTGTATGCACTGTACAATGTACATGTACATGTACATGTACGGTACGTACTACATGTACAATTCGTGCAATGCAAACTTTCACAAATTATACAAACTTATGAGTTGCAGTCTTGTTCAACAATCAGTCGTTCTTCAGAACTGCATGCAGAGTACACATACATACATGTACATGTACATGTACAGGTGTACAGTATGTACATGTATACATTTGTAATTGTGTACATGTACATGTGTATATAGGTGTATGTATATTTGTACACATGTACAGTATGTATACATGATGTACAATGTACATGTAACAATTACATGTAGCTTACTGTACATTTCTCATGCATTGCATTTTTGCAGTTAAATGCAATGTTAATCTCATTACCGGCTTACAGTACATGTATACATGTACATTACACTGGCTTTGGTTTGAATGCCAATACATGTAAAAAAAGGGCGAAATATTTTGACAGCTGGTCCATTACTGTAATGTTGTAGTTTACAAAGTTGTACAGCAAGTCCCACAGAATTTTAATCCCTTTAATATTTAAAGACGTTTTCCCCATCTTATTATTCAGGAGAATTTCCATAATTGTGCGGCACAACTCTCTGGTGGTCCCAGCTCGGAAGATCATCAAACAAATTACAGTCCAAAAATTAGCAGTTTTTTAAAAATTAAGGGCTTGCTCCGCTGGAAATCAGGGCCAAAACTGGTACAACTTTTAAGGAGAAGAAGATGGGGTACACTGTATGGCCTGGGGGCTCAACCCTAGTGATCTAATAATGACACATTAGCCAGAGTCAGCATCAGTGAGATACATATGTACATGTACATACTGTAGATGTACACCGTTTTACAGATCTCTTATTACAGTCAACCTGGCCCAATCATTTTTATCTTTCTCGGCCATTGACTGGGCTAGGCATGTGAAGGGCTTCCCTCCCCCTCCCTCCCCCCTCCCTCCCAATTCCAATCCCCCGCTGACCTCCTCTGATTCAATTTAGAAACCCCAACCATCACCAACTGGAGATGAGAGATCTGAAGGCTGTTGACATAATTCAAAGACAATTAATTGATGGTTGCAGGAGGCATGCACTTGACCTTGGCGGTACTAGGCCTGTATTCCAGTCACAGCCAATTGAGTTGACCCCTGGTGTAACTGAATTGGGGTGCAGTCCCACGAGGGCCCATCCCCAAGTAGCAGGGGCCCTCTGCTACTCTGGTGTCAGTGTCACTGCTGATGACAAATCCATGTGTGGAAGGGGGAATTTCTCCGAAGGTGATATGATGATAGCTGGGAGTGCATGTAGCATGAACTAAGTGACAGGAAGATCGTAAAACGTGGGCATGCACCTTACCAGCTGAATTTTGAGTCTTCTCTCGGTTATATCAGGTTACTCTCACTTGTAAATGATAGTACACTACATGACACATGTAATGTACAATAACATGTACATTACATGCATGCATGTGCACACGCAGTACATAGTACATGTGTGTACATGCAAGTTTTGAAAAGATGCCTGCAATCTGCATGTGCATACATATGTACATGTACATGTACATGTACAACTGTACACATGTACATATAACTGTACACATACATGTACAGTGTAGAGTGTACATTGTACACGTTATATGTACATGTACATATACTGTACATGTACAATGTACATGTACATGTTGTACATTGTATGAAGCACTGTACTGCATAAATGTACAGGTAGGCCTATGTGTTATACATGTACATGTAATATACATTGTATAACTTTCATTGTGTACATATGTGTACACGTTTGTAAACAAATTTATTCAAAGGCAACAATCGCTGGTCAGTTATTGTACTGTAGTCATGAATCTCAATCAAAACCAACCATGTCTACAATTTACAATGTACATGTGTAGGCCTTGGTACAGTAGTTCCATGTAAAATCACAACAGCAGACAACTGAAAGTTGCATAAAATGAACTCACAGTATTTCAGAAATAAGATAAAAATCAACACTTTCTCACTTTCAAAATTTGGTGCCGTGCATGCATTTTTCTTGTGTTTACGAGCCAAGTCAAAAGTGTGGAATTTGAAGCAAAGAATTGTAAAGAAACAAAATGTTACCAAATCTACAGGACAAAGTCATGAATTGATAACATCGCAAGAAAAGAGACTTCATCATTTTTGAGGGGAATGGAATGGATTTGCAGCAATTTGTTTTTTTAACTGCCACTAATTTTTTTTTTTTTTTAAGAGGCTCCGATACCATTCAGTCATAACTTTAGGACCAGACCAGCACAAAACTGATACTATTGGGGCTTCACATGTACACATGTATGACACATTGAACATCACATTGTTTTTCCTCTGTGATTATAATCAATCTCAAGGAATTCAAAAACAGCCGAAGGAATTCTCCACCTCCGGGCCTCCGAGAAAGAAAAAGAAAGATTCCTCCATCCTTGACAATTTGACCAGCTCATAAGACTTCAGAGATAAATAGATCTGACCTTTCTAAAAATAATTCTAGTTTATTATCATTCTTTCCACTTCAGGCTGTTCAGCTTTCCCCAGGACTGAAATATAAGACTTGTAACAATAAACTTGTGGGCAGGAAAGCAAAACATACCTTGGGAGAAAACATTCAAACAAAAATGGCATTTGAAAAGAATATGTACACACATGTATATGAACCGTCCCAATGAGAGTGAGTGGAATATTTCCATTTTTTTTTTCTGGACAGAGTGGAATTTGATCTGCAGAAGATATGTGCCTATTTGATCAGGCAATTTAAACAGACAGCAGGAAGTGGACTTGTGTGCACGCAATTGGGATCAATTGTGGCTGTGTGTTTTCGTTCTCCTCACTTTTAATTATAAATGTGCATGACGGTGTGTGTGTGTGTGCATACATGTACGGTCTGTCAAAGGTACATGTAAACTATACACACAGTGTAATCAAACGAGGTTCACACAGCTGAATGAGATTGCACAAAATACGTGTGCGTATACTTTCTTTCAATTTGTGAGTTTGTTTTGATGATCAACAAATTGAAAGCCGACCCATTAGTTTCAAATTCGATTGCACAGTGCACACATGTACAATGTATATATTCAAGTATCAGGATGAAAATCTTTCAATTTCTAGGGAGTCTTCAAATGACTTTTACCCAACTTAACGAGCATCAAATTTTCCATTGTGGAGCTGTTTTTCCATCTGTGATTGCACAACAGAATTCTATATATGTGCACGAGGAAGCTACATGTACATTGTGTACACACTTTACTGCACTGTGTATACTGTACAGTGAACTATCATCCTGATACAGTAGGCCTACATGTACATGTACATTGTACATGTACATGTGTACATGTACATGTACAATGTATACATGTACATAAAAATGTGCACCCATCTGGATAAATAAATAAAGAGCACTAATTTGGCACTGGCAGGCAGGAAGAGCTCAGTCAGTCAGTCATGTGCACCGTTCTTCAACACCTGCATCTGACCAGTCAGTTACTGGTTAGACCACCTTAAGACCACATTTTCAGGGTTGAATGCACACCTGAGAGACATCTGCACAATCTGGTACCAATTACACATGTAGATTCAACTTCGGCGGCACCAATTACCAGAGGACAAATTAAATTGTAAAAGTTGAAAGAAAAAAAAATCTGGGCTTTTTTTTTTGCAAATGAAATATTGCATGTCCATGATGGCATGCACAGTTGTCAGTGCTTCCATTCTATAATAGCCAATCGAGTTTACGAAAACCTGAAAAATAATGTTTCCCAATTTAAGCATCCATCACCGAGGAGAGCATTTGGCCGTGGGGCTTGAATGTACATGTACGGTATCTGGTTCTGTGCATGGCCATGTTTGGTCATGAAGCTAGCAGAAAAAAACTGCGGCCACGCGAACACAAACATCCCCACTGTGAAGTTTCCTGCCCACTCGTCCGACCTTTGGAATTGGTAATTGTTTGAGCAACATGGTGTCCCCAGGTTTGGTGGCCAGACTGAACTCGGCACACACACCGCTGCCGTTTCTCACTGTGCGCTGGTTGTTGACTAATTACATGTACATGTAGGCTAGCCTACCAGCCCACGGCTAGTGCTGCACACTCCAATTGTAAGAACGGTAACACATGGTTTTGTGAGAGCTTGGAAATCGCTCACTTTACTGTGTTGCAACACAGGAAACACAGAATGCACGCGAAGGAAAAACCCAACATGGTTGGTATAAAAAAAAGCCAGAAAGTCTAGCTTGCACAATTCAATTTACACTGTACATTAGCAGTCTCTCTGTAATTGGCTCCATCTACTCACTGTGATTTCATGCATGTTTTTTTTTCATTTGTTTAGGCCTAATGTTATACAAAAATAACAGTATTTCCATCGTCATTAGGAATTGAAGTTTTCAAGGATTATCTAGAGCCAGCAGGGGGGAGATGGAGTGTTGTCGTGTAGAGACACCCTGTTCCGTATGCAAGTAGACACGTACATGTATGCCAGTAGACACGTATGCCAGTAGACACGTGCTGAAAAATATCATCGCTCATCAAATGAGCAGGACCTTTATTATGAACAAAGTGGGAAGTGAAGTCTGTCACACCAGCGTTGCGTCAAAAAACAACCTGTAGTTGGATAGGCCTATGTGTGACTCACAGCACACAACTTTGATCACTTGATTTGTTTTGTTCACATGTACAGTACACATTTACGTACATGTATGTAAGCCTAGAGTCCCAAGAACTGAGACCAAGTCTGCCTTATTTTAATATTTATTACAGCCACATAAATGAATTGAATGACAGGTCTTTAGTACTTTACAGTGTACAACACTTGTACATGTACTTGTACACAGCTCTTTGTGTGTATTTTTACAGGGCTTTTCAGACTCACACAATGTTCAAAACCAGGCCAGCATTTATTAGTCTTCCCTTTGCCATTTTGTCTGGCACACAAGTTGCACCACATGGTTTTACTTTTGATAGAATTTTAGGGAACATTGCCAATTTTGCAATACAGTCTACAGGTACATTGTACATGTACATGTACATGTACACTGTACATGTACAAGTACACTGTACATGTACATGTGAATGTTAAATAATGTACAGTAGGCCTAAAACTTCAAATGAAGAATGAGGAAATCAAGTTTACATATCATGCACAGAATAAAGGTTGCAGCATACAGTGAACCACCCTTCATCCCTCCCCCTCTGCCATGCATTTGAAGACACTAAAGTGACAAACTTATTTGAAGATTTCTAAGATCTGAAATGAAGTTGCTTTGTTCTTGTACTACACAAAGAATAGCAAATGGATGTTGCACAGTATACACGTGTACATACATGTGTACCCACCACGGATATATGAACATGTACTGCACAGTATTATGCCCGTACATCTCAAGGGGGTACTATTATATTCTGGCAGATTACTCCTAGCGAGGCTACAGAAACTGAAAGGACTTTACATGTAAGCCCTTTGCGGATAATCGTACATGAATGGAAACCTCCAGTAACCTAAGCTGGGGAGGATGACCGCTAAGCACCACATTGGCCAGGCAACACAGAACAAGAGAGAGGGGGAGGGAGAGAGAGACAGACAGACAGAGAGACACAGACAGAGAGAGATCAGGGTGAAGAGAGAAAGAGAGAGAGGGGGGAGGGAGAGAGAGAGAAAGAGAGAGAGGGGGAGGGAGAGAGAGAGAAAGAGACAGACAGACAGAAAGAGGGAGAAAGAGAGGGGAGAGAGAGAGGGGGGAGACCCGGGAGAGGAAGAGAGAGAGGGGAGAGGGAGAGAGAGTGAGAGGAAAGGGGTAGAGAGGAGGGGAGAGAGGGAGGAGAGAGAGAGATTTAGGCTGTGCAGAAAGGGAATTCAAAAGAAAAGCACTTCGAGGAAAGGAAAACCTGTGATACAGTACAACAAAAGGTAGACTAAAATTCAGCTGCAACATCTTTGTAAATCTAAGGTACGATTTTGTACACTGTATCAAACGTGCACAGTATGCAGGGCTTTTGGGGAGGCCCACAGAGGAAAAGAGTTTGCACGCATGTCCCAGCGGAGATCCGCACGTACAATAAGTGCATGTTTATCGTTCCAGTGCCATCTTATGAAGTGCAGCCGGGGCCAGACTCCTTGGCCTCCTTGCCTCTCTTGCCGGTCGGTTTATGTATGCAGTTGGACACTTGTGAGTTGCCCTCGGGGGACACGTGCATCTGTGCCTGCTGTGCATAGCAAAAGGCGAGCCCTGGATTTCCCACTTTGAAAAGCCGGCGTTATCAAATGTACATGGCCTCTGCCTGCTCTCATGGGTATGCATGCATACAACTTGCCGGCTGCCTACTACTATTTTGTCAAAGTTGAGGTGCAGACTTAAATGCCAAACTGGTAAATGTACAGTAACATGTAGCAGCACTATCAAAAAAGATGGTCAATGCATACACGTACATTTGTATGCGAATGCATCCCTTTGATAAATAAATTGCAAATCTTTGAAACTGAGAGGCATTACAAAATTATTAAATACAGTGTAAATGTATTTTTATTTTATCTATTTTTTTCTATTTAATTTATCTTATTTACCATTTTTTATTTTTAGAAGTCGTTATTACAGTATAATGAAATCTCTGTCTTTTTAAAGATTTATTATTTATTTCTGTAGGACCCTAATTGGTATAATTGGCATATTTGTAATTTACTTTAGCAATTTAGTTCTTTTTCCATATATTTTATATTTTTTGGTTTTCTGTCATCTAATTAGTTTGGAGAGCCCCCTGACAGAAACTAGTTTCTTTTGGGCAATCCTGCGGGAGTTAAATGGATGTTGTTTCTGTTATTGATGCTGTTGTTGTTTGTTTGTCTGTTTGTTTTTATTTTGTTTTATTTTTTACTGTTTTCCACTTTATTCTCACTTGTGTGCTGTGATGTGAATGCATAGGTATCCCGAAAAATAAAATAAATAAAAAATAATATAAATAAAATAAAAAAGGTCTTCTAAATTGTCGACATGATGTACATTACATACATTTGTAGTACAATACATGTATGTATGATGAAGGAACAGTACATGGAAATGAAACAGGTTCTTTTCTCAGACTACATGTACATGTACATGATACATGATACATGATACATGTAAGTTGTAACTTTAAACATTACAAATTCTACAGTGACTCCATATGCTTGGCAAGAACGTGTACATCTAAAACCTGAACAGGAAATTGAAGGAGGCCAGGGGGGCCATAGAAGTCGCCAGCACGGAGCAAGGTGGCAAGCACGTGGTCCATTGACGTGGTCAGAATGGTATACCCGCAGACATTTCCCCCCTAATGCCTTCCCAGTGGAACGAGAGAAAGAGAGAGAAAGTCTAATCAAAATGCACCTTAGCAACAACAGTAGAAACTGCCGGCCGACTAGAGTGACACTGAAATGTTAAAATAATGAAACATAACAGGGCCTAATGTTTTCAATCCTAGCAGCACCTCCCTTGAGTCTCTAAAATAAAACGCAGCGTACAGTGAAGGGGGGGGGTTCTAAGCTTTACTTACATTGGCCCAGAGGCCGTGAATTATGAAATCAGGCCAGTAGAACTCTGAACTTTTATGCACCCAGAATCGGGCAACCAGAATTTCTATCATTTAATAGGTGCGTTCCCACTAGAAAAAAATGAAAAGTGGATCGCGATTCAAAAATCGAAAAGTGAATCGCGCTTTTTCGCTCTAGTGGGAACGCACCTAATGAGAAAAACCTCACCATGGCACTCCAATTGTTAAAGGTAGTAATTGGTAGAGTGTTTAGAATGCATTTTAGGCCTGTGAAATTAAAAATTAATGACTTTACTGGCCCAAATGGACTGCTAGTGCTACTACTAATCTATACAGTACTACTACTACAATACGAGTAGTCAGTACTAGTACCGGTAAGTAGTACATGAAGACATTTTTGAAATACATGTAAAATAAGAATGGAGGATCAAATATTAGTAATTACAGGATTCTACTAGATTACTCTTTGTAAATAAATAGTCTTACTCTGAGTAACTTGGACCCGCCAAGTCACCCTTTTTTCGAAATTTATTTTGAAAAAAGGGTGACTTGTCGGGTTACCAGTAGTAATTACCGAGTCAGAGTACCGTACTTTATACGTATGTAAAATGGCGTAAATACATACATGTACATGTACATAGTAATTTGTATGACGCGCTAAGATTAGAAGTTACTAAAAAGTTACTAAAGAGAAATTTGCTATAGATGTACAATTAGTATACTTGACAAGAAAAAAAATCCCCACAAGTCACCAACTTCCACAAGAAAGTTCCCAAGGAATTCCCCCAAGGAATGGTTTCCAAAGTGCTCAGATCATCATCAAAACATAAAAATGTTGCCTGTAAAAACTAGAGTAGTGAAAACGAAACAGAACTGTAGTCTCCAAATGAAAAAAACAAACATTACCAGTGAATCCAAATTAAACCATGAAAAAAGGGGGACTTCCCTTGAAAACAACTGTTAAGTAATGGACTTAAATTTTAGATTAGATAAGGGGATTACATTATAGGAATTGTGACTAATATCAATTTGTCGGTTGACCATCAAAATAATTTAAAAAGGTACAATATGATTATGAGGGAATAACCGAGCAAGCCGTTCTCCATTGCGTAACCACATTATTGATTCGAGTGGGTGACTTAAACGAGAATTGAGCCGCGGACAAAAGGCCGTTGTGTACATGAATCTGACTCATCTAAAATTGAGGTAGAAATGACGTCGGGTGGATAGTCTGTTGTCAGAGAGATCCCCCTATTTACCCCCCCCCCCCCAAAAAAAAGGGGGGTTACTAGTCCCCCCAGGGAGCTATACTTTGGCTACAGTACCTTATTAATTACTAGGCCTAATCAAATTATCAAACAGTGTCTTGTGCCGACACTAATCTCTTCATCGTAATCGCGTCGATGAGGGAATACTCCCGAGTAACTTGGACCCTTAGTGGCCTTATATTAATCGCCCTTTTAAAGACATTTTGAGGGGGGTCGGGCGATAGAAAGGGTCCAAGGGATTTAGCATGATATAACGAGCAAATAAACTTTTTTTCGACTACGTGACTATCGCACGACCCCCTCGAATTTTTTTTTTAAAGGTGATTGTAATGCTCCGAGTTACTCGGACAGTAATTAGTATTACTAACTGAGGCCTAAGGGAATAGGTTAGTTCGTGTAACATGGACCCTTACAATCGCCTTTTTAATAAAAAAAAAAATGTGGGAATCGGCAAGACTCCCTAAAAAAAACTGTTGAAGGCGATTGTAACTGTAAGGTCCAAGTTACTCGGACTAGGAATAGGTAAACTTTGAACTTGAAGTTGTTGTAGCAAAACCAAGACTGACAAGATCGGTGTTATTATTATTCTAACAACCCCAGAAAAAGTCGAGGCCAAAAATTGAAGAAGAAAACAAAAAAGCCAAAATACTCACGAACTGTGACCGCCCGAGCGTCCAGCGAGGCGAGGTATTCCTGCAGGCGGTCGGCCCGCTCCCGGAGTCGGCAGGACCGGTCGAAGATGCCGCCAGCCTCGGCCCGTATGCCGTCGAAGATGCTGGTGGCGTGGTCGGCCACGTCGGCCAGTTGCCGTACCAGACCGGCCAGCGTGTTGTTGGCCACGCTCTCCAGCTCCGTGTCGCAGCCGACCGGCAGGGCCTTCCTACTCAGGTGGAGCGGCTCCACCCGCCGGTTGACGAAGGGCATCCTTCTCCTTCTCCTTCTCCCCTTCGGAAGGTGGTCCTACTCCGAGGATCGAGGTCCTGCGGGGCTTAAATATTCCGTGTCGAGAGAAACTCGGGGGTTTACATGATCGATTTGGGGGTCGTTTTTGTGTGGGGGGTATCGGTAGACGGCAGACGACCACCGATCGGAGCACACACCATCCCACAAGTTTCACACATACACACAATGCGTGTGTGCACTTTGTACAGTACGAGGTTTGTGTACGCTCACTGCTCAACATAGCATGGCAGGGAGCGTGTTGTTTTTTCCCAGGATGGGAAAGGCCATCATTAGCATAAAAGTGCGCTATTGGTTACATTTTGTCCACGCATGGTGAATTATTCATGATAATCATTCCACTTACCCACCCCATTTTGATTTGAGTACATAGTGTATATACTTGTACAATGCCTATTATCTGCCTATTATCTACATTGCATGTACAGTACATGTGTAATATGTACATGTACAGTACATGCACTGTAATGTACTGTACCTGTACATGAACATGTACGTTTCATACAGTACTTCACACCACACGCATGTACTAAAAAAAGATAATGATGTCGGTGCGCAAAAATCTCATGAATAATTCACCAGTCAGGATAAAATGAAACCAATAGCACGCGTTTATGTTAATGATGCCCTTTCCCATCCTGGGGAAAAAATATACGCTGGCAGCATACAGCGCTACTATTTGCCCGGCTTCGTGCACTTGAGGCCACCCTCTTTAACACGTCTCCCTGACCGCTGTGCCTGCGACACCAACTACACTTTTTTTTACCTCGCATAAAGGCAACGCTGTTCTGTCTCCCGAGGGCCAAATAGAAGCCAGGTGGCGCTCTTTTAAAATTCGAGGAATAATAATTCTGTGAAATCAAGACACAAACCCGATGCCGGAAAAATATTGTTGATAAATAAAACAGAGCTTCCGAATTCTGAGAGAAAAAAACGAGCTCGTTGCTGAAAACCATCCACAAATCGTTACAGTGGAAACTGGATAGTGTATAAAGGCGTTACTTCGGTTAACAAAAGGCGTTTTCGCATGGCCACATTGTAATAATAGGATTAAACCAAACCAGCCAATCGGGGGAGTCCAGGCTAATTATTGATTGGGCCATTAATCACTAAATGCGTCCTTTGTGTGGGAGACATTGTGGGGCCCGTGTGATGATACCATTAATGCCTATAGTAAGTAGTAGGCACTACCATCCATGCTTTATGGCCTTACATGCATACACGCCTACATCTGTATAGGTGCAGCTTAGTATCATACAACCGTGGTGTAAATATCTAATCGTTCAATGCCGTTCAAGGTTTATTCGTATATAATTCACACAAAACAAATGTTGCGAAATGCTTACTGATTGAAATGACCAAAAAAACTGCGAATCTGATCAATGTAGAAAACTTGACCATCTGACGTTTCGATTATCTCAAAGGCAGACGTCGGTTCTGCCTTTGAAAAACTGTGCTTTTGAGAAAGGTCCTGCTTGGATCTAAACGTCGGGCACTCTACATGCACAAATGTCTGCTTCCTGACTAAAATTACTGAAAGGCGAATATCAAAATTTGGAGGGCCTGACGTTTCGATCCTATAGCAGGACCAAAGAGTTCTGCCTTTATGAAAATGTCCTGCAGGTTCGAAACGTCAGGCCCTCCAAATTGAATATTAAAATGTTGCAGTAGGCATACCATCGAACATTGAACCCGCAAACTTCGGGCCGGCAAAGAACAATGTTGACGACCGCGTTGAAAGCTGGAGGCGAGAGTGTGCCGGCTGAAAGAAGTGTCTTGTTCGGCCTGAGCAAACAGGCGCTGTGATAGCCGCAGGGACGAGATATCAGATATCATTTCATCGTGACTATGGTGTAAATTTTACGGGGAGCCGTTTTCTCGTTGCTGACGCGTGTGGTGTCATGCTCCTGTCCATCCCTGTCCACTTGATTATCTCTCCCGATCATCTCTTTTCAATAATTCGATCCCAACTGGGGGGGGGGGGCTAACCTGTGGCCAGGAAAGACGCAATTCGTTTTGAAATACCAAAAAATAATCAAATCAATTTTGAGCTTATAGAGATTGTGATACGCCAACCAAAAATGGTTATAAAAGATATCGCTCATCTGTGTTTTACTTGGTGGAGTACCGGCTTCAGAAGGAAAGGACTTCAGTCTTTTTAGTTCGTTCCACTAAGATAAGAATCGTGGCTTCGTACCAATACTTATAAAAAAAAATGGTTGCATCTCACGGATGACGTAGATTTGTTGCTATGGCAACTCATGCACTCATCCCAATTTCTTAGATTGTAAATCTTCATCAGTTAGACAAAACATGGCTGTCCTCACTCATTGCACCCCAAAAATACGGCATCGTATGCGGCATCGTCAAACGTCTTAGTTCCTCTATAGGTGTATGTCCTTGTCACTTTGCCTTTGAGAAAGGTCTTGCTATAGGATCGAAACGTCAGGCCATCTTCCTTTTGAGATCCATAGTTCCTCTACCAGTCTAAGAAACGTTAATGAAACCACCACTTAGGGAAGACAATAAGTTGCTGCCTTTACCGAAGACAACATATCAGTCAGTATGTCATAATATACACACCACCCACACTTATACACGTATACTTCTACAGCATTTCTTATTAATTTTCATGTTTCGGTCCACGTGCGGGTGTATAATGTCTCGTGATGAAATCATGATTTATTTTTACGGCCAACAAGGGGAAGTGGCGTGTTGTTTGCGGTCACGAAGGCTTACACAGATACAGAGAGTCTGTTTTGCAGCTCTGCAACTTTCACTTCCCAGCTCCGGCGCCGAACGTGTCGCCCACGTCACACGAGTGGATTTTCCCCGCAATCACATTATTTACAGGGAACTTTTAAGGGGAATAACATCCACTCTACGCTGCATCGAACAATATTGCGAAACATGACAGCATGTGATAAGTGATTCTTTAAAGCCCATACACAACACTGGTAAGATCGAAAAACAGAAAATGTTCACAGATTTACATGAAACTTATACAGTTTGAAGATGGTTATGGTAGAAACCTCGCACATAAATATTTCGGCCTAAAATGCCGTGTTATTGGAGAAAAGAGTAAAAAGATAGTTTACGTCTCACCCCGAGATCTAAATATTTTTTTCGGATGAATGATGCATTTTGGATATTGCATTTTCTCGAAATAAATGAAGCGGTTATTCACTATTTTCTCGAGACTTGGTCGGCGGATTGAGCTGACATTTTCACAGGTGTGCTGTTTCATACATACGTTGGATCAGACAACGTATGAATGCTATTCTTTAGCCTCGACCAATGCTGTGTAATCCCTTTAAATAGGGACAGTGAAACTGGTCTTTTCCTTTTATTTTCGGGTCGGGAAATCACATACCAGTAAGAAAAACAAACTTTGCGGGAAATAGCGATGACAACATTTCCATACTCTTTCAAATATAGGGGGGAAATTGTGACCCGGCACAGCATAATGAGGAATAACCCCACTTTTGAGATTTTGAGGTTTTCTAATGATGTGAAAGAGTATACCATTAGCTTATAAATGATATCAAAATATAATATCCTCTAATACTTAAAATTTCCACAAATAATAAAAAGAAAATTGATTTGTAATCGAATTGTGAAGATACTTTAACTTCAGGCGTTGTTTACTCAAAAAGTGTTTTGGTGGGATATTCCTCATGTCGCTGTTCCGGGTCACAATTAGTAAATCAAACAATGAGCCTGCTTCAAAAGAATTCAGATTAATTCGGATTTTCTCCATGCGCCCAGCGCCGGTATTTCTTTTTTACGACCAAGGGGGACAATGTCCTTGACTCTGTGGGTTTACGGTGATAGTTTCGGCAGTTTTACGACTCTCCAAAGCCGAGTTACTTTGAAAAGACCCTCCTAAATATTTATGTACGGTAGTTCTGTTGAAAAGTCATGAAAAAAAGTGGCAACGGGAGTGAGTTTGACTGAATGGGGACCGTTGTTGGTTTAAGTACTAAACATTGGGATATTAAACACAAATGTCCAGGATTCAAACTATATAGTGGTCTGTTCCTGTTCGTTGCAATTTTCCTATTTTTAGTCTCAATTCTAAAATTTTAGATGCCTTAGAATAATGTCCGAGCATCCACCCCTATTCTAAAACAGCAATACAAGTTGGCTGTAGAGAGGGCTGTTCAATGTTTCTTGTAATCTTGGAGGACACCTAAACTGGTATCATGGTCAAGTAAAATGTGCTCGGTGTGAGAAGGGTAAAAAGCAGGTTTCACATCGTATTGGTGTCTGTGACTAGTGGGGCGCGAATACCAGTTTCGTGAAATCCTTGTGGAGACCTATACACCTTCAGAATTTCCCTGTGGAGACATAATCAACCTATTTTCCTAGGTCTCCACAAGTCACTAGATAGTAGATACCCATACTCACTTTCTGGTGCATACTTTCTAGTATAATACATCACTGTATTACAAAGGGACAAGGGCCTTAATAATATTAACAAACTCAGGACTGCCATGCTAGATAGACTGATCTGGAGGCATCATATCCATGGAACCTGATATGGCATAGGTTAAGGCAAATCCGTGCCCTTGCATTAGTAGAAGTGGTAGTTCTGGCATGCTCTGAACTGAACTCTGAACACAAGTGGCAAGGTTGGAAGAACATTTTACCTGGGGTGATCCACAAAGGCTGTGGGGTGGACTACCTGACACACTAAAATACAGGGTTCACCCAGTTTCAAGGGTGCATGTCTGAACATCCCTTGTACTAGCTCTTTTGCAAGAAAGAAAGACAAGTGTCCAAGACTCCAGTGTCAACCATGAGAAATGTCACAAATAATTTATTGCCCATAAAATATCATAAGCTATACACATCCACACTGCACAGTGAGGTTGCCCTCTTCAGCCAAACAGTTTACACTATGGAAGGAACTAATAGAAAAAAATTGGCACAGAAAACTTTGATTGGACCAGGACTTGAACCCAAGACCTCTGGACTAACGTACCAGTGCTCTTCCATCTGAGCTACATGACATCTGTGTCTACTGATACCGTGTAGCACTTCTCTTTTGAGACGGAGTGTGGCTCTGAAAAGAGCTACATGACATCTGTGTCTATTGACACCATGAAGCACTTCTCTTTTGAGATGGAGTGTGGCTCTGAAAAGAGCTACATGACATCTGTGTCTATTGACACCATGTAGCACTCCTCTTTTGAGATGGAGTGTGGCTCTGAAAAGAGCTGATAACTCAACGTATTTCCACCATGCAAACCTTCAAGTCTTATCTAACCTTTTGCAGCTTTTTCTGGTGTTTTAAAGTCACTAAGTTGGCTATTTGTTTCACCGCAACTACCGAGTACTGATTGTGAAAAACAAAGGAATTTCATTTGAGCTACATGCTTATAAAATCCCTATAGATTATAGCGTAAATACAGATCCTTCCCCATGGCTAGTGGACTCCGAAAAACCTTTGATGTATTTTGACAAATTTCCATGATTAAATCACATTTTAATGTCAAATTTTCACACGCAAGGTCCAGGGTCCAGGCTTGTTTTGATGAATTCCTCTCAGTGAATGGCCGACTGGCACTCACTGCACATATATTGTCCTCAGGATGTCGCTGTGACAGCTGAAGAAATTCAAATTAATTGCTGAAAAAATAGTTCATCGAAAAGAGAAAACAGATAAAGGAAAATGAATCTAAACACTCCAATCAGTGTTACGAAGGTGATTTGATCTCTTTCACAGAGGGTTGTACTACAACAGCAACCTTGGGGCTGGTAGACACTAAACACAGGCATCAGGCCAGCAGAAACTGTGGTTACACTGGCCACAGAGTGACCACACTGGCCAGTAAGAGGCCACATTGGCAAGGTGTTCCTCTGCTCTTGCCGACTTGGTCCCCCCAATCAGCACATTTTAAGCGAGCAACCAGGCAGTTTGCCTCCTCTCACCCGTCCCGTACACTCTATCGCAAGGTGTCGAGCAAAGAGGTATCAGAACAGCTTCTTCCCTTGTTC
Organism: Luidia sarsii; assembly: GCA_949987565.1. Taxonomy (NCBI): domain Eukaryota; kingdom Metazoa; phylum Echinodermata; class Asteroidea; order Paxillosida; family Luidiidae; genus Luidia; species Luidia sarsii. Next base: position 17,128,641 of record OX465114.1, on the reverse strand, counting down.
AGCCTCCATCTGGAATTCCCTTCCTGGTCCATATTTTCCCCTAGCCTACGATCTTGCCCTTTTTAAAAAGGAATGTCAATTCCTATCTCCAGCCTTCCTGAGCCGATCTGTCTGCTTCTTTCCTTAGCCCTTGAGTGGCTTTATAGCCTTGCTTTAGACGAGTTTGCATAAAAAACCCACTAGATTACCCAAAGAGTGACCACACTGGCCAAGGAGTGGCCAAATTAGCCAAAGAGTGGCCAAATCAGCCAAAGAGTGGCCAAATTAGTCAAAGAGTGGCCATATTGGCCAAAGAGTGAGAGACTCCACCACAGTACTAAGATTCAGATTTCAAGTGTGTTGCTTCCGGACCAGGGTACTTCTCTGGGGCGTACTTCAAAAACCTTTCGAAACACCCAAAACTGTTTCACCACAACAAAGCCTTGCTCCATAAAAATGCTCAGATTGCAAGCCGAAGCTTGACTTTCTACTCCATGCTTTTCAACCAACAAAATGCAGCTAGTGTACCAGTCACAAGGCACTGACCATTACATCATCAAATGGAACTAGATTCGCCGATTCTGACGAAGAGGGGAAGGCCTTTAGGCTTAGCAGATTCTCATTATTGAGCTGCTCTGGGAATCTGGGACCCAGGCCTCTGAAGGGTTGAAGATTAAAACAAAAAAACGTAGGCAGTGTCTCCGTGCATTGTCCCTGAAGTCAAAATGTCTTATCCTCTACGGCCACGCAATTCTCTTGATCTTCTTCTTGGGGGACGACTCCTCCCCGGATGATGATGAGGAAGCCGTCTTGCTCGTCTCCTCCGATGGCGTCGTGGCAGTCTGCAGAGGGAGAAACATCAGAGCGGAGTCATTTAATGGGAACCCCAAAAGTCAAGTTTGCTTATCTGATTGGGTGTTAAAACAACCTACAATTACCTATGAGCCACTCACCGACTCAAAAATTCATGGAATTCTAGAGCCTCCAGTGGTCGAATTTGCAATCCTGTAGGTCACCATCTTTTCAAAGGTGACGGAGCCGATTTTAACACCCAATCAGATAAGCAAACTTTATTTTGGGGGGTTGCATTCCCATCTAATGAAATGTGATTTGGTAGGAAGGCTACAGGGATGTAAGTGACTGACAAAGTCATTTCCTGAAAATCACTAAAGGCCAATCAATTGTGCAACTGCGAGTCAGTGCTTACGCGACCGAGAGATGCGACCGCGAGTGAGCACTTAGGCGACTGTGAGATTCAAGGCAGGGGTGCAGGCGCCCGCCCTTCCAGTTAGTATTTCCACCATGCAAGTTTCATTAAAAGTCACGTACCTTGCCATTCACATCCACTGGTGCTGTCCGCTTGATTCCAATCTTCAGGGTTGGAGGTGCTGACGGCTTCAACGATATCTTCCTTATTTTGTTGGCAAGGGCCGGTTCACCGGTGATTCCCTTCCTGGCATCCGCCATGGACTCAGTGGACTTGGCTTGGACGGGAGTTTCTACAACTGCAATCTTCTTGGGACTGCTTCCGGCATTGCCCTTGCCATCGGCTGACTCGGTCTCCGGCTTTGCCGACGATGTCGCCGCTGTTGTCGCCGCTGTTGCCGAACTGTTCAGTTTGAGCGTCCGCTGCTTGCTGCTGACTATGGGCGGCGGCTTGAGCCTCCAGGTCCCGGGACTTGAGGCAGAGAAGGCGGACGAGCTAGTAGACGCAGTCTGCCCACGCTTCAGGTGATTCTTACCGCTGTGGAGTGGAGATGATAAACAATAACATCATCAGGTGCAAAGTTTGCAAACACAAATATTTTCATCTCAAGACTTCAAAGGGCCTGGACATTTTAAATCCTTGCTGGACCTTTTTCAAAGAAAAGATTTCCCCATAGCTGCCAACCTATCTTAAAGGTCCTATACAACATTGGTAAAGGTCAAAAGATTGCCACAGTTTGTGTGTTAAACCATTAAGCATTCCAAAAAAAGCAATCCTGCGAGGGTTTTAGCTAAAATGGTGATCTGAGAAAGTAGAAAAAGGTAAAATACTGTCACGGTTTTTGCACCATTCTGTAGTGTAAGAAATAGTTTATGACTTGCGAGTAATAAACTATTTGTCAATGTTTGAGTGAAGATTTCTAGGGAAGTACAGCATCCCAGACTGTAAGATTTCAACATGAGGATTATATCATAACCATCTACAAACTGAGTAAATTAGAAGGAAATCTGTGGACATCGATGTTTTCCGATCTTCCCAATGTTGTACTGGGCCTTTAAGTTAAAGGAAATTAGGAATTAATACTTCTGCTAAAAAAAGGAATCACAGAGCAAAGTAATGTACATAGGATCGGAATACATGTGCATTTCCAAGCAAAAAATTGGAATCTGTTGTCGAGAGCTTGCAAAAACTGATAAATGTTTACCAAAAAAGAGGAATGATTCCTCCCAAATACATGTGTAGGAATTTTCAGAAAGAAAGACATCGCCGACAAACCTGCTGAGGGAGCCGATATTGAGCATGACCTTTGACCCCTCGTCGCTGTCATCTCCTTTCAGCCGCCGGCGAGCCTCCAGCTTCTGACGGACCTTCTTGATGGAGCGCCCTCGCCTGTTGCGACAGGGCTCGCGCTGGTGGAGTGGCATGACTGTCCGGTGGAAGAGGTCAATGAGGTCATCCTTGCTGGAGTGTCCAGGGTCCACCTTAATGTACCGCTGCGACAACGAATCAAATCACAATCTGAATTTGAAAGTCAGTTTCGTCAAGCTGCATCAAGACGCCAAACAACTGAAAGGAATACAGTTACTGTAGGAGAAATTTCCCCACAGTTGAGGGAACGCGCTGGCACCGCAGGTCCAGGACTGTGGTGGGGCTGTGTGCATAGACCAGTTTGGTTTAGAATCAAAGTTGGCAGTCTTTCAGCTCATCAAACGGGAGCTGGAGAGACCTCTTCTTGATCAACCAGAACTGGGAGGAAACAGGAAAATTTCTCCCTTTTTTCCCCCAAATGTGACTAAATATCTTTAAATTAAAATTTGTTAAATGACCAGTAATTGGAATCTGTGAGTGTGGTTCTCACTTACTGATTACTCCAGTCCATGTAGGTAAAGGAGGCTACCTCCATGTCCAGTCCAAGTCCAACTGTGGGCGTGTGGGAATGATTCACTGCACTGTTCAGTGTTTTGACATGTTTGACTTTGACTTTGAGGGGGAATCTGAGGACCTCCGCCACCCTGAAGTGTCAGTGTCAGGCCTCAGGGGTAGTAAAAAAAAAAATTAATGGAAGATTTTCCCTATAGAAGATCCTTGGCATGCTTGGACCTACCCCCAGAACTGTGGGGTTCTACGTCGTCCGCTGCTCTCCCGACCGGAACTGCCGCAACTGGCAGTCTGGTCCCCGGTACGTCTTCGCAGCAAGGCGCTATCGTATACCGTACTACAGGGACCAGACTGCCAGTTACGGAGCTGCCGTTTGAATGTTGCAACCGAACCGGGAGGTTTTCGCCCATTTTTTTTTGGAAACCGACACATTTTCGCCAAATGGACAGTTGCACACAGGTGCGTGGTATGTAAACCACATTTGCTAGAAATCTTGGGCCAAATGAAGCAGTATTTTATGAGTTATGCTGAACCTGCTGATCCCTATGCCACAGCACTTGTGAACGTTACACAGAAGCCTATGGGAAAAAAGTATAGTTATCTGTGGGGTTCCGGTCGGGAGAGCAGCGGACGACGTAGAACCCCACAGTTCTGGGGGTAGCTTGGACCCAGGCTAGTCGCTGACCTCTCCAAATTGAAAACAGAAGAGAAGGTGACTTGCTTAATAAAAAAAAAATTATTGGTCCAACTCCAAGCAGTTTGAGTTACTCGGACTAAGCCTGGCAGTGGCAAGCTTTACCTACCATTTACCGGTAGTTGTTATTTCCAATTTCGACCCCCAAATAATAACATATGCAGGGATGATGCTCTCAAAATATTTCCCTCCGCCTAAAAAAGCTCGGTTCAGGAGCAAGTAACTCGGACGGCATGATTCGTGTTTCCAGAAAAAGGACCTAATTTTTTAAACGAAAACAACCACACCAATTGATATACTGCTTATAGTTCTAACTGATTTTAAGTGCCCTATGCTGTAAATATACGTTACCTGCGTAAGAAGGGCAACCAGGTCGTCTTTGCCCAAAATTTCGGGATGCAAAATATCCACGGATTTGGACTCGTGGTCGTCGGACTCCATTTTGAGTTGGGTTCAAAGGTCACAAAGATGGCGGCGCCCTAGGACCAGCGTGTGAATATTTCACAACACACTGAAATAGGCAAACAATGTACACGACAGCATTGAGTGTCATTCGTTTTGATGGTGTTCCCTGAAATCACGCAAACATTCATACTCGCATCAATTTATACGCCAGCATCGTGATTCGAGTAAATTGGTAAGAACTAAGATACATTTCTTGCATTTTGCACGGGCAAATAATTTGCTGTGTCAAATTGTCAAAGTAACTTGGGCGAAAATCAGTATTTTAATGTTGGTGTCGATAGTACCTTTTCTTGCTTATGCTTATTCTTACAGAAAACTCTATGTAATAATAATATATTGGCCTTTTAGTAATTTTAAGGTGATGCCGGATCAGAATTGTGCACATTCCGAAATTCTTTGAAATCCCTTTTCCCTTTTGTTTTTGAGATTCTGAAAGTTTGAGTTTGAGAATGCTACTGCTAGGATCGAAATGTCATGGCCTCCTGAATTTGTTGATGTTGCACATTTGTTCCTGTTCATCTCGTTTCTTCCTCCTCTCCACTCCATTTTGTGGTCTCGTAGGTAAGACATGGCAGAGTCGAAGCAGAGCCAGAGGGCACCCTACGTGGTGGTAGGGGGCGGCATTGCCGGGGTGACGTGCGCAGAGGAGCTGTCGGCCCAGTGCCCGGACGAGAAGATTCTGCTCATCACCAGTTCGGCGCTCATCAAAGCTGTCACCAACTTCACCAAGGTGAGATCCTGGGATTTTTTTTAGATCGCCGCAACTCACAATTGAGGCTATGCAATATGCACCGTACTGCCACTGTGCCAAACTGAAAAACATTCAGTTTTCAGTTTTGACCTCCGGGGCTAAGTTCAGAGAGCGGCATAGCCATAAGCATCACACTACTTTCCTGTGCCAATGATCATCAGTTTCATCACACAGGAGTTTCTTAATGTTAGTTCTGGTACTAGTGTTGCTATGCACTGGGCCCTCTTAATTTTAAATAAGACTCTTCTGACTACCACGATGATGTAGCTTGACAAAAAGCCACACAGATGTCTGATTGTGCCAGATTGAACTCACTTGTACACATACTGACATAGTATACTCTTAGTCTTATTCATTCATTAATCAGGTATTCATTTTTCCCGATTGCTTAGCGAGTTTTGGAAATGTCACATTTTTTTAAAACCTGTGTGGTAGCCACGGGAACTGGAAAGTGGTCTGGTCTGAAGTGGCTATGTGGAATTGTGGATATATTATTATTGATCAATTTGGATTAACACGGCCATCTTGACATGTCTTGTCATCAGATCGTGATCAGATTTTGATTACTTAGCGAGTTTTGGAAAGGTCACATTTAAAATTTAAAAAACCTGTGTGGTTGCCATGGGAACTGGAAAGTGGCCTGGTGTGATGTGGCTATGTAGATGTTGTTATTGATCAGTTAGGATTAACACCGCCATCTTGACAACGTCTTGTCAATCGGATCGTGATCAGATTTCCAGAGCTCTGGAAGAGTTTGACGTGGAGGAGCGACCAGCCTGCAGCCTGGAGGCGCTCTGCAAGAACGTCAGCATCCTGCAGGCCACGGTCACCGGCCTGGACCTCGCCGACCGGACGCTGAGCGTCCACGGCGGCCCGGCCGTCCGCTACGGCCGCCTCTGCCTCTGCATGGGCGGCCGGCCCAAGGTCATCGCCGAGGGCAACCCCCACGTCCTGGGCATCCGCGACACGGAGAGCGTGGTGGCCTTCCAGCGCCGGATGACGGGCGCCCGACGGGCGGTCATCGTCGGCAACGGAGGCATCGCCACCGAGCTGGCCTACGAGATCGAGGGCTGCCAGGTGGTCTGGGCCGTCAAGGACGACGCCCTCTGTAGCCCCTTTGTGGACGCCGGGGCGGCCCAGTTCTTCCTGTCAAAGCTGAACAGGGACAAGGAGCCGGACGAGGGGCCGCTGAAGCGACACAAGTACACCGGTGGGCAAAATGATACACCCTGACAGTCTAACTGGAAGGTTTGCGGTGACACCATGTAGCACTTCTCTTTTGAGAAGGAGTGTGGCTCTGAAAAGAGCCGGTAACTCAACTTTTCGGGTATTGTGTACTCTAAGTACATGTAAGTCATCTCTTTCGAGATGGAGTGTGGCTCTGAAAAGAGCCGGTAACTCAACTTTTCAGGTATTACCGGCTCTTTTTCAGAACCACACTCCATCTCAAAAGAGATGATGTCTCCACATGGTGTCTCCACAAACCTTCCATTTATTTTTCCCACCATGCAAACCTTCAAATAAGAGTAGGACCTCTCGCTTGTTCAATGGTTTTGTTTCCTTAACGCCCTTCGAAATTTTGAGGGGCCTGAAGTTTTCAATCCAAGCATGACCTTTCTGCCAGGCTGTAAGGGCAGAATTTTGCTTGGCCCAATTGGGTCTTTCGGTAGCCAATTTCACAATGTCTTCCACCAGCAACGACACATCGCGTGACTTTGATCACCCTTTCCACTTGTCTTCCAATTCATCATACACACAGCTTAACTTGTTTTGACCAGACTTGTACACCAAGAGTGTCTTCAGTTCAAAGATTTTGTTTTTTTTCACCAGTATCCCCAGTGACTGAGTGGGAATTTTTTGTTGGACCTCTTTGCCATTGTTGTCTCCTCCCTCAGTGAGGAAATCCACTGGAGGAAGCTCTGCGACCACTGGGGGCGCTCTAGGACCCGACTGGAGTGTGGGACTGACCATGAGGGGACGGCAAGAGGGCTCCCATAATATACTGGTGGAGTACACGTGTGAGGTATGGTCTTCCTACCTACAGTAGCTGCCAACCTATCTTAAAGGAAAAATATAAATACTTCTGATGAAAAAGTGGAAATCACAGAGCAAACTAAATAGGTCTATGAATTTTCAAGCCAAAAATTGGAAGCTTGTAAAAAGTGATACATTTTTCCCGAAAAAGAGGAATAATTCCTCCAAAATAGGAATGGTTGGCAGCTATATTGCAACATAAATCTTGTCATGGTCTTCTGTAAAAGGATGCATACAGCTAAGCATACATGAAAATTTAGGTCCAGTTTTTGCAGCATTTTCAACTGGAAAATTGGCTGTCCAATTGTGTACCGAAAATTTGGGCGAACTCTGTCAGAGGAAAGGCTAGAGGTTGACGATGTCGTCAATGGCAGGTACATGTAAGTCAATCAGGGCTTGCCCTGCTTGATGTAATAAGCACAGAGGGTTCAGTGCTTTGTCCGATGCCTGGTGACAAAAATGCAGGCAGCTTGCGCGGAAGCGGGGCAAACCGTCATTGATTTACATTCTCCTCGACACAAGCTTCATGTTAAATACATGTATCATGTGCATGCTCATCTGCTTGTCAGGGTCCACAAACATCACTCCAATGTGCTACAATCCTTACCATTTTTCCCATTTCAAAAACCAGGTCGATGGCATCTTCACCCCAGAGGAGCTAGCGGCATTGGGGCGCAAACCGGACCCATTCCGGACGACGGCAGATTCCAAGGCGGAGGAGGCGGAGGAGGAGAAGGACTCGTGGCCAGTCTACATCTCCCTGACCAACGGCAAGCTGTACGGCTGCGACTTCCTGGTCAGCGCCACGGGCGTAGTGCCCAACGTGGAGGCTGTCACAGCAGCCGGCGGCCTGGAACTGGCCTCGGACAGCGGCCTGAAGGTGGACGACCACATGCGGGCCGGCGCGGCCGCCGCCGGCGTGTACGCGGCCGGCGACGTCTGCACGGCCGCCTGGCCTCCGGCCCCCCACTGGCTCCAGATGCGGCTCTGGTCGCAGGCCCGGCAGATGGGCGCCTATGCGGCCCGCTGCATGGTGGCCGACGACTCCGCCCAGCATAACAACGGCGGCAATGACAGCGACCCCATCCCGCAGGACTTCTGCTTCGAGCTCTTCGCCCACGTCACCCGTTTCTTCGGCCACAAGGTGGTCCTCCTGGGCCGCTACAACGGCCAGGGGCTCGGCGGCGAGTTCGACATCCTCCTGCGGATGACGGAGGGCCGGGAGTACGTCAAGGTGGTGCTGAAGGAGGGCCGGATGCAAGGCGCCGTCCTGATAGGGGACACGGACCTGGAGGAGACCTTTGAGAACCTGATCCTGAACCAACTGGACCTGAGCCGCTACGGCGAAGACCTGCTCGATCCCGGTATAGACATCGAAGACTATTTCGATTAAAAACTAAAGAAACAAAACAGACTTTGTTTTACTTTGTAAACTACAAGTATTTATTAAAACAAGCAGATTTATTCATAAAAGAGAATTCTGCAATAAGTTTTTTTGTCACCAAACTCTTATCTTACAACCTTTAAAAGACCAATCCAACCAGGCCACTATCATGGCTGCCATGACCGGGGGCCACTGACATGACCTCCGCCAACTGAGTGCGGTCAGTCACCTCATGTGGATAGATGAAGGGATGGGCGTGCAATGGCCCCCCGGCTATGGCAGCCTTGGGGGCCCTTTTCTGGATCTGTCTATTCCTACATGTACACCGACTTGCTGAGAGACTTCACATCATGAGCGCCGCTCTTTCGGCATCCACAGCCGAGGATCAGTTTGACCACTTCTCGACGGAGGTTTTCCCCCGGCAATTTCAGTTAGCTTTAACAGTTACAATGGATGATGAGGTGCACAAATATTCACAGTACCAAGCTGGCCAGAAACAGTCAAACTAGTTCTTGGCCACTCATGACTACCACACACCCTTGTCCATTGGTTAAAGACGAGTAAAGTTTACATCTCCTGAAATCAGGAGGATTTTCTCAAGGTAGTCTTTTGGTTTCCTATGAGGAAGGGGAGTGTAAATGAACAAAATATTTAAACATAATTAGAGAAATAGTGTTTAAATCAAGTGTATAATTAGGATTTAATTTACTGGCATAGTTTGCAAATTTTATAAGAAATAAATCCATCTTATCATGAACTGTTCTTTCTCTCATTACTTGAAGGTTAAAGTTAAAAAAACGCACTCCAGCACAACATGTTTCCCATTACACGGAGCCTCAGTAGGAAGTCTCCTATCTCCAAACCTGACTCACTCACATGATACAAGAACAAAGTCTGAATCTTGAAAGTGTTTAAATCCTGGCATTTCAATCCGGGAAGGCCCTTCCTCTAATGGCTGCCTTTGAGAAAGGTCCTACCAGGATCAAAATGTCGGGCCCTTTACACATTTCCAGATTTGCATTTTTCTCATTCAAAAATCAGTAAGCAGTTTGCAACAAATTTTGTTTGTACAATGACATGATATGAACCTTAAGGCCAAGTAAAAAAAATATTAGTTTCTCATCCCCGCCCGCATCGTTTTGTGCCGAAGCATAATTTGTTTTTAAAGATAAAAAGACAAAAATTTTGATTGATTTTCTTAATTATTTCGATTGATTTTCTTACTTAAAAACGACTGGAAATTAGACTACCCGTCTTTAGGGGAAAAAATTGTTATGGAAAAGGAAGAAAAAAAAAAAATGCCCGCATCCTCCTTTTTTCAGAAAGTTTGGATGAGAAACTAATACTTTGTTTACTTGGCCAAATTGAACATTAATAAAAAATTATTTAAAACAATTACTGACTTATTTGAGAATCTTTTGGGGTACGTCATGACTTTCCCTGGGCCCCTTTCTCCCGGGACACCAGCTCAAACTGGGCAAAGACCTTAGTGGTCACGGTGACCGTTGCCCGGGCGATGCGCTCCTGGAAGGTGGGCGGGCCGTCGCCGCGGCCCTCGGGCGGCTCGGCCGACGCCCCCTCCGTCTCCGTGGCCGCCTCCTCCCGGACGGCCAGTGGCCTGCCCAGGGATTGCCGTAGCAACCGGGCCACCTCACTGGCCTTGTGGCGGGCATTCTGCACGGCCACGAGGCAGGACTGCCGTCTGTTGGACAGAATGGAAATGAGAAACGGGGCTCAAATTTCACGGGAAAAAAATGCACTTAGACAACAGACCCCAATTTCACAGAGCCGCTTAAGCGTGAAAATCTGCTAAGCATGAAAAGTCTTCCTTATGTAAACAGAATTACGAAGAACGTTGCGATTTGATGTCAACTGCTTTTGACTTGTATTCCACTATTCTTTGATTAGCATCAAACAAAAGTGAAATTTGGGTTACCAAGGTGATCCTATGAATCGTGACCTTTTGTGCTTAAGCAAATTTTGACATTGGCCCCAGGTCTAGTAACTGAAGAATCTTGCTGGACCTGAACAATTTGTTACAATATCTGAATGACTGAATGTCATTTTATTGATGGTGCAAGAAAAACAAGCCCACAGGACAGCTGGTCAAGTGCGGTCACCCTCGGCACAATTTTTTTTCATAAAACAATTTTCAATTTTCAAATTTCAAATTTCAATTGATTTTCGCTGTTTCCAGCGATTGAACCTCGCACAGCCTACATATTGTACAGTACTTAATAAAGACTGGAAATTAGACTACACATCTTTAGGGGGAAAAATTGTTTTGGAAAAGGCAAAAAAAATTTGTGTAAGCTCCCGCATCCTCCTTTTTCAAAAAGTTAGGATGAGTAACCTATGGGTTTTTTTTTCGCAGTGGCTGTTGTTACGGCAGTCGTCCGTGTGGTTCCCTGACTTGATTGTATTTCGTCAGCATTGCAGGCTGGTTTAACCAGTCTATTAGCTGATTGTCTGGTTCCAAGAGCTAAACATCCTGACAAATACTGTTAAGTCAGGGAAACACACGAACGACTGCCGTAACAACAGCCACTGCGGTTTTTTTTATTTGGCCCTAGATCTGTGATGATGTGAGTAAATCTACAGCAGAGAGGGTCAGCGTTTGCCGAGGAGTTGCGGACTTTACCTGACGGCCTCTATGTTGGGGCTGCTGTGGTAGAAGTGCGGAGGGACGAGCCGGACAGACTCATCCAGCTTCTCCACTAGGAAGTTACAGACGGCCTGGCACTTGGCAAAGTCCACAAAGACCACGGTCACCTCCGCCTCCATGTGGAAGGCGCCGTCCGCTCGCTGGAGAAACTTGCTGATGGTCACGTCTCCTTCCTGTCATTAAAAAAAAATTGACAGATATTTTTTTTTTAAATCAAACAAACAAATATCTATGGAATTTTGAAAAATGTGAATTTTTTTTTTAAATGGCAAAGAAAACTTGAATTTTTTTGACCTTACGTGGTGGCCTTCGCAAATTGGTTAAAGCACTACCCCCCAAGCCATTCTACTGCTGAGTATCCCCAATCCCCCAAAATCCTCCATTGCTCCAGTAATCAATATTTTGTACATTACAGAAAATAAGAGGTGCCCACTGCCTGAATCCCCAAAAATCCTCCAGCTTCTGACATACAATGGTTGCATTCAAAGTGGAGTATTCCATTAGCTTTTGAGATCTGTACTTTTTAGACAGCAGTCTAATCCCGCCTGAGCTGCCTAAAACCATGGTAAAACCTTCTTTTTTTGGGTCACAATCATGAATCAATTCTCCATGGTAGTCAAACACCATGGTAGGGAGGAATTGCCAACCAGCCTCATACTCATAGTCATACTTCAAATAAGGGTTTGCCCTTGCTCGACGTGATAAACACCGAATTACTCAGTGCTTTGCCCGATGCCTGATAAAATCACCCTTGAGTCCTAGACCTCCATGGCATGGCATTAGATTATCCTAGGCCTACTGCATTACATTACACGACAGATTAGTGTATCTGGACCGACGAAGGATCTCTCTGAATCACTAAATTTCACTCATTGACTCAATCTTTCCAAGAAAGAGTGCAAAAGACCACCGCCCACAAACAACGGATACCTTGACACTGTGTGTGTGCAGCGTCTGCACGATGTAATCCAGTCGTCTCTCCGTGCTGGTCTTGGCCTCGGCTATCAGCTCCTTGCGACTCGTCACCACCAGCCTCACCGTGGCACGGTCCGGTCGACCCACGGCCTCGCCCGTCGAACACACCTGGATCTCCCGGACCAGTCTGGGCCCGCGGACGACCCCGCCGGCCTGCGCCTGTTTCGCCTGCTCAGCCTGCGGGGAGAAGGAGGCGAAGACCTGCGACGGCTGGAACGACATTTTCTGGTGTTCTTTAAAGACTTTAATTCGTTTTCAGAGCACAAAATTCATGATAATGTCGAGGATCGTTGCAAGGTTTGTTGATGTTTATGGAATGGAATCCGATGCGAAAATGGCGCGCCTCAAGCTGCTCCCCTTGAACTATTGAGGGCGCTATAACGATTACGCGGTGTCGCCTATTGCTCCGCGGTTCATTGAATTGAGGGCTTGCTATAAAAACATAATGGGGAAACATGGTTGTTCTCACGTGCTATGAGCACAGACAGGTTATTTTGCCATCTACCGAGTGAATAATACATGTATAATAAAAAAGGACAGCCTTCGCAATACACTGATCCATTTTTTAATGGCAAAGAAATTTTGATCTCTTTAAAGTAAATTTTCCTTTCCTTTGTGCATTTTGGTGTGAATAATTATTATATTGCAAGACTCAAATAAAAACAAATAGTCAACAAAGAAAGAGTCACGAATTATTGTTGTGAATTACCGCAGTTCCTTTATCTTCCATTTGTCTAATTCATCAATAGAGTAAGGGTATCACCAGCTTTAGACAAAATGTATGCCAGTCTAATAACTCAATCTATTTAAAATATTGATAATTGGAGTTGACATTTTTATGACATCACTCAGTATCATTTAGTTGAACAAAATATGGTAGACATCCTTAAAATCAAAGGCTTTTAAGAATGAAATATGCATGAAGCCATGAACATAGTTATAATAGCCGCATATAATTGACACTTGAAGAAGAATTCTTCTAAAAAAAGAAAGCCTTTTCAACAATTTTGAAGTCCTCTAAAAATAATGTGGTTTCTTTTAATTAATTGACTTTAGTTTATCTTACCAAGGTTAAAGGGGCTAACAATTGTCTGGCATGTTGTTAAAAAAAATCCCAACGTTGTTTACTGAAGGTTATTGTGGTTGTGCGACCATATCCTAATGCTTGGGGCATTTCACCAGCACTAAGAACTCGTTGGTAACTTGCAAAATAATGCCCAACAGGTGTTGCAGACCTGCAGAGAATCCCACTGTGCCCGGAGCCCCGGACCCTTCAATTAGTTGGTGAACCACCCTGGCTTTCAGGACACTTGTGTCAATGCATGTCTGAAGGACTGCCAGTGCACTGCCCAATCTTTGTGCATGCCTTTACCGCGCAAAAACAAGCTCTGCTCGTGGCAAAAAGGGTAGTAGATTTCTTCCATACCTGCCAATGCCAACCACACAGCAATAACAACAATGCCTACAAACAACTCATCAGTAGATAGCAATCGATTTTCCAGATTACGAGGCCAAAAAAAAAAGAATGCAGCTTGCAGACAAGCTCCTGCAAGGAAGACGATATTGCAATTTGCCCCGCTCAGTCTATCTGCGACTTCCTTCGGATCGGAGCTGCCGATTCCCGGTGGAAGATTTCAGAGATCCTCGGAGTACGTAAAAGATCTGCCTGATGCCTGATGAAAAAAATCAGTAAGTGGAAGGTTTGCGGTGACACCATGTAACACTTCTCTTTCTAGAAGGAGTGTGGCTCTGAAAAGAGCCGGTAACCGGTAACTTTGAGTTACCGGCTCTTTTCAAGTGTTACATGGCCTCACCGCAAATACCTTCCATTTCCACCATGCAAACCTTTGAGTCTAATAAAAACAAATCAGGCGGCTCGGGCAGGATAATCAGTGCTTGTTAAGTTGAGCAGGGCAAACCCTTATTGAATTACATTCTCCTTGATGCAAACATCATGTTATATCTATGTAGATGTACATTGGCATTGATTTGTGTAGTTTCTTTGAGGGGGGGTTAGTTTGAATCTCGTTCAGTCCGCTTTGTTTGTCCGTCGAGCGGCCGTGTCCCAGGTAGCCAGCAACCGTCGGACGTAATGTAGGATCTGGACGTGAAGGACGGCTCTGGTGAGGAAGAGGAGGCAGCACACGGCGGCCGCGAACACCTCGGGCCGGCCCAGGGCGTCGACCCCGGTCGCGGCGATGGCGGCCAGGCGGGGCCCGTAGACGGCCAGGCCGCGCCCGGCCCCGCCCAGACCGCAGACCAGAAGCCCCAGGCTGGCCAGCTGGGCGGGCGGGCGTCGGTTGCGGGGCAGGGCGGCCAGGTGGAGGAGGGAGAAGGCCGCCGTCAGGAGGAGGAGGTAATGGGCCAGGTCGGGGCGCACCGAAGCCGGCAGCTCCACCAGGCCGGCGTGACCGTTGAGGATGAAGGCGGCCTCCGGAAGGCAGAAGACCAGGTTCAGGTATGAGCAGATCTTGACTTTGGACTTCAAGGCAGTGCTGAAAACACAAACATACATGCAAAGATCAAGTGAAGGATAGTCACCAACAGAATCCCCACTAATTTCTCAGAAACTACACACTCGACATTTCAACAAAAAATAGACGAAATAGAAGAAAATTCTGTGCGAGTTTTATTTCTGAACTCCATCTAGTTTTTTGAGAGAAAATGAATTTGAGTGGTTTGCCAAAGAGTTGTGCGATACAAATACGGCCAGTTTGTCATCTATACCCACATGATGATGCTTTGTGAACGTTAAACAGGTTCATTGACATTGTCGCTTGTGCTACAGGAACAAAAAATAAAACGCAGTGGCTGTTGTTACGGCAGTCGTCCGTGTGGTTCCCTGACTTGATTGGATTTCGTCAGCATTGCAGACTGGTTGAACCAGTCTATTAGCTGATAGTCTGGTTCCAAGAGCTAAACATCCTGACAAATACTGTGAAGTCAGGGAACCACACGGACGACTGCCGTAACAGCAGCCACTGCGAAAATAAAAACCTCTAAATTGCCGGGCCAGTCAGTGTGGTCACACATTCCACTAGACCTACGTGAAAGTCGCTAACCTCGGTCAGGGGTCCAAGTGGATGTTTCCTCCCCTGATCATATGGAACAGGGCATTACAATGTAATGACTAATGTAGTTAAGTGTACTTCTTGCACGTACATATGTACACGTACGTACACATGTATGTAGTGATGTACATTTTGTGCAGTATGTGGCAGCACTTCTCACCTAGCATGGTAGCGCGTTGCAACTTGTTCTCTGTGCGTGAAATCGCTGCCATCGGAACCAGCCGCTCTGGGACCACCGCGGGACGCCATAGTGCATCCACTGAAATGCCGAGACGGAGGAGGGAATAATTCAAGGCCCGGCAAACCCTTTTACTTTGCAATCAGCTTCGCTGGACCGCTGCAATTCACTCCAGACGTTCAGAGTAGTGCCAGGCCGGCTACAGACAATGTGTTATCACATGAACGTGCGTAAAATTAAAAGGGCGCCACCAAGAGGCCGAAACCCCTACTTCTGAAGACCACAGGTCCAGATGCACAGGTCCCTTCCTTATTATTATTTTTTTTGCAAAGGGCTGTCTGTTAAAAAAAAAAATTAACCATAATTTGTGGCTGCAGCTGAAAAACCTGCCTTATACAATGAGGTGGCCAGCTGGAAGTCCACTTTCATTTTATGCTCAGCAAAAAAATAGTGCCAGTCAAATGCTTAGTCTGTCCATAGAGGTACATCCATGATCACGCAAAGGCATATCCTGTTTATTGAAAGGAAATCGTTTCGTGCTTAAACAGAATTTCCCTCGTAAGCAGCTCAGTGACATTTTTTGGACCAAGTACTGAGCACACTCCGTATGACAAGCCCCGCGTGCATTTAAGACAGGGGTAAAAAAAGAATGGAGGAAAGTACTCAACAATCGTGTGAGACTATTACCATTATCTTTTTGTTTATAAGAAAGCAAACTTTTATGTACAGGCTTTGGCATGGGTAAAAATAAATCCGAATAATACATTTGGTATAACAATATTACATAGATCAAACGAATAAAGAAAATTTGGAACAAATTGGAAAATTGGCAAAGAAACTTTGACTGGACCGTCCGGGATTTGAACCCGAGACTTTTGGTTTTGCGTACCAGTGCTCTCACCATCTGTCATATCCAATATTATGAAATATCTTAATCCTTCTGATACATAAAGATTTCATTAAAAACTCCGGGTAATTTGGGGTATTCTAAAAGAGGAAATCACAGAGAGAAAATACAACGTGGTTGTCCAGTTGCATTAGACACGCGCGTCTCTCTGCGTGCTAACACTATTAGCAATTTACAATAATTTATTATTGGTGGTGAGACTGCAACCAATAGGACGTTTTAACATTGGCCAAATTTGCAAAAAGACCTCTAGAAATCATTCAAATTTGGCAAGGATGGAAAGAAATAGTGTCCGGGCAAGTGGACAAGCATAGGACAACAGCACATTAAAAGTATTATTTTGATTACAAGTCGATGATAACAAAATAATTACAGCGAAAGGTCGAAATGATATAGGTTTGCTAATAATTATAAGAGTGTGTGTGTTGCGTGTTGGGTTATAATGGCGCCTAATAAGCGGAGTTGAGATCGAGGTTTGGTTTACCGAGTACACTGTTATTACTATTGCCATAGTACCTCTAAGAATTAGATTATAAAAATGATTTTAACAATAATCATTAATATGCAAAAATGTTACAAACTGCTTGTTGACTGAAATGACCAAGAACCAAATTTAAAAAAAATAGTAGAGGGTCTGACGTCCTTTTGATCATAGCAGGAATTTTTTTAAGGCAGAAGGTACCTTTCTCAAAGGCAGACTAAAACTTCTGCCTTTGAGAAACGTCCTGCTAAGATCGAACCATCAGGCCCTCCTACTTTTTGCTGAAAGATCATCCGATTTAATATAATCCAATCGGTGATATATTTTAACCATACATTGAAATCCCGTGATTAAAGTCTGTTTAAACGGTATACAGATATACATGTATTATGGAAGGGTTACATTTTTTTATTAAAACAAATATTTGCAGGATATTGCAGAAGGCCCACTAAAATAAAAAAAGAAAATGATATTGATCATATTAATACTTATGAGAGATATATTATTGGTATAATACTTGTAATAGATATACATGTATAACTGAATAATTCGATTTCGGAAAAATTCATTTAAAGAGTTTGTCATACCAAAAATATGAGCATCTGCGTAATGAAAGTTAGTGTGTAATTCATTTTTATTCTCATATAAATCTCATCTATAACGATAATTTTGTTAACGAAAATTTGTTTAATTACAGCATTAATGGTATGAAGTATTCTGATTATTGGGTGACCTTCATTTGATGCGCGATGATAAGTAAAGTATTCATTAAATCCTTATTCGAGTTAAAGAAAATGAATGAACATTGGACTTTTTCAGACGATTGGTGGCAGCAAACATACTATGAGACTGAATTCAAGGCCCTTTTCCAAAACCCGGCTTAGGCTTCGGCTCCGACTCTGTCTTTGTTATCCGAAAGCTGAGGACACAGGTTAGAGCTCATTGTTGAAGCTTAAGCTTTGGATTCTTTTAAAAACGCAATAAATGTATAACATTAAAAAAAACAAAGCCAAAGGCCTCCTATATTCATGCGTTGTACATTAAAATAATGGGACGAAAGGAATGGAGACAAAACCGGAGCCTGAGCCTAAGCCCGGTTTTGGAAAAGGGCCACGGTATTGGCCAGGGCTTCAAATTACACACATCCATAGGTCGTGGCTGATTCCCATAGGCGAATGGTTCGTTATTTCCAGCCATAGCCATTAAAATCTGACACAGTCAGTTTCGCCTCTCAAAACGGATCCAGTCGGGGCTTCCCCTTGACCTTCTTCGGGGAGGTGACGTCATCGTCGGCCCACAGGTCGTCGGGAGACGCCACGTACAAGATGTTGTGCACAAAGCCGGTGTCTCCATGCCCGCCCTCTACGTCTCCGTGGGGCACCCCTGAGGCAGCATCTCGGCCGGCCAGGTCTCCATTGGTGAGACTTGGGGCTGAAGTGACGAGAAAGTACGAGATTGAAGATATTGTGTAATCAGAGAGTAAATTTTTTTTTTTTTGGGGGGGGACACAACTGTTTCATTATTTTGGGCATGGACCGCATGACAATGGCCCATAGTTGATCAGGTTTACAATAATATTACGCCATGAAAGACCAGTTGATTTTAAATTTGCGAAGGCCGTCATCTAAAGGCTGGATAGCTCAGATGGAAAGAGCGCTGGTGCGCAAAACCAGAGGTCTTGGGCTTCAGTCCCTGTCCATTCAAAGTTTTCTTTGCCATTTTTTTTCTACACAATTTTGTATCGCCAAAAGATTATGACATCGTATGTTATGATATTCATATCACAGTAGAATTGTGCGTTGGAGTATGTAATTCAACGAGATTCGCACCTCGGCGTATGCAAACTGTATGCTCTGTTCCAGGCAGTCACACATGTACAGTCTCCACTAGAAACCAGGCGTCGCGGGTTCGTATCCTGCCTGAGCCGTTTGTATATTTTCAGGAGGCGATCAGGACTAAGCAGAGCTTAGCCTTAACTATACGTAGGGTAGGATCCACCCTCACCAAAGATTGCTGTAAATATGTTTCATGAATCATCCTTACCAAATCACATTGCAAGGAGACGTTCTTCCTAACCTTGTCCTTATCCCAGGCCGAGTACAATAAAGTCTGAAACGACTGAGATTAGGGTTTCGTCTTCACGTATGTAAACATAAAAACCTCCTTACCTAGCGAAGTGTCTTGCGATGGGCCGGCAGCATCCTTCTCACCAGGAGGGAGCTTCCTCTTGGACCGATCGACGGCGGCGTACGCGGGCACCGTCTCCGGCTCGTCGTCCGGGTCCAGAACGGCGTAGATGGGCGGCGCGGGCGACGGGTGATCAAGGCCCTGCTGCGCCACGCTGGCATATCCTCCAGGCGATGGCACGGAGTCGTAAAGGTTTCCTGCCCCGGCGAGAGGCGGACTTTCACCGCCCCCGCCGGCGGCGACCTCACCGGGAGAGGCGTTTCTCCACGACTTGTTCACCCTGGCGTAGGAGTAGTCGTCTCCGGCCGCGCCGGCGGTGACCGTCTCGGGATTCTCGTCCGGGTTCAGAACGGCGTAGTAGGGCGGCGGAGCCGCCGCTGATAGGCGGTTGACCGACGGCGTGTCGTAGTCATGCTGCTCGGGTCTGTAGGCGTTGGTGCCCGCGGCGGACGGCTGGCTAGGGACGCGTCCGCCGCCGACGTTGGAGTAGTCGTGGGTGGCGCCACCTCCTCCGGCTCCCGGGTCGGCCAGCCCGGACATGCGGTAGTCCAGCTCGTGGCCTCTGTCCGTGCCGCCTCTGCCGCTGTGCTTGGCCCGCTCGCGCCGCCTGGAGGTCAGGAGGCAGACGACGAGGACGATGAGGAGGAGGATAACCGCCCCGCCGCCGGCCGAGGCTGCTATCAGGGCGGTGGTGGAAATGGAGAGGTCGTTGGACGATGGCGGAACGCCGTCTGTGGAGGTAGGGACAATCCGAGTCGTAGTCGGGGTTCGACTCTGTCCAGTCGGCTCAGATCCGCTGGGACTGGAAACATTCGACCCTGGTGCAGTGGGAGCGAGAGTTGAGGGGGCTTGAGGAAAATTAGACTCAGGTCTGTTGTGAGAGGTAGAAGTTTTGACTGCTTGACCGCCTTGGACGATGGTGGTAGGATCTGCTTCAGTCGTGTGCGGAGAAGAGGCTGCGGTTCCTGATCCTGACGGAGTGCTAGGAATGGTAACCGGTCCGAGGCAACAACTACTAACGAAATTGGGGAACGCCTCACTCCTCATGAAACACGTGAATGTCGTGCCATTGTACGCAGTGCCTAGTGCCGTTAGATCGAGCTCGTTCATCACGGCTTGGTCTCCATCGATGTCTGTGCTGTTTGAGAGTGACGTCCTAACTGAATCCAGGATGGCTGTCCATTCTAGAGAAACCGCGAGTCGGGCCTTTTCTGATGAGCATATCAACGAAGTGGGTGGTCCAAAGAGACACAGTGGGTAAGATGTGTTTGAGTTGACTGTCACAGATATATCAGCAGATGTCTGTGTACCCGATGATATGAATGCACACCTGAACTCTGTGTTATCTTCAAATACACTGTTCGAAATAGTCAGTGTGAATGTCCCATCGTTTCCCGTGCCCCTTTCGTATTGAACAAGGCCACGATTATCCGTCGTATTGACTGCTTTACATGTAGAAAAGTCTGCAGCACATTCTGTCGAAAAATCGATCTCACCATAGGCATGGTCCTCTGACACACCCCCATGGAACCAACGCAATGCGCTGATTCCGTCCCCGACATTAAAAGTTACAACACATGATAACAGTAACTGCTCCCCTCTCTTTACAGTCACGCTGCTCATAGTTGGTTCGATGGTTACCGTCGCTGCCAAAGTAAAGAACAGACAGGGGACCAACACAAGCTTGCAGATGGAATCCATGTCTCAATTCATGTGCATTTGCAGTCGGCAGAAGTAGACGAAGCCCGCATACAATGACCAAGCAAAGGCTGTGCTGACAAACTGTTAGATTGAAAGATGCAAGCCCAGACAGAGGGGATACACAAGCTCACAGACGAAACTCATTCCTCACACGGATTTGGCTTGTACAGTACAGTTGGTAGTTGATAGAAAACAGCGGATTCATCGAATTCCGTCAAACAGACGTTAGCACGTAGAACAGTGTGAAGCAATATACCCGTGTAGTATGTGCAATGGCTGCTTTTACACACGTATTTATTTCCTGGTTCACAATCAACTTGACTGTGCAGTCATGATTCTGCAGCGACCCTGAAAAGCTGCAGGCCCAAAACGGTGCGAGTCGAATTTGAATAACAATCCACCGGAGTTTCCCTTTTGTGGAAAATTACGTGCCCCCGTAGCGTTTTTTTTTTTTTTACATCGCAGCCATGGGTTTTTCGCTGTATTCGTGCAAATCCGCGCTTGAAAAGAGACCACATACAGTGCTGCGTTACGAGATCAGTCAGTTGGGATTTCTTGAGCAGGGGCGGAATGTGACTGGCTGTTGTTGTAGCTGTAGTTTGACACAAAGTTTTAACAAGTACGATGTCTTGTTAATTGCAAATTTCGAGCTGCTGTTAATAATGTTCAGCTGCACTGGGTGATCTTGTAAAGCAAGGCTAGTCTCTTTTCAAGCGCGGATTTGCACGAATACAGCGCAAAACCCATGGCTGCGGTGTAAAAAAAAAATACGCGCCTCGGTAACACAGAGACGTGCACAGTTTGTGGCGAGGGAATGAGGCGCCACGTTTTTTATCAGATTTGTCCACATTTTAATGATCGCAAAAACATGGGTTGATTTCGCTCTTTCCAAAGGAAAGTATGTACTACATGTATAAGTATCCTCCCTAAAGAACAACAAACACGAGAAACCACAGATTGTTTTGCCGAAATTTATTGAAGAGTTTTATTGAAGACAGGAAATTGAGAATTCACTTCAACGAAATACATGTATTGACGACGTTCATGTTATCGCATAAAAAGTGGGCTTCCATTTTTCTTCTCATAAAAATGCATTACAATATGAAATCATGTACAGCTAACTTCGGCAGTAAAATGCGTATCTTGAATAAAAACTTATCCGTAAATGTCTACACGTCTATTCTCCCTTGTCTCTCTTGCTATCTCTCTATATACCAACTACAGTACTTGATTTTACCGGTAATGATTTACTGAGGACTGTGTAGTCTTGATATGATTAATACAAGGCAGTCTGTACATTGAGTCATTAAGTAATGTCGTCAAGTTACAAAAGCTCATTCACCCGCAACCGTAAACTATTTGACTTCTGGCATTGTCAATTGTTTAGAAAGCAGTAAATGTGAATAAGCAAATGATGTACCTTTAAAAGCACGTGGAGAAAGAGTTCAATCAAAATGTACACAGTTTGAATTAAGAGTTCCTGTGGTGTGGGGCCGACATCCAGGTGTTTTAACTTCGTCTCTGATGTTTTATAAATGATAATACAAGGTCCAATGAAAACAAGCCGAGTTAATTCTAAAATCACGCACTTTTCCAGCACATCCGTTTTCAGATCTTTCCTCCCGGCGTCTTCTCTCTAAAAACAAGGTAAGCCTGTGTTGTATCCTCAATTTTATTGAGCTGCTTAAGCATGAACATTTAAACAAGATTATAAAAGATTACCATAGTCATATTTCACGTGATAATTATTGAGTTTGACCTGAATTCTCAGCATGAATAAAAAAAAATGGAACTTCGGCTGCCGACCTGATTTTATCCAGGAAGGCTTTCCGTGCTGATGCAAATTCTGGTGCGTAAGCGGCTTTATGAAATTTGCCCCTGGTATTTCATATTCCTGTGGAGCAGACACTTGGACTGTGATTGGCACTGCATATTTCGTTTGTGGATGTTAGTATAGAGCAAGGAACACCTTGCTCTATGGTGTTAGTGACGTTAGATCGGTTGGTTTTCTTCGATCGGTTAGTTTTCTTTCTCTGCCATTGGCGGCGTCGCGTGGCTGGTGTCCCTCTACTCGCGATCTGGCACAACGTAAATTGAGCATCCGTCGCAGGTACCCCGATCAGGTGATACTGCTGGTCGAGTTTCTCCGTGGTCAGTGCGCGGTGGAGTTCCGACGTGGTTACGAGGTTGCAACTCGACCTCATCTCCGAAGAATTGCTGTTCATACGTGTGGCTCGAAGAGGGAGGAGAGGAGGTAGAGGTTGTAGGGTTGTCCCTACTGCCGTTACGGTTGTTCACGGATGACATACTGTCAGGACGTCCATCTTGATGATGCTGATATCTGCTTGCATTGGACACGGCCAGCACCAACTGCCTATTTGAAACAGCCAGGCATGCAAGGAGAATCAGCAGAATGACATTGATAACCACGCTGGCCGCTGCTACTGCAATGGGCACTGGGCATTGGCAGTTTGGTGGCCAGAGGTCTTGGGCGGTAGACGTTACACTTGGATCAGGTTGTCTCTTTGTTGGTGTCGAATCGCCTTCAGCCGTTTCCAAGACTTCTGTAGACGTACGGGCAACAGTTAATGTGTGATGAGCACCTGTGGCTGTCTGACCGTCTTGGGCGATGGTTGTAGGAATTGCGTCAGTCGTATGCGGAGAGGGGGTTAAGGTAGCAGGGATGATGCAAGGCAGGGTAAACGGTCCGAGGGAACAGTTACGAAGGTAATTAGGGTACGCCTCACTCCTCATGAAACACGTGAATGTCACGCTATTGAACGCAGTGCCTAGTGCGGTTAGATCGAGCTCGTTCAAGGCTTGGTCTCCATCGATGTCTGTGCTGTTTGAGAGTGACGTCCTTTCTGAATCCAGGATGGCTGTCCATTCTAGAGAAACCGCGGGTCGGGCCTTCTCTGATGAGCAAATTAATGAAGTGGGCGCCGCAGGTGGTCCATAGAGACACAGTGGGTAAGATGCGTTTGGGAGATAGTTGACTGTCACAGTTATGGAAGCTGATATCTGTCGCGCAGATGCAACTGCACACCTGAATGTCGTATTATCTTCAAATACACTGTTCGAAATAGTCAGTGTGAATGTCCCATCGTTTCCCGTGCCCCATTCGTATTGAACAAGGCCACGATTATCCGTCGTATTGACTGCTTTGCATGTAGAAAAGTCTGCAGCACATTCTGTCGAATAATCGATCTCACCATAGGCATGGTCCTCCGACACACCCCCATGGAACCAACGCAATGCTCTTATTTCGTCCCCGACATCATAACTCACAACACATGATAACAGTAACTGCTCCCCTCTCTTTACAGTCACGCTGCTCATAGTTGGTTCGATGGTAACCGTTGCTGCTGCCAAAGTAAAGAACAGACAGGGGACCAACACGAGCTTGCAGATGGAATCCATGTCTCAATTCATGTGCATTTGTAGTTGGCAGAAGTAGACGAAGCCCGCATACAACGACCAAGCAAAGGCTGTGCTGACAGGCTGTCAGATTGAGATATGCGACCGCAGACAGAGGACATACACTAGCTCACAGACGAATCTCGTTCCTCTCTCAGATTTGGCCTGTACAGTTGGTATAGTTAATAGAAAACAACAGTGGTAAGCAATATCATGTCCATGCGGTTTATGCAATGGCTGTTTGTACACAGGAATGTATTTCCTGGTTCAAGATCAAGCAAAGGCTGTGCTGACAAGCTGTCAATTTGAGAGGTGCAACCGCGCCAGTCTTCCCCTAATCATTTTTCCAATGGCTGCCGTAACATGGTTTGTTGGGACTCACCAAGCCGTGCACACACGTTCGTTGTTGACATTCAATGTGGGTAAAGTGAAATCTGTTGTAAAGAGAATGTAATGCGTATAACGGAGTGGGAATTTCACGTGGAGAGAAGCTCACGGACAAAGCCCATGTAAACCTTACTGCAAAGAGCGCTTATTAATTATCGTGAGGGGGGGGGGGGGCACTCATTTACGGTGTCCCGTAAGTGCCACGTACCAACCATTATTTCGAAAGATATGACACACCTTTTGAAAGATGTGTAATGTGATCATTCTTGACTTCTTCTTGAGTCCTTTCTCCGATTAAACTCGTTCTAGTAAATTGTGGACACAGTTACTAACACTTGATGTGAGTGTGGGTAGCACAGTTTGTGTATATGTGTTGGTTAGAAGTGAGCACACTAGAGGAAGGCTCATGGTCTCTTCCTCAACGCATTCACATAATTATTGGTTGGCTTTCGTTGTAGCAGCTCCATTTGGCCATAGAAGCCTTACATTGGCCAACTCCAGCACGCAGGCAATTGAGACACAAAAGAGAGCAAAGGTTCGAGGTATCCCGGTGGGAGGTACTGCTTTGAGCTCATGTTGACACTGTGTGATGCAGACTCGAGATGGGTGGACCAGTGGTCAAGCCTTTGACTGTGGGGGCTTTGGTTGACAGGCTCAGAAGAATGTAGAAATGAGGTTATTTCGCACTTTCCTAGTGAGAGTGTGAACTGTAAATATCCTTCCTAATGTCCAACTAACATGAGAAACCACAGATTTAATGCCCGATTTATTAGACCAACCTTTAAGCTTTATTGAAGACGAGAAATTGAGAATGGACTTCAACAAAATAAAATACATGTACATGTATAGACGATATTCAAGCTATCGCATATCAAGTGTGCTTACACATATCTTTTCATAAAAATGAATACAGGTTGGCATCGTGTACATCTAATTTGGCAGTAAAATGCGTAACTTTAATAACTTGAATAACTTTAACAAGTTGAATAAAAACCTATCCGTAAATGTCTACACGCCTATTTTCCCTTGTCTCTCTTGCTATCTCCCTACATACCAACTACAGTACTTGATTTTACCGGTAATGATTTAATGAGGACTGTGTAGTCTTGATAGGATTAATACAAGGCAGTCTGTACATTGAGTCATTAATTAATGTCGTCAAGTTACAAAAGCTCATTCGCCCACAACCGCTAGACTACTTGACATCTGGCATTGTGAATGGTCTAGAATCTGAATAAGCAAAGGGTGTACCTTTTAAAAGCACGTGGAGCAAAGATTTCAATCAAATGTACACATTTAGAATAACTGTGGTGGGGGCCACATCCAAGTGTTTTAACTTCGTCTTTGAAGTTGGAATGCTGATCGGGCAAACTGATCAAGTTGAAAGTGATTATTTTGTCACAAGGTCTGGGAGGAAGATGGGAGGGTGGTTGGACTGGTTCCTAACTTGGATGACTAATCTGCAGAAGGTCATTACCTCATCGTGTTTCTCTCAGCGTACTATCGATAGTGGGTGCATCCCGAGCTGTACAAAAGGTTTTATGAATGATCATAAGGTTTTATGAATGATTAAGTAACAATCTTAAATCAATTAACAGTCTGTTTGTTTTTAAGAAACAACTTAAAAGCTGGCTTGTAGATAAGTATAGACTAGAGTGATTTATGTCATTCCCATTTCCTCAAATTTATTGTATCGGGTAATCATCTTGATTGGACTTGTCTAGCCTCACGTTTTCGTCCTGTCCTGTCCTGTCCTGTCCTGTCCTGTCCTGTCCTGTCCTGTCGTTGCCAGCCCTGTCTCATGCATGTTATTTCGTGTTAAACCTTAAGTTATTAACTCAAATATTATGTACTTACTTCCCAACAAATATATTCAAAGGTAATTTTATATAATTTTCAACAATGTATAAGTACACAATCCAAGGGGGTCTCCGCCTTACAAGCTCTGCTTCTTGGAGACCTCCTCCACTTACTGCAAACCCGTTATAAAATTCTAATATTCTAGTATTGAACTTTATTTACCGTGTAAGTGGAAATAAAATGAACTGAACTGAACTGAACTGAATCATAAGGTCAAATAAAAAGAAGCCGACTTCTAAACGCACGCACTTTTCCTGCACATGCTTTCTCAGTTCTTTCCTTTTGACTTATTCTCCCTGAAGACAAGGTAAGTCTGTGATCTATAGTAAAGCCTTAATTTCATTGAGCTGCTTAAGCATGAAAATCTGCAAAGCAAAAAATTCAAACAAGAATGAAACAAGATTACGAACCATATTTCACATGATGGTTGTTAAGTTTGACCTGTATTCGAATATTGAAGTGCTTAGCAAGAATTACAAATGTAACTTTGGCTGTCAACTTAATTTTATCCAGAAAGGCATTTCGCCACGATGCAAAGTATTGTGCTGAAGCGGCTTTATGAAGTTGGCCCTGGTATATCATATTCCTGTGGAGCATACACTCAGACTGTGATTGACACTGCACAGTTCGTTTGTGGGTGTATAGTGACGTTAGATGGGTTTGTCGTCTTTGGAGAAGGAGAGGAGATAAGCTCTATCATCGGCGGCGTCGCTGGTGTCCCTCTACTCGCAAGCCGGCACAACGTAAATCGAGTATTCGTCGCAGGTACCCAGATTCGACGACACTGCTGGTCGGGCATCCTCGGCCCCGTGGCCAGTGCGCCGTTGAGGTCCGTCGTGGTTACGAGGTTGCAACTCGACCTCATCATCTCCGACGATTCGCTGTTCATACGTGTGGCTCGAAGAGGGAGGGGAGGAGGTGGCGGTGGCAGTGTGGTCACTACCGTCGTTACGGATGTTCATGGAGGACATAGCAAGGCGCATGGCCCGCTCGAGGCGCCTGGAGGTCATCAGGAGGCAGAAGACGAGGGCGATGAGGACGAGGATCACCACCACGCCGCCGGCCGAGGCTGCTATCAGGGCGGTGGTGGAAACGAAGAGGCCACCGGAAGCCGGCGGAACCCCAACTGTGTGGGTAGGGGAGATCTGAGTCGTAGTCGGGGTTCGACTCTGTCCAGTCGGCTCAGATCCGCTCAGGTCTTGGGCGATGGTGGTAGGAATTACTTCGATCGTGGGCGGAGAGGATGTTACGGTAGCAGGGATGGTGAAAGGCAGGGTAAACGGTCCGAGGGAACAGTTACGAAGAAAATTAGGGTACGCCTCACTCCTCATGAAACACGTGAATGTCACGCCATTGTACGCAGTGCCTAGTGCGGTTAGATCGAGCTCGTTCAGGGCTTGGTCTCCATCGATGTCTGTGCTACTTGAGAGTAACGTCCTGTCTGAATCAAGGATGGCTGTCAATTCTAGAGAAACTGCGGGTCGGGCCTTCTCTGATGAGCAAATTAATGAACTGGTTGGTCCATAGAGACACAGTGGGTAAGATGTGTTTGGGAGATAGTTGACTGTCACAGATATACCAGCAGATGTCTGTCTACCTGATGATACAACTGCACACACGAACTCCGTGTTATCTTCCAATCTACTATTCCAAATAGTCAGCGCAAATGTCACATCGTCGTCCGTGCCCCTTTCGTATTGAACAAGGCCACGATTATCCGTCGTATTGACTGCTGTACATAGAGTAAAGTCTGCAACACATTCTGTAAGATAATTGATCTCAGCATAGACATGCGTGTAGTGAAGAGACCCATTAAACCAACGCAATGTGGTGATTTTATCCATGACATCAAAATTCACATCACATGATAACAGTAACTGCTCCCCTCTCTTTACAGTCACGCTGCTCATAATTGGTTCGATGGTAACCGTTGCTGCTGCCAAAGTAAAGAACAGACAGGGGACCAACACGAGCTTGCAGATGGAATCCATGTCTCAATTCCTGTGCATTTGCAGTTGGCAGAAGTAGACGAAGCCCGCATACAACGACCAAGCAAAGGCTGTGCTGACAGGCTGTGAGATTGAGATATGCGACCGCAGACAGAGGGAATACACTAGCTCACAGACGAAACTCATTCCTCATCCTGATTTGGCCCGTACAGTTGGTATAGTTAATAGAAAACAACAGTAGGAAGCAATATCATGGCCATGCGGTTTATGCAATGGCTGTTTGTACACAGGAATGTATTTCTTGGTTCAAGATCAAGCAAAGGCTGTGTTGACAGACTGTCAGTTTGAGAAGTGCAACCGCGCCAGTCTGCCTATAATATTATTTTTCCAATGGCTGCTTAAACATGGTTCGTTGGGCCTTACCAAGCCGTGCACACACGTTCGTTGTTGACATTCAATGTGGGTGAAGTAAAATCTGTTGTAAAGATAATTTTATGCGTATATAATGGAGTGGGAATTTCACGTAGAGAAAAGCTCACGGACAAAGCCCATGCATATAGACCTTGGAAAGAACAGCTATTACAATCTCTTAAAGGGCCTATGCAGTGATTCCAAAGTGATTCCATTCGAACAGATATGTGCCCATTTCTCCTTTGATTCTACCGCGTTTATGGGATTAAACAAATTAAAGCGTATTTTATGGGTTCCCTGTATGCTCCGCCAATCCCATTATTAGCATAAAAGTTTGTGACTTAACTCCGGAAATCAGCTCAGCTACCAGCATCCCGTATCTTTATACATGTGACAGCCCGATCAGCGGTGTGTGTGACGTCGTACCCTACACACAAAGCTTTAGAAGTCTCTTGAGTTTGTCGCCGTATCATGCGAAGAAATTGACATAGGTTTGCAAGATTGCCACCGACCTGTATTGAGGCTGGTTGTAGAAACACCACTAGAGATGTGTTCAGTCTCTATCGTTTTCCTACTGACCCCAAATTTCGAGGAATTTGAAAGGCGAAAGCCAAGCTGACTCGGGCGAGGTGGTCAGGACCAACCGCGCACTCGGTCATCTGCTCAGCGTACTTTGAGCAAGCTTGTTTAGATCGAGGCCTGAACCGATCAACGTCACCAGTTCGGGATAACTTGTAGCAGAAAGCTCACAATCTACCCTTGGAAATTGTGACGAATTGGCCATGCCTTCGGTTTTATTTTCTTCGGCGTCGTTCTTGTAAACAGCGTGCTGAACACACGATGTGTGACTTTCAAAGGCTCGCACAGAATCGGAGGTCTGACGTTCCGGGACAACAATTTTTTTGTCGGACAACCAAAATGTTCCAGGCTGCTAGCCCGACGGGCAAGCAAAGTGCAAATCTCGATAAGTTGAAAGTGGTTACGTCGAAACTCTGTTCAACTCGAAGTCTTACAATGGATATAACTCTATGAATGAATGAAATAACTCTAAATGTCAACACCGCTTAAACCGCTTCACCTCGATTTTTTTCCCTACCTAGGCCGCGTTAGATTTTTTGTGGATTGGCTGACTGATCCCAACTTAGAATGGTACCCACAACGAAGGCTGGATACCAGACTAATAATTATCCTTAGCCTCCGAAGTCTACGTCACGAACAGCGCCACCGCGCGATGCCTTCAATGAGTAATTGGCCCGCAGCCAGAAAGGTCAAGGTTCACGGTATCCTGGTGGAAGGGTACTTCTTTGGAGCTGATGTTGACGTTGAGTGACGCAGACTCGAGGTGGGTGGACAAGAGGTCAAGCCTTTGACTGTGGGGGTTTGGGTTGAGAGGCTCAGTAGAATTCACGAATCTGGGCCTGGATTGTGGACGGTTTGTCGCTGGAAAATTGTCGAATAGTGGGTGGAGTGGATTCTGGACTTAATGTGTTAGCACGACAGGATGTCGAAGTGCTACCTCAATTTCTCGTCTTAGGTGGTGTTCTTTGTAAGAGCGCCAAGTAATTTCTTTTGAATACAATCCTGGAACCATTGTTATGAGAGATGGGTGAGGCATATAAATTATAAGGTGCTCTGTATGTGTTTACCACTTGATTTGACTTTGAATGATATAACACAGTCTTTTAAAGGATATATGTAATATAATGCCGTCCCTACGTTCGTATATCATAAGATGTTTGGTTCACATGGTTGCGGTTTGAGCAATGGTTGTTACACAAATTCATTCATTCATTTCCTGGTTCACACCAACTTGATGATTGAGTAGTCATAATTCTGCAGCGACCGTCAAACGTGTCGCACAAAGGTGAAGCCCGAGTTTGAATAACAATCAAACAGGCTTTCCCCTTTGTGGGAAAATACGTGTCTAGACTACAAGAGGGCCTAGGCAGAAAGCGGCTGGTAAGAAAATGAGCTATCACATATTTGTTTTCATGTAGTCCACAACATGATCGGTTTGCAAACCAAAAAAAGGAAACAACAAATTGAAAAATGGCACAGCAAACTTTGGCTGGACCTGGATTTGAACCCGTGACCTCTGGTTTTTGCGTACCTTTTTTTGTCACTTTGCCAATGGTCATGTTTGCATTGTGTCATGTGTGCTTGGCCTGACAAATAATAAATGAAACGAAACACATTTCCATCTTCTACTTCTCACAATCTCACTCATTATTTGAAAAGGGCTGTCTTAAGACAACGATTACTCCAGTGAGTTTTGCCTTTGGGAAAGGTCCTGGTAGGATCGAAACGTCAGGCCCTCTAACTTTTGAGATTGTATGTTTTGCAGGTCATTTTAGTCAGTGAGCAGTTTGCAACAGTTTTTCTATTAACTATATATAATTATAGCACTGAATGCAATGGTCAGTGCTTTGCAATGACTATGAAATCACTCACGTTTGAAAAGATTACATTGTCGTTTATTCACAGCGTGTCACATACATGTGGACTTTATGAGCTTAAAATTTAATGTACTCGTGTTTATGTTACAAATGTTGACCTACGACTAGAGGGCTATAGAAACAGTACCATCGGGCAGCATGAATGACAGTGGAAGTGGTTTGAAAACAGACACACTACGACACCTCGGCTTCTGCCCAGAATCTGCCTTGCCCTCCAACTGTCGTCTCCGTTCTTTGTATAACCGTTCGTGGCTATACAAAGTCTCTTGGGCACGGTCCACTGCCGAAGTGGATGGTGAGAAAGCCCATTATAGTCTACCACTCGCGTGTGCCATGCATGTGAGGTGGTAAGAAGGTTCGAGGTGACGTCACGGGCGTCAATCGGCTAGGAAAGAGGGACGGATGCCCAACACTCTTTCAAAAGTGAGGGACATATCATTTGCCCCCCCCCCCATAATATAATGCCTTCCCTACGTTCGTATATCATAAGATGTTTGGTTCACATGGATGCGGTTTGAGCAATGGTTGTTACACAAATTCATTCATTCATTTCCTGGTTCACACCAACTTGATGATTGAGTAGTCATAATTCTGCAGCGACCGTCAAACGTGTCGCACAAAGGTGAAGTGGATGGTGAGAAAGCCCATATAGTCTACCACTCGCGTGTGCCATGCATGTGAGGTGGTAAGAAGGTTCGAGGTGACGTCACGGGCGTCAATCGGCTAGGAAAGAGGGACGGATGCCCAACACTCTTTCAAAAGTGGGGGACATATCATTTGCCCCCCCCCCCATACACAGGCACTTTTGGGGATCAGAAGTATAACAGAGGAACAAAACATAACAGGGGGGAAATAATAAGCTATGAAATGTATAATAACTACGAAATGTATAAAGACATACTATTTATGTATTGATTTTAACAAGACATACTATCACTCTGCCTTTGAGAAAGGTCCTGCTAGGATCAAAACGTCAGGCCCACTAAATTTTAAGAAGACATACTATTTGTTAGTCAAGAAGACCCTTAGAAGTAGACAATGTACGCAATAAACATGCACCAAATGGCAAGATTACAAGCGCGCAAATAAAGAAAGCTCCCTACCGTGGGAGGGTTACACCCTCTCCCACACCCTCCTCCCCATCCTCGCTAGTTCCACGAGTTTGGCCTCGGTCACTTCGTCCCCTCAAAAAAATGGTCCCCCGCCCTCAACTTCAATGGGCGACCAGAAAACAGAGACTTGTGCGTGAGGCTACATTTTGCAGGGAACCAGTTTATAGGCAGTTAGCTCTGTGGGAAACAAAAATCGCCCATTGAAACGTGTGGGATTCTATTCGGGGATTGAGCTTCATACGTCGGTACGGTCTGCATATATAACTCTCAAAACCGGTTGATTTGACACCCTTGGGTGCCGGAGACGGTTGAGGGCATAACTCTGTGGTGGGCGTTCGTGCCTGGCGAGGATCGCGTGGGCCCTCCTCAGTGCCACGGACTCTGGCCCCCGGCGGCCACCGAGGAAGACTCGTACAGGATGTTGTCCACGAATCCCTCCTCGGATGAGGACCCGTGCGAGCTGCCACCCTCCAGTCGGGACACGGCGGTCATCTGGCGCCGTTCGCCCGATGCTGACGCCGGGGTCTCGGCTCGGCCTCGCCCGGTGGGCGGTGGATCACGGTCTCGCTCCGAGGAAGACGGCGGTCGAGGCAGGTCGGCTGGCGGGTCCGAACCCCGGGGCCGCTCCGTCGACCCCCGCCGCCACCCCCGGGCGTCTCCGAGCTCCGCATATTCGTTGCTGACCGGCGCGGTCGAGTAACGGGTGGCCCCGGCGCGATCCCCCCGCAGCTCGCTCGGCGGGCCGCGGTCTCCGTCAGCGTCCTCGGGGACTCCGGCCAGGGCGTGGTTGACGCGGTGGGCATGACCGTGCTTGGCCATGGCGGCGCCCCGTCTGGCCCGGCGTCTGATGAGCCACACCAGTGTACCGGAGATGACGACGATGGCGGTGGCGACCAGGCAGGCGACGGTCACCGGGAGAACGAGGGTGCTGTCGCCGGAGCCCGGTCCCGGTCCTGGCTCCGTCCGGCCGGCATCCATCGCCGGCGTGGTCCGTCCCGACGTCGGGCTCGCCACCGGAGTGGTGTGGG
Organism: Luidia sarsii; assembly: GCA_949987565.1. Classification (NCBI taxonomy): domain Eukaryota; kingdom Metazoa; phylum Echinodermata; class Asteroidea; order Paxillosida; family Luidiidae; genus Luidia; species Luidia sarsii. Next base: position 17,095,464 of record OX465114.1, on the reverse strand, counting down.
GAGGATCGACCGGGCCGTGGGTCTCCGCACGGGGAGTGGGTGTTACCGTCCCGCTGGTAGTGGTGGTGTTGCTGTCGCCACCGAAAGGCCCGAGGGAACAGCTCCTGTCGATGTCAGGGTAACCCTCGCTCGTCATCCAGCACGTGAACCTCTCCTGTGCTAATTGCAGTGCGGTGACATTCAGCTCGCTCACGATCCGATCTCCCACGACGCTCTGGTGGCTGGGGAGCGACCCCTCCTCGTCCTGGTTCGCCGAAGCCGTCCATGCCAGGGAGACAGTAGGGTTACCCTTCTCGGAGTGACAGGACAACGTAGACGATGAGGACAAGGTCGACGTACACACGGGGTAGGTTTCGTTCGGCAAGTAGTAAACATCCACGGATACGTCTGCAGCCGCACTGGATTGTTCCATGTCGAGAGAGACGAAGAAAGTGCATCGGAATGTAACATTGTCTCCTAGGCCGGCCTCTCGGATATCGAGGTACAGTGTTGCGTTGTTGCTGTCCCCTCTGACGTACCGCATCTGTCCCCGATCGTCGGTGGTGTTCACGACATGACAAGGTAACTTCGGATCCCCGCATCCGCCTGTGGTATTGATGGAACCGTACATGCTCAGAACAATACCGGAGATATGAATCCACCTGACTTGGACCACCTCTTCCACGGCCTGTAAATGCACCCGGCACGATATCTGCAACGCCTCGCCACGCCGTGCGCTCACCCGGTGATTCGTGCCTCCGAAGCTCAGAGGCACCGCCGTGGGAAGAAACAGCGCTGTCACCAGCACCCAATAGATAGCACAAGCCATCGTTCGATCCAAGGGAAAAGAGAACGAATCGGAAACTAAAAGTCTATGCACATCTCAGTGATGGACCTGCTGTATTGCAGCAGGCATTTTGGGTTCCCTCCTTCGGTCGAATTCCATCAACCGTAAGCCCCAAGAACTTGCTGGATGTACGAACGAGTGTGTACACCCTCTTGCCCCTTGCGTTTCACTCGATCCACGCGATGTCACTTTGGCGAGCAGTGAACATGCATTTGAAGACATTTCCTCGTGTGGGTAAGGTTACGCGTTTGAGGTATACACATGATCTATGCCCCCACCCCTAACCCGGCCCGAACAACAATTGAACGTGCGTGCGAACCAACTTAAAGCGCAGAGCATAGGCGGAAGTAAACGCTTTTTAAAGACAAAGAGAAAAGCATTGATCGTTGCATAAAAGGGCAAAACAGACGATAAAACGAAACCACGCCAAATACACGGATATCAATAGCAACTGATATGTAGTGATCGCCCTTGGACCAATGCCATGCTTACATAGACGTGTACGGTGTCTGTGTAACAATATACACACCATGTAGTTCACGCGTTACCCTCACGCAGTGATTTTCTCGGCAGGGGATTCCCCGGTATTGTGAGTCATAGGCTGTTTACGAAATGAAGGCTTATAGGTTCGGGCTACAGGCTTCTGTCACATTTCTCTACCACGTTATAATATCACAGAGCCTACTGTGAGCTCTGGGCGTAAAAGTGTCTGAGCAGAGACTCTCAACCAACCAGCCCACGCCCATCAAGGCGGGGTAGTCCAATTCTAAGTTCACAACTAGAATGCAGGGCAACATCTAGAATGCAGGGCAACAAAAAAAGACTAGAGTGATTTATGTCATTCCCATTTCCTCAAATTTATTGTATCGGGTAATCATCTTGATTAGACTTGTCTAGCCTCACGTTTTCGTCCTGTCCTGTCCTGTCCTGTCGTTGCCAGCCCTGTCTCATGCATGTTATTTTGTGTTAAACCTTAAGTTATTAACTCAAATATTAAGATTTAATATATATTAAGATTTAAGATTTAAGATTTAAGATTTACATTTTGGTAATTTTAGTCAGTAAGCAGTTTGCAACATTTTTGTATATCACCATGCAGCTTTCTGTTAATCCTTCTTTTGTGTTCACTCTTCCACACTTCTCTTTGATCTTTCCCCCTTCTCACTAATCCCTACCCTACTCCTTGCCCTTCCCTTTGATCTCTCCCTCCCTTTGTCCTTTGTTTCTCATCCGTGTCCTATTGACTATTCACTCTCTTCCCCCTTCCTCCGTGTACATGTTTCTGTGTTGTCCTTGTCACTCTGCCTCTGAGAAAGGTCCTGCTAGGATCGAAACGTCAGGCCCACTAAATTTTAAGATTTACATTTTGGTAATTTGAGTCAGTAAGCAGTTTGCAACATTTTTGTATATCAACTCAAATATTATGTACTTACTTCCCAACAATATTCAAAGGTAATTTTATATAATTTTCAACAATGTATAAGTACACAATCCAAGGGGGTCTCCGCCTTACAAGCTCTGCTTCTTGGAGACCTCCTCCACTTACTGCAAACCCGTTATAAAATTCTAATATTCTAGTATTGTACTTTATTTACCGTGTAAGTGGAAATCAAATGAACTGAACTGAACTGAACTGAAAGGCGAGTTAGAATGCTTAAAGGAGCCGCATGCCTAGCTGCATGGTTTGCTTGTCACGTCGCACAATACTGTTCTGGACTGAACCGATTGAGGGCGTTCTGCGCGGCTGATCATGGACAGAGATATATATGCAGACAGACGTATGAAGCTCAATATTTTATTGTATCTTCAATTAGGGGGTAGGGGGTTGGGGTAGCGGTAGGGGTAGGGTAGGGGTAGGGGTAGGGGGTAGGGGTAGGAGGTAGGGGTAGGGGTAGGGGTAGGGGGTACGGTAGGGGTAGGGATAGGGGGTCGGGGTAGGGGGTAGGGGTAGGCGACAGTCTTACAGAGTTTCGTTCATTTTGCAGGGAAACAGTTAGCTCCGCCGTGGCCAACAAAAATCGCCCATTGGAACGTGTGGGATTCTATTCGGGGATTGAGCTTCATACGTATGCACGTATATATAGTTCCATGGACACGTACGGGTGCAGCACACAAAATCCATCCAAGATGGCTCCGCCGAGCTGATTATCATAAAGTGTGTACCCACAACTTTTTTTTTAATAAGGGGTCTTTGGAGGCTAATTACCTGATACATTGTACATTTGTAGAACAAGTGAAGCTTAAGACAACCTGGGGGTTCACTCTTCAATTTGGTATGTAATTTGGACCATATCTTGGTTTAAATATGGCCCTATTTGGCTGTGGAACTGGAGGGGTCCATCCCAAAATCCTTGCTGAAATTCGGCTTGGACGGCTACACATTTGGGGGTGTTTTTTCCTGGGGGTAGTTAGCAACAAATCGAATCGGCTAAGAGCACTAAAATTGAAAAGAATCTGAGAGATGAAGGTCCAAACTACAATTTTAAGTATAGCTACAAGAACTTAGAGATTTTTGAGTATGGGATAATTGGCTTTGAAAGTGAGTGTTTTTGTACAGTGTTCAATGGGAGCTCGATTTAGTGTTCTGCACCCGTAACGCATGTACAAAGGTGAAAGATATTGACTGTGAAGGGACCAAGTGACCTTACTGGATCGACTGGTCACATAGAAACAAGAGAAAAGGTCACTCTGCCTTTGAGAAAGGTCCTGCTATAGTAGTGCTACTGCTAGAGTCGAAACGTCAGGCCCTTTTGGGCTGATAGTCAGTAAGCACTTTGCAACATTTTTGCATAGGCTTATTACTAACCTTTTCTATTTTTCTATTTTCCCTAATCAATCAACTGTAAGTAAATTCAACTCTGAAATATAATTTTAAAATCAGAGCGGTAATTCTTTTCAGCCGATTATCATAATACTACGGGATACATACCCCTCGGTTGTAGCAGACAGTCTTACTATCAACAAGGTAGAGATGGTCACGCTAATACAATCCTAGCAGTACAGTGTGCATACAGCTGTTCAAAACGGTTACAAGCGGGTTGTGTAATAATAGCGTTCACTTAAATGATGCAGTACGACGTGTATTTCGGACACCTGAGAACAAATATATTTTCGTTGGGCTAGCCGAAGCGAAGATTTGCATTTGAATGAAATCACTGAATCGTGCAAGGTGTGGCGGTATGTCCAAGCCACTGACCGACTTCGCAGCAAGCGGCACAGACGCTAAATTTTGCCTGCTCGTCCGTTGGCCTATCATCCTACAATAATGTCACAGGAAGATCAATCTTACTCCTCTCAAGACAACCTCGTGTCCCTGAAATTAGTAGGAGACACCATTAAAGCTGCCCTGGGAGATTTCAGGGGGTATCTAGACATGCCATTGGACACAATCCGGAAGGAAAGTGAAAGAAAGCAACAGAACACTACTGAGGCAGTGCAACAACTAAAACGGGCCTCAGAGCTCTCATTCCGCTTCAAGGGCAACAAAGTACAGTTTGACTTCAACTCAGGTATTGTAGAAAAATTAGACAGTGCAGAAAAATTCCTGAAAGACGACGACTCCAAGTCGGCAACACCCTTGGTAACGGAGGCCATCGCCGCAATAAAAAAGCGGAATAAGCTAATCAGAATAGCGGACAAATCTGACGCAGGCTGGACAGTTGTTGATGAGTATCTCAGTGACGAGCTAGCAAGCGACTCAGAAGATGAGAAAAGGATCAGACAGGCACAGGCCAGAGCGGCTCGCAAGAAACGCATTCACAAAAGCAATCATCCGGCCGTCAAACGCCAGCACCAGATGGACGGCATGGACTCTCACGCTGCTCCTCCTAGCACAAGCACTGGGCTTTTTCGAGGCTTTTACCCAAACCGTAGATTCACGTCTGGGAGTACCCAATTCTGGGGCACCGCAGCCAAGCCAACCGATCTGTGCTTCGCATGCGGAAAAGCAGGACACTGGAGACGCAACTGTGGACAGCAAAAGCAAGCCATGTTTGGAGGAAAGGACAATCATGGCGGAAACACAGGACAGCTCCAATAGTGGGAAAGTACAGGACGACACACAGACAGGGTATGACACAGAATTTTATCGAACTAATTATTATGAATACGAACAAGGCACAGAAGAGCCTATAATCAAAGGCAGGATGAAAGCTGCACTAGAATTCTGGAAGAAGATAGACGCTAATCCCGTTGTGCTTGATATCATTGCTCATGGGTATAAGTTGCCCTTTATACACACCCCACCCTCTAAAATACTCAAGAACAACAAGTCGGCGCTTCAAAATAGTGAATTTGTCACAGATGCCATTGCAGATCTTTTGAGCAAGGGACTGATTACCCAGTGTCATACTGTTCTGTATATAGTTAACCCATTGTCAGTTTCCATTCAAAGTTCCGGTAAGAAGAGGCTTATCATAGACCTTCGTCATGTAAACAAGTTTCTCTGGAAAGAAAAGGTAAGATTCGAAGATTGGAAAGTGGCCAAGTCATTTTTTGAGAAAGGAGATTATCTATTCACATTCGACCTGAAATCCGGGTACCATCACATCGAGATATTTCCTGATCATTGCAAGTTCCTAAGTTTTGCTTGGACCACAGCAGACGTAACCAATTATTATTCATTTCTAGTTTTACCTTTTGGTTTGTCAACAGCTCCATATATTTTCACTAAGTGTTTAAGACCTCTCGTAAAACATTGGCGTGAGCAGGGATTCTTCGTAGTAGTGTATCTAGATGATGGTTGGGGAAGAGCAAACACTGAGGTTTTAGCAAGCAGTGTCGCCTTTAGAGTGAAATCGGACTTGATATCCGCGGGTTTAGTACCGAATATTCAAAAGTCTCACTGGACCCCTACACAGAGTAGGATATGGCTAGGTATTGTGTGGGATTCGATAGATTGCTCAATCAAAGCATCAGACAGGAGAATTCAAGATATTCTCAGCTGCATAGATAGCATTCAGACACAATTACCTTACACAACAGCTCGCAAACTTGCAGTGATTACAGGTAAAGTCATCTCTCTCAATCCGGTCATAGGAAATATTTCTCAACTGAAAACAAGATTTCTACATTTAGAAATAGCTAGGAGGGCTCACTGGGACCACTCATACAGACTTGATGGAGACAGTAAAGTGATTGAGGAGTTGGTTTTCTGGAAGTCCGAAGTAACAACTCTTAACAAAAAATTGTTTAATGACTATTCTCTTCCTGAACGTTTTGTTTATACAGATGCAAGTCATATAGGCTGCGGAGCCTGGGCAGCTGGGAGTACTGGGGAAATGGTCCTCCAAAGGAACTGGACTGACACAGAACAAACCAAAAGCTCCACATGGAGAGAACTGAAAGCGGTACATCTGGCATTACAAGCTTTTGCCCTCAGATTGAAGGGCAAAGTAGTGAAGCTTTTCACTGACAACAAAGTTGTTGTATCAGTAGTCAGCAAAGGCAGTATGATAGAAGAATTACTTCTTCTGAGTCTGGAAATATTTCGAATTTGTAATCAGCATGACATTCAACTAGAGGTACAGTGGATACCTAGAGAACTTAATCAGCACGCCGATGAGATCAGTCGGGAAGTAGACTATGATGATTTGGGGCGTTTCCCAAGAATTCTTTCAATTTATGGAAAACATATGGGGACCCCACTCAGTGGATAGATTTGCAGATGAAACAAACACAAAATTGTTGAGATTTAATTCGAAGTATTCAGTCCCGGGAACTAGTCAAGTAGACGCACTTTCTTGCAATTGGCAAGGGGAGAATAATTGGTTAGTACCACCCACTCACCTAATAGCTGATGTTTTCAGACATTTGCAATGTTGTCAAGCACAAGGAACACTAGTGATCCCCTGTTGGCCGTCAGCCCCCTTTTGGCCGCTGCTTTTTTCCTATCACAGTTCGTTCAACAAATTGATCAGCCACACCATGAGATTCTCAGATCCATCCAACATTTTTGTACAAGGAAAAAATCATAAATCATTATTCGGGTCCCCACTGTTCAAGTCGGGAGTACTCTGCATTCGATTGACAGCCTAAATGGGTACATAAAAACCCATATGACTAGGCATAGTAATACACCAAGCCGAATGGCATGGTGAGCCGAATGGCAGGAAAAGCCGCATGGCCGATATGCTGATGTATAGCATTTGCTGCAGAACAAGCAAACTGCGTGGTATTATGATGAATGATAGCGCAAGGTTTACAAACAATAATAATGGTCTAAGTAATGTTATTATTTTTCTCCTAATATAGAAAAGATAAGGAAGACGATTATGCGTCAACGTTGGCCACAATCCTAGAATCATCCAGAGCCCCTAGCACGACAAAGAAATATAACACCACCTTCGCCGCATGGCAACGATGGTGTGTAACACACGAGGTAACTGCATTACCAGCTAGTCCCTCAGACATTTGCCGTTATTTCATACATTTGTATAACGAAGATGCTCCATATTCACGAATCGAATCGGCTTTTTACGGCCTGAAATGGAGACACGACTGCCTGCCAGAATGTACACAGAACCCATGTGATAGTAGATTTTTACACAATGTTCAACAAGGGCTCAAGAGGAGATTAGCCAAACCGATTAAAAAGAAAGACCCTATAAAACCAGATATCTTGAAGGCCGTCATTGAGAAATATAATTCAGACAGTTTGCTTGATGTTAGATTGTGTACTATGTTATTAATCTCATACGCAGGATTCCTACGTCATAATGAACTCATGAATATTCGTAGATGCGACCTTCAGTTGCACGAGTCATTTGTTAATATATTCATCATGAAAAGTAAAACTGATATATTTAGACAAGGAGCATGGGTCCGCATTGCAGCTACAAACACACCCACTTGTCCTGTTCATATGTTGAAAAGGTACCTTACTCTTACAAGCCTCATCAATGATGACACGGAAGAAGGTTTCTTATTCAGACCTATGAACTATATCAAATCTGAAAACAAATACAAGTTGAGATCCGGTCAACTCTCGTATTCTCGATGTCTTGACATATTCAAGAGTGCTCTAGTTTCAGTTGGAGTAGACCCTAAACGCTTTGGACTGCATAGTCTAAGAGCTGGGGGAGCCACGGCAGCCGCGTGTATTGGAGTACCAGATAGACTCTTCAAAAAACACGGTCGTTGGCGGTCGGAGACTGCAAAAGATGGATATGTAGAAGATTCCATGGACGACAGAATGTCTGTATCCTTAAGATTGGGACTGTAAATAGTGTTCATTTATTGTATTATTTTCAAATTTATTTATTATAACATTCACATTATTGTGAATCGAATTACAATTGAGTTACTGATTCAGTGTTGAATTATAATTACCGTGCCATGTAATGGTGAAAAGAATGCCAATGAAATTACAATTTTTGTGTCACTTATCCCCGCTCTTTAAATTCGAACAAATAAAAGTTATGGCTGCAAGGCAATGCTTGCCATCGAAGTTCGGTGTTCCCCATAATTATGTGTTGTTTATTTTGTTTGTTTTACAGGTTGGGTGGATTAAAAGTGGGTAGACTGCATATCTAAAGGGAGGCGGCAATGGAAATAATTTATTCGCGTTTGAGGGTCGAATTAGAGAATAAAACAGATTTAATCGTACCGTAAACACTGTCTTTAATGACAAGACAAGCAAAGATGGAATACTATTGTTATCCGTGAGATGTCTATTGATAAAGTAGTTAGGTGTATCACTCACGTTCTGGCAAGAATGTGGATTTGTGGACAGATTTTCTGGCAGCGAGTGTCGAAACGTTGTTCCAAACTTCGGTGCAAACTGCGCAGTCTCGTCATGACCATTTTATCGATACTCCGTTATCGATACAGGAATCGATTAACGGTTAAAGTCGGCAATGACCTATACGCGGATAACGTCGTCAAAGACTAATGGTGTTTAGGAGTCGATTCTAGTCTTCGTGAGTGGAGGGATACGATTGGTCGATGTCAGCATTACGCTCATGAATATGCAGATAAAGCAAATCTCTCGTGGCCCTTTTCCAAAACCCGGCTTAGGCTTCGTCTCAGTTATCCAAATGCTGAAATGCAAGTTATCTTTTTTTATGAAAAAGGCTGTCTTACACACAAGTAATGTGATGGTTGCAGCCTACCCCGATAGTTCCCAAGGTTGGGCTAAGTCCACTTAATGAAATGAGGATGGTAGGAGACAATATTCATCTGATTGTCATCATCGCATTGATTGGATGTTTATTCGCTTTAGATGACCAGGTACTACTACTTAATCGTAAGGGTAAGTACATGACCTATACTTTAAGCGTAAAATACAAAACTATGATGGTAAACAGCTATTTGCAAAGTAATTAAGTGTTTAAGGCAGGTTCTCAATTGTGATATCCATCCTTACTGATTTAACATTTTGTTTGTCTATTTGATTTCCTACTTTGCATTGATTGATTATGCACAATATATTACCGAAATGGGGATCACTACTGGTAACTCGACAAGCATTGCTTTTTAGTGATCCCCAACCACATATCTAACATTACCCCTAGACTGTATTATCAAAATTATGAAAGTGTGTGCAGAGGCTATTGACAGAAAATATCCAGGTGGATAGGGTGTCTCCTTTGATTACCGTATTCCTAGCGAATGCACGAACAGGGAACAAAGGAAAACCAAGAAAATGAATGGAGTTGAAATAGTGCGGTGGCTCTTGTATGCCGATGATTTGGTTTTATTTTGTATGAGCATTGCTGAGGCACAGGGAATTATGAATATAATGAACACCACTTGTAAACGTTTTGGCTTAACTATTTCTTTCAAAAAAACTAAAGTGATGCAATTTAATACATCTACGAGTGACATAAATCTTGTCATTGATGGTACTGAACTTGGAAATGTGTCTGAATTTTGCTATCTTGGCCACACCATCTTCAATGATGGTAGAAATTCCACTGACCAAAGAATTGCTAAGGCTACAGCTAAATTTTATGAACTCAAGGGGGTCCTTTGTGACAGGGAAGTACATATGCCCATTCGGACTAAAATACTTGAAGCATGTGTTCGTCCTAGACTAGCATATGCTACCCAATGCTGGAGGCCAAGTGAGAAAGAAATAAAAAGGCTTGAAAGTAATTGATATGGTTTTCTAAGGCGAATGATCAAGGATGGATTCCGCAGGAAACCATCACTAGTAGAAGGCGAAATTAATCATGCCCTTTTCTTTGCTAATATTGATCTAGAGCGCATAACAAAAAGTCAACCACTACGGGATTATATTAATGTCTAGTATCTGAAATACATAGCTCATATATGTCGTAGGGAAAATACAAATTTGACCAAGCTTAGTTTATTTTTTATCCCTAGAGTCCCATACTATCGAGATCCCTGGATAGGTATCTCAGGACTACTGGGTGATCTTTCTATTGAGCAGATTAAAAGAGAAACACAGTCGAAGACTGGTTTCACCAGGCTCCTACCTAGGAGTCCTGACTCATATGAAGACTAAAGCTTCAAAATGAGGACCTAAACTGTACTGTACTGTATTATATTTCTATGTGGAAAATAAAGTTATGATTGATTGATTGATTGATTGATTGATTGATTGATTGATTGATTGATTGGTTGGTTGGTTGGTTGGTTGGTTGGTTGGTTGGTTGGTTGGTTGATTGATTGATTGATTGATTGATTGATTGATTGATTGATTGATTGATTAATTGGGGTTATTTACATGGGACTATTGAATGACCGCGGACAGGGACTAATTGCTCACTGCCTTCGGGTAATATACATCAGTTCCGTATCCCAGACGGCATTGTTATCGGAGGACCCGTGCGAGCGGCCACCCTTCCCGTGATCGGCCGTTGCTGCCGAGGTACGTGCGGGCAGGCATGTTCCGTGGGCCGCTATACACGGTGAAGTTTCACCTCATATTCTGAAATAGTATCAAAACAAGAAACAAGTTGAGGTGGGGTATAGTTCAGCAGCGGATTTCACGAAACCTTTGCGCAAGTGCTCAACTTACATTGCGCCACATTCTATGGCGCAGCTTGCGCAACGAATTTACGACCATTTCACGAAAGTTGCGCAGCAACATCAAAAATGGCGCTTGCAAGTCGTTGGCTTGCGCCACATTTTTTGGGCGCAAGCTGAGCCGTGGGATGAGGTGGCGTAAGTCGATTGTGACTCGTATTCCGAGTCCGAGTCCGCATACCGAACTCTTACCTGGCTCGTCGGTAAGCGGTGGGTCACGCTCCGTCGACTCCCACCGCCATCCCCGGGGCCGGGCGTCTCCGAGCTCCGCGTATTCGTGGCTGACCGGCGCTGGCGCGGTCGAGTGACGGGTGGCCCCGGCGCGATCCCCCCGCAGGTCGCTCGGCGGGCCGCGGTGTCCGTCAGTGTCCTCCGTGACTCCGTCCAGGGCGAGGTTGTCGCGGGGAGCATCACCGTGCTTGGCGCGGCCCCGTTTGACGCAGCGTCTGACGAGCCACACCAGTGCGCCGCAGAGGGAGATGATGGCGGTGACGACCAGGCAGGCGACGGTCACCGGGAGAACGAGGGCGCTGCCGTCAAATCCCGGTCCCGGCTCCGTCCGGCCGGCATCCGTCGCCGGCGTGGTCCGTCCCGGAGTGGGGCTCGCCATCGGAGTGGTGTGGAAAGGATCGACAGGATCGTGGGTCTCCGCACGGGGAGGGAGTGTTACCGTCCCGCTGGTAGTGGTGGTGGTGGTGAAAGGCCCGAGGGAACAGCTCCTGTCGATGTCAGGGTAACCCTCGCTCGTCATCCGGCACGTGAACCTCTCCTGTGCCAATTGCAGTGCGGTGACATTCAGCTCGCTAACGATCCGATCTCCCACGACGCTCTGGTGGCTGGGGAGCGACCCCTCCTCGTCCTGGTTCGCCGAAGCCGTCCATGCCAGGGAGACAGTAGGGTTACCCTTCTCGGACTGACAGGACAACGTAGACGATGAGGACAAGGTCCACGTACACACGGGGTAGGTTGCGTTCGGCAAGTAGTAAACATCCACGGATACGTGTGAAGCCGCAATGCTCCGTACTGTGCCGAGAGAGACGTAGTAACTACATCGGAATAAACCCTCGTCTTCCAGATCGACCTCTCGGATATCGAGGATCAGTTTTGCGTCGTTGCTGTCCCCTCTGACGTACCGCATCTGTCCCCGATCGTCGGTGGTGTTCACGACAGGACAAGGCAACTCCGCAGCCCCGCAGCCTCCCGTGGTATTGATGGAACCGTACAAGCTCGGCAGACCAAGATCGAAGGTAAGATACCACCTGACCTCTTCTATATCTTCCCCGTCCTCTACTTGCACCCGGCACGATATCTGCAACGCCTCGCCACGCCGTGCGGTCACCAGGTGATTCGTGTCGCCGAAGCTCAGAGGCACCGCCGTGGGAAGAAACAGCGCTGTCACCAGCACCCAAAAGATAGCACAAACCATCGTTCGATCCAAGGAAAAGGAGCTAAAAGGGCGCTAAAAGTCTATCCACATCTCAGTGGTGGACCTGCTGTTTTGCAGTGGGTATTTTGGCCCCCTCCGTCCGTCAAATTCGTAAACCCGAAAGCCCAAAACTGCCAGAACTGGCTGGATGTATATACGTACGGATGTGTACACCTTGTCCCTTGCAATCCACACTCACCACGCGATGACACGTTGGCCAACAGAGAACATGCATTTGAACACATTAATTTCCTCGTGTGGGTATTATAAGGTTATACGCGTTTGAGGTATAGACATGAATAACGAAAGCCCCCACACCTCATGACTCAACCCAGCACGCACAACAATGTGAGCGTTCATGACCAAAAACGGAAGTAGGCTTAAAGAAAAACCGATTTTCTAAAGAATCCGAACAATTGGCCAAGAATTCGTGTTGAAGGTGACGTACCAGCGCCGTCACCACCTGAGCTAGCAAGCCTTTATATATATAATGGCGGCCTTCCCAACTCAGCAATCTTTCTTAACACAAATTGTTTCCCAGTCAGTTTTCCAAAGTGTAAACATTATGTACACGGTACGTGTAGAATGCGTGTGCTGACATTTATCTTTCGAGAGGGAGTGTGGCTTGGATAACAGCCCCGACTAAACTTTTTTCGGGTAGTGCTTTGGATCGATCAATCTGTCGTTTCACAGCAGTCGATTTCACGAAACTTCAAATGTTGCGTAACTTACGCAACATTTTGCTGCCTTTTCTAAATAGTGCACAAAAGAGCCATTGTGGCGCAAGACTTACGCAACATTTGTACGTTGCGTAACTTACGCAACTTTTCTTGAAATCGGCTGTTTTCTAGGAGACTGCTTGATTCCAACCGGGAATGACGCTGCCAGTCACGTGCATGGGAGGTGAAAGTGCATGGGGTCGCTGTACACTTCCAAAGTTAAGATTGCGCAAGGTCTTCTTTGCGCTAATTGTATAGGGGGACATCATTATTTTGCGAAGGTCAAAAAATCGCCTCCGTCAAACTCCACATATACATGAAAGAACACACGTACACCTGCGTGCGTTTCGGCTCGATCTGTCAACCGTGTCATGAGAAAAAAAATATGGAAACGAAAATTAAACGCCCTTTCGGACTTATTTGTAAAAAGGAACTCTTTGTTTCCGTTTGAAATTCAACCAATTTCCTCTTTTCTCGAAAACGGCAGGATTTCACCGAATGTTTGATACCATTACAAACTTCATGATGAGTAAGTGATTTCTTAAATTTGGAATGTCCGGAAATTGGGCACTTTGTAAATGGCATACCCCCCCCCCCCTTTAACCGTCGGTGTAAAGTTTGCGCAATATTCACTTTACTGGAATATTTTACAATGTGTGCACAGGGCAATATGATCCATTCCGCTCAAGGGACCAGTGTCGAGGTCAGAGGTCAAAGGATTCCGTCATGCGCGCACACACACACCACTGATCTCTACACAATGCCTGGCAGCGTATATAATTTTTTACATCGCAGCCATGGGTTCAGTTTCGCTGTATTCGTGCAAATCCGCGCTTGAAAAGAGACCACATGCTGTGCTGCGTTACGAGATCAGTCAGTTGGGATTTCTTGAGCAGGGGCGGAATGTGTCTGGCTGTTGTTGTAGCTGTAGTTTGACACAAACATGTAAGATGTCTTGTTAATTGCAGCTGTACTGAGTGATCTTGTAACGCAGGGCTAGTCTCTTTGCAAGCGCGGTTTTCAACGAATACAGCGAAAAACCCATGGCTGCGGTGTAAAAAAAATGGAGAGCGCCGCCACATTCAAGCCGATCGTCACCGCACGTGGACGCTACCCGTGAGCGTAGAGATCAGTGACACACGCAATGCAATGTAGAGGCATATAAGCGTCACGACGTATGACACTTAACCACCGTGGCTAAGCTATAAGTGCGCATGCGCGAAGCCAGGTTTTACTGAGGCCTCTCCATTCATTCATTCATTCATTCATTCATTCATTTCTCAGGTAGTTACAGGTACAAGCACGAAACAACCCTAACCCTTATCCTTATCCTTATCCTAACCCTAACAATCCTAATCCTGAACCTAACCCTAATCCTAATCCTTACTCTATCAGTAACGCTAACCCAACCCGAACTCTAACTCTAACCGTAACCATAACCCTAACCGTAGCGCCCTAAGCCTAACCTACGCTGGTTTACAAAACACGTCCTTGTATAGTCCCCACACAATTTACGGGGTACCAGCATGGCTCAACGACGGTGGTTAAGCGACATATGTCGGTCCTGTTGTATATCTCCAATGTACACATGTATATAGCTTACAGACGAGCCCCATCCCCTTTACGAAACGAAGGCTTAGGCTCGGGCTAAGGCTTCGGTCATATTTGATCTTACTCGTTGTGATATCACAGGCATCTAAAAAAAACAAGCGTTTGGCCCCAGTTTCTTGGGGAATACTCTACACCTATCAAGCCAACAAACCTTCAAATTCGTAAACAAACCACAACCTGGATTTTCCCAGGTTTTGTCAGACGAAGCCTAAGCCCTAGCCTAAGCCTTCATTTCGTAATCGGCCCAGTCTCGACAATGTTGTTTACATCCTTGATACTTGATGTAAGAATTAACGATATTCCTAAAATTTGAATAACAAGCGCCAATTTCATAAAGCCGCTTAAGTGCCAAAATGTGCTTAAGCGCAACAACTCATGAGCCACAGGATCCCCTTGCCAACCCAAACTTCACTTTTGTTTCATGCTAAGTAAAGGAGAGTGGAATACAAGTCAAAAGCAATTAGCATCGCATCGCAGTGCAGCTTGTAATCCTGCTTAAATGAGGAAAACTTTTCCTGCTTAGCAGATTTTCCTGCTTAGCAGATTTTCACGCTTAAGCGGCTCTATGAAATTGGCCCCTGGTCGCCTTGGGAGTAATTTGCTGTATAGTGATGGTTTGCCTTGTTCAATTAGCGGGCGAACAGGAGGCTCGACTAACCGCTGTGGATAGTGGAGGTCGTGGCCCCAGCCTCGGAGGTTGTATAGCCTTGACTATACAGTACTGATATACATCGTGTAATCGTGCGACGGCTACTCGAAAGCATCTTTATGGCTTTTTACGAATCCACGGATAGGGCTCGGAGCTCAGGCTTCGCCACCATCTGTTGGGTCTGTTGGTCTGTTCAGTATTCACCAAAGAAACTGCACGGGGCCAAACGTTTGTGTCTGGATGCCCGTGACAATAAATGTGACCGAGAAACGTGACCGAGTCCTAGTAGCCCGAGCCTAAAGCCGCCTTTCCACTGGACTTATTTTGGTCAAAGTAACCGAGACTATGGTTACTTTTCCCATTTTAAGTCCAGTGGAAACGGCCCAGTTAAATTTCGTCTCGGTTACTTTAACCGAGCCGAATGGTTACTTTTACCGGCCAACCTCTGCCCAGTAAAAGTGACCAGGTAAGTTTAACCGAGCCGATTAGTCCAGTGGAAACGCACCACTCGGTAAAACGCGACTTGGCGTACATGCAATGTGCACAATTAATTTTTGCCAGCTCGGTTACTTTAACCATCGTCTCGGTTAAATTGACCGACTCAAAAGTCCGAGTGTGAACGACGGTAAAATTTGACCATTGGAAATTTAATCATCGTCTCGGTTACATTTTAGTCCAGTGGAAACGCGGCTTAATTCGTCATTTCGTAAACACCCATAGCGCCTTCTCTGTCCGTGCGGTGAAGTCCAGATTCACTTTTACGCCATCAACGGCATGCTATGCGTCAGGTCCCGATGATCCTCGTCAACCCACCATACACTGGAACGTCTCTATAACGAATGCCGATATACCGAAGATTCGTCTATAACTGACATGCCATTTGGCTCCCGATTTTGTGTGTACAAAACATGTGGCCGCAACTGCTTTAAAACGAACGACCTCTGTACAATTTTCATGGATCCCGGGACGTTCGTTATAGCGACGTTCCACTCCCAACCACGCACCGTGTCGGTCGTGAGCATGCAGTGCAACAGTGGCCAGGTGTGAAGTTGGAAAGTTCAAAACACACATACAACAGGACTGAGGGAAATACAAGCTCCATGTAATACACTAAAAATGATGACAGTGGCTGTCGTAGTCTGTCTATCGGTTTGTTTATTCCTTTGATCGACATTCGGATATAAGTGTTTTCATTTTAAAGATAACAAAGTGCGATTCTACGCTCCCCTACCCATTTTTTTCACAGTGATTCTAAAAAATACTCTATACTCTACTGGTTTCTCATGTGGCCTTTCAATAACTACACAAAGTGTGAAAATATCGTTTTAGATCTCCGTCGGAGTTGAACACCTTTTTTTCTCTCCGTCTCTCTCCAAGCGAATGTACATGCTTTAAATTTCCTATAATTATTACCAGTGGGGCCTATGCTATGGTCTCGTGTATACAATGGATGGCTGAACCATATCGAGGTATGTTCTGTTGCTGGGATGGTATCGCTGTTTATGTATCAGGATTTTTGTCTGGTCTTTGGTTGATTAGTTTGGTCGTTTTTTCGGTTAAGGTGAGTCTCGTACGTTTCCATGGAAAGCCTGTAGGCTTATCGGCCGAGAGTAGGGGGAACGCGTCCCCTGTTTTGTGGTGAATAGGTTTCGGTACAGAGTAACATTTCAGCAACGAGAGGAAGAGTTAGGTATCTTGCTGACTACTGCATCCTGCGGAAGCATTTGCTGGAGAATTATTGAAAGAGAAAGCGAAAAGAGAGGGGGGTTGATGATGCTTAGTATTCGTCAGCCCCGTCCTCCTCCTCGTCCCCATCGGTGGAGTCGACGCCGACCTCCTCGTAGTCTTTCTCCAAGGCGGCCAGATCCTCGCGAGCCTCGGTGAACTCGCCTTCCTCCATGCCCTCTCCCACGTACCAGTGGACGAAGGCGCGCTTGGCGTACATCAGATCGAACTTGTGGTCCAGACGGCCCCAGGCCTCGGCGATGGCCGTGGTGTTGCTCAGCATGCAGACGGCGCGCTGCACCTTGGCCAGGTCGCCGCCGGGCACCACGGTGGGCGGCTGGTAGTTGATGCCCACCTTGAAGCCGGTCGGGCACCAGTCGACGAACTGGATGGAGCGCTTGGTCTTGATGGTGGCGATGGCTGCGTTGACGTCCTTGGGGACGACGTCACCGCGGAACAGCAGACAGCAGGCCATGTACTTGCCGTGGCGGGGATCGCACTTCACCATCTGGTTGTTGGGCTCGAAGCAGGAATTGGTGATCTCTGCAACGGTCAGCTGCTCGTGGTAGGCCTTCTCGGCCGAGACTACCGGAGCGTAGGTGGCCAGAGGGAAGTGGATGCGAGGATAGGGCACCAAGTTGGTCTGGAACTCGGTCAGATCCACGTTGAGGGCTCCATCAAAGCGGAGTGAAGCAGTGATGGAGGACACGATCTGGGCAATCAGACGGTTGAGGTTGGTGTAGGTCGGACGCTCGATGTCCAGGTTGCGACGGCAGATGTCGTAGATGGCCTCGTTGTCCACCATGAAGGCGCAGTCGGTGTGCTCCAGGGTGGTGTGGGTGGTCAGGATGGAGTTGTAGGGCTCCACCACGGCCGAGGCTATCTGCGGGGCCGGGTAGACGGCGAACTCCAGCTTGGACTTCTTGCCGTAGTCGACGGAGAGGCGCTCCATCAGGAGGGAGGTGAAGCCGGAGCCGGTGCCGCCGCCGAAGCTGTGGAAGACCAGGAAGCCCTGGAGACCCGTGCACTGGTCGGCCTGAAGCGAAACAGAGAAACAGCGAAACGACCATCTAAAGTGCGAGGTGACAACATTGCTACTTACTGTCATAAATTACCAGTATTACATAAATCGCATTCCAGAGAGTCTGGCGTTTCGATGCCAGCAGGACCTTCCTCGATTAATCCTTGCAGGACCTTACTCGAACGATCCTTGCAGGACCTTGCTCGAGGATCATTGCAGGACCTTCCTCAACCAATCCTTGTAGGACCTTTTTTCGAATGATCCTTGCACGAACATCCTCAATCAATCCTTGTAGGACCTTCATCAAAGGATCCTTGTAGGACCTTCCTCGAAGGATCCTTGCAGGACCTTGCTTGAAGGATCCTTTCAGGACCTTGTTCGAACGATCCTTGCAGGAACATCCTTAATCAATCCTTGTAGGACCTCCCTCGAAGGAACCTTGCAGGACTTGCTTGAAGGATCCTTGCAGGACCTCGTTCGAATGATCCTTGTAGGACCTTGCTTGAAGGATCCTTGTAGGACCTTGCTCGAAGGATCCTTGTAGGACCTTACTCGAACGATCCTTGAAGAACCTTGTCAAATGATCCTTGTAGGAGCTTGTCGAACGATCCTTGTAGGACCTTACTGGAAGGATCCTTGTAGGACCTTACTCGAAGGATCCTTGTAGGACCTTCCTCGAACGATCCTTGTAGGACCTTGTCAAATGATCCTTGTAGGAGCTTGTCAAACGATCCTTGTAGGACCTTGCTCGAAGGATCCTTGTAGGACCTTGCTCGAAGGATCCTTGTAGGACCTTGCTCGAAGGATCCTTGTAGGACCTTACTCGAAGGATCCTTGTAGGACCTTGCTCGAACGATCCTTGTAGGACCTTGCTTGAAGGATCCTTGTAGGACCTTGTTCGAAGGATCCTTGCAGGACCTTGCTCGAACGATCCTTGTAGGACCTTGCTCGAACGATCCTTGCAGGACCTTGTTCAATCAATCTTTAAGAGAGGTCCTGCAAGGAGTGTGTGCGAGGGGGAGGAAGAAATCTTTACCAGTTTACGGATCCTGTCCAGCACGGTGTCCACGTGCTCCTTGCCCACAGTGTAGTGGCCCCTGGCGTAGTTGTTGGCGGCATCCTCCTTGCCCGTGATCAGCTGCTCGGGGTGGAAGAGCTGACGGTAGGCGCCGTTCCGGACCTCATCTGGTTGAGGGAAGGGAAGGGAAGTGAAGGGAAGGGAAGGGAAGGGAAGGGAAGGGAAGGGAAGGGAAGGGAAGGGAAGGGAAGGGAAGGGAAGGGAAGGGAAGGGAAGGGAAGGGAAGGGAAGGGAAGGGAAGGGAAGGGAAGGGAAGGGAAGGGAAGGGAAGGGAAGGGAAGGGAAGGGAAGGGAAGGGAAGGGAAGGGAAGGGAAGGGAAGGGAAGGGAAGGGAAGGGAAGGGAAGGGAAGGGAAGGGAAGGGAAGGGAAGGGAAGGGAAGGGAAGGGAAGGGAAGGGAAGGGAAGGGAAGGGAAGGGAAGGGAAGGGAAGGGAAGGGAAGGGAAGGGAAGGGAAGGGAAGGGAAGGGAAGGGAAGGGAAGGGAAGGGAAGGGAAGGGAAGGGAAGGGAAGGGAAGGGAAGGGAAGGGAAGGGAAGGGAAGGGAAGGGAAGGGAAGGGAAGGGAAGGGAAGGGAAGGGAAGGGAAGGGAAGGGAAGGGAAGGGAAGGGAAGGGAAGGGAAGGGAAGGGAAGGGAAGGGAAGGGAAGGGAAGGGAAGGGAAGGGAAGGGAAGGGAAGGGAAGGGAAGGGAAGGGAAGGGAAGGGAAGGGAAGGGAAGGGAAGGGAAGGGAAGGGAAGGGAAGGGAAGGGAAGGGAAGGGAAGGGAAGGGAAGGGAAGGGAAGGGAAGGGAAGGGAAGGGAAGGGAAGGGAAGGGAAGGGAAGGGAAGGGAAGGGAAGGGAAGGGAAGGGAAGGGAAGGGAAGGGAAGGGAAGGGAAGGGAAGGGGGGAGCAAGGTGATTTCGTTACTGAGTATCGTCCGCTCACTGGAGCTTGACTTCGACCTCATTCAATGTTATGGCATGCCCCTATACCCCTCCTCCAGTCCACCCACAGCTGGTCCATCAGGAGTCGTTACTGCCTGTCAGTCCGTCCACTCCAAGTTTGAGCTCGACCTGGCCCTCGTGTAACGCTATGGCGAGCCCCCCTCCTCTAGTCCACCCAAAGCTGGCCTATCGGGAGTCGCTATCGCCTGTCAGTGAAGAGAGGTGCCAAAACTCCACGCATCCACGTGAACACCAGTGTATATATATGCCCGAGTTCTCCCACAGTGAACGTACTGCATCCTCAGATGTACAATCAACCACAACTAAGGCAGGGCCTGCATTATATCGCTTTTCCCTTACCCTTTTCACACAGCTCTGTACTTACCCGGGTAAGTAATCCCCCGGGTAGTTACCTGCACCCGGGTAAAAAGTAACCCGGAGAATCACATTCACACTACAAAATTAACCCCGCAATTCAGCTTACCGGTACCCGCTTGCTGCGTACCCGGGTAAAGTTGTGATTGCATTCACACTATCGAAGGGCGCACCCGGAGAATGTTAACCCACCTCGCGAGCAGGGTAAGAAATTACCCGGGTAAGTGGGGTTTTGAGGCAGTTAACCCGGGAGAATTTCTGAACCGGAGAAGTGTAGTGTGAATGCTCCAAGTTACCCGGGTAATCTCGGGGTTCAATTCCTTGTTAACCCCGAGATTACCCGGGTAACAGCCGTGTGTGAAAAGGGCAATAGAGTGTCTTACAACTTGAGGTCAGTTCTACCAATGAGGAAATCCTTGGTTCTACTAGACTCATCGTATCTTATGACCGTTGGAAGGACGATGGACAAAGAACCACGGTGAACAGGGTGCATTTCCAACCTACCTATATGTTGTTTTTAGCCACGACAGGGAGGTGACACTTTGGTCAATGCTGATCACAATGCTGGCTTGATATTGTCCATACATTGTTAACGGCGCGTGAGGTCTAGGTCCGTTTACGAAATGCAGGCTTAGGCTCGGGCTTAGGCTTCGGTCATATTTCTCTTCCCCGTTATAATATCACAGCCATCTAGAAACAAGCGTTTGGATCCAGTTTCTTGGTGAATACTCTGTATACTTATCAAGACAACGAACCTTCAAATTCGGCGACAAATCGCAACTTGGATTGTCGGTTTTTGTCAGGCGGAGACGAAGCCTGAGCCAGAGCCTTATCTATTGATTTGTGAAGGGCCTGTGTTTACTATCCAGACTCAGTCTTGGGGGGCTGTCCCTTCCGCCTCCGACTCACCGACCACGGTGGGCTCCAGGTCGACGAAGACGGCGCGGGGCACGTGCTTGCCGGCCCCCGTCTCGCTAAAGAAGGTGTTGAAGGAGTCATCGGAGCTGCCGATGGACTTGTCACTGGGCATCTGGCCGTCGGGCTGGATGCCGTGCTCAAGGCAGTACAGCTCCCAGCAGGCGTTGCCGATCTGCACGCCGGCCTGGCCCACGTGGATGGAGATGCACTCACGCTGCAGAAGTCACGGGGAGAAAGAAAAGCGTAACATTTAAGCTCTTATAACCCTGCGGATGTTGACTGAAAACGTGATTGGATGAAAAGAGGGATGGACGTGGGTAGGAGGGAGGGAGGGAGACAGGGCAGGGCAGGGCAGGGCAGGGCAGGGCAGGGCAGGGCAGGGCAGGGCAGGGCAGGGCAGGGCAGGGCAGGGCAGGGCAGGGCAGGGCAGGGCAGGGCAGGGCAGGGCAGGGCAGGGCAGGGCAGGGCAGGGCAGGCCAGGGCAGGGCAGGGCAGGGCAGGGCAGGCCAGGGCAGGCCAGGGTAGGCCAGGGCAGGGCAGGGTAGGTCAGGCAGGCAGGCAGGGACGGAGGAATGGAGGGAGGGAGGGAGGCAGGGAGGGAGGCAGGGAGGCAGGGAGGGCAGATATATAGGCAGGTAGGCAGGCAGGGACGGAGGGAGGGAGGGACGGAGGGACGGGGGACGAACGGACGGAGGGACGGAGGGAGGGAGGGACGGACGTCCGACCGATGCACGGATGGAAATATATAAAATGGCGTTATCTTTTGTTTTAAACAATGTTGGTCAAAATATAAGCCCAACTGTTGAATTCCGTCGGTCAAAATTATTCACACACTAAAAAATAATGCAGACCATGCAAGTGCATTGAGCAAACGATTTTTACCGACCCCTAATGAGGAGAGGAACTAGTTTTCCTTTCCATGCAGCCCCCCAACCCCACCTCCCCTCCCTCCCCACCCCCACCCCTACCCCTCTCCCGGAACCCACGATCGAGGAAATGACATTCTGGCTCGAGCGTGGAAACAAAATCACCGTGACTCATCGAGCGGTTCGAGGGATGCTGCTTGCCCGGCCGGGCCAAGTATACCTCGATCTATCGCACTGTATTGCCGACCAGTCTCTATGGGCGGCCATTGTGGCAAAAAAAGACAACTGTCAAATGACCGTCGAACTAAAGGACAACGCCAGAAAATAAAAGGAAAACGGCAAAATAAAAGACAGCGGCAAAATAAAAGACAGCGGCAAAATAAAAGGCAGCGGCAAAATAAGAGACAGCGGCAAAATAAAAGACAGCGGCAAAATAAAAGACAGCGGCAAAATAAGAGACAACGGCAAAATAAAAGACAACGGCAAAATAAGAGACAGCGGCAAAATAAAAGACAGCGGCAAAATAAGAGACAGCGGCAAAATAAGAGACAACGGCAAAATAAAAGACAGCGGCAAAATAAAAGACAGCGGCAAAATAAGAGACAACGGCAAAATAAGAGACAACGGCAAAATAAAAGACAACGGTAAACTAAAAGACAACAGCAAAACAATAGACAACAGCAAAACAATAGACAACAGCAAAACAATAGACAACGGCAAAATAAAAGACAGCGACAAAATAAAAGACAGCGACAAAATAAAAGACAGCGACAAATTTGTTATAGACGGCGCGCCAAAAAGACAACGACAAGATAAATGACTCTCCTCAAATAAAGCGTTGTCCTTTGGTTCGACGGTTAAGCTTTCTTTTGACGATTGTCTTTTTTGCCCCAATGGCCGCCCATAGGTCTCGGCTTTCCCGGGCATGAATATTTTCAATTCGTTCGTCTCCCGGCCCCTCCTGTGTACCGTGCGACATACCCACCTATACGCGCACCCACACCAACACATAATCATTTGTGTATCCTTGTGGAGACATTGCTTTCTACTTCTAGTGCTCTACACAACCGAACGAGAAACAATGTTTTAAAAATGCTCCCATTTCAACCACATTCATTTTCCTGGGTAGAAATTTGGACCGTATGTCCCTTATGCACAACACTTCAATTTGCGACTTAATCTTACCCATCACACATTTCCCATATGGTATTATTTCCAAATACCAGTTTCGTGAAAACCTTGTGTAGACCTGTACACATTTACAATTTCCCCTGTGGAGACCTATTCAACCATACCCGGCACAGCATAATGAGGAATAACCCCACTTTTAAGATTTTGAGATTTTCTAATGATGTGAAAGAGTATACCATTAGCTTTTAAATGATATCAAAATATAATATCCTCTAATATTTAAAATTTTCCGAAAATACTCAAAAAAGAAAACTTATTTGTAATCGAATTGTTAGGATACTTTAACTTCAGGCGTTGTTTTTTCAAAAAGTGTTTTGATGGGATATTCCTCATGTTGTTTTGCCGGGTCACATATTAGACTAGGTCTGGCAAGGGACTACATTCGCACATACACCCACCCACGCGCACACACACCCAAACCCACGGCTTCTGAGTTATCCCGATCGTACGGGAGTCAGTAGGGGTAATATTTTATGATGATGGCAAGGGACCGGTCCCCGCGGATTAAATTATTCAGCAGCTCTCCATACACGGTTTATTTTTTCATGCGGACGGGTTATTTGAGGAGACTGTGTTTTCAGACGGGATTCTCCGCGGTCTTTTTTTTTTCTCTCTCTAACATTGCGTGCGTGTCGTGTGCGGTATGCAGACACGGGTGCGGCGGGCCGTTCATTTTGGGCGCGAATCTATAAGTGCCTTGCGCTGGCCTGGTCCAATATAATTATAGTTGAATAGGTCTCCACAGGGAAATTGTAAAGGTGTGTATAGATCTCCACAAGATTTTCACGAACGTGGGATTTTGGAATTAATTAGAAAATGGAAAAAAATTAGTGATGGGTAGGAACTTGCCGCAAATTGAAGTGTTATTTAAAAGGGACATACGGTCCAAATTTCTACCCAGGAAAGCGAATGTGTTTGAAATGGGAGCATTTTTTAAACGCAGTGGCTGTTGTTACGGCAGTCGTCCGTGTAGTTCCCTGACTTGATTGTATTTCTTCAGCATTGCAGGCTGGTTGAACCAGTCTATTAGCTGATAGTCTGGTTCCAAGAGCTAAACATCCTGACAAATACTGTGAAGTCAGGGAACCACACGGACGACTGCCGTAACAACAGCCACTGCGTTTTTTAAAACATCGTTTTTCACTCGGTTGTATAGTGCACGAGAGCAAAGTAATGTCTCCACAAGGGTACACAAAATGAGTATGCGAGCATTCTCACGTCCAACGATTACCCCGGAGAATTGGCTCAAGGCCGCTGTTAACCCCAAGATTGGTGGGTTAACCCACCTCGCGAACAGGGTTAAAAATTACCCGGGTAAGTGGGGTTTTGAGGCAGTTAACCCGGGAGAATTTCTAACCCGGAGATGTGTAGTGTGAATGCTCCAAGTTACCCGGGTAATCCCGGGGTTAATTTCTTTTGTTAACCCCGAGATTACCCGGGTAACAGCAGTGTGTGAAAAAGGGCAAAAGTGTGTTGACGGGTGTTTTTGTGTGTGTGTGAATGGATGAGAGCTTGCCTGTGTTGGACTAGGGCGAGCGCTGGCTATACCTTGGGGGGAACTTAATCACCAAGGCACGCATCGATTTAGCAGCGCGCTTACATAACAGGGCAGTCGTTTGTAATTACGCTGTACCAATCGAATGCCCAACGTGTTCCCGTGAATTATCGAATGGCAGTCACTGGTCGTCTGTTGCAGCGAAATTGATTGCCTCCTTTCTCCGCTGCATGCTTTGCCCGAGAATTCTCTGCGCAGTGTGGATGGAATGGCAACTACGTCGAACATGAGATTTGTGTCTCTCCCTTCTTCCCTCTCCCTCTTTCTCTGTATTTCTGTCTGTCTGTCTGTCTGTTTCTGTTGCTGTCTTTATAATTATATACCTCCTTCTACACCTCTCTTTCCGCTTTCTCGCTCCCTCTCCCTCACCTCTCTCCCTCTCTCTCTCCCCTCACACTCTCTCCCTATCTCTCTCCCTCTCTCTATCTCTATATCTATCTCTCCTTCTCTCTCTCTCTCTCTATCTCTATCTATCTCTCCTCTCTCTCTCTATCTCTCTATCTCTATCTATCTCTATCTATCTCTCCTTCTCTCTCTATCTATCTATCTCTCCTTCTTTCTCTTTATCTCTCTCCCCTCTCTCCCTCTCTCTCTCTCTCTCTCTCTCTCTCCCTCTTTCTCTCTCTATCTCTCTCTCTCTCTCTCCCTCTCTCCCCTCTATCTCTTACACAATTACGTCATACCTCTACATCCCGTATTTTGCTTGATCTAGCAGCTCCATCTGTTCACGATTGTACTCCTCTTTCTTGTAACCAGTCTTTCAAGCTGGGCACCCAAGTCACCATTCTCTTCCCTCTCCTTCTATTCCCCTCTTAGTCTGCTTTTCCCCACAAAAGCCAGGTTTTTTTTCCCCAAACCATTTGGGTTTTATTATTCACAGTGGCTGTTGTTACGGCAGTCGTCCGTATGGTTCCCTGACTTCACAGTATTTGTCAGGATGATTAGCTCTTGGAACCAGACTATCAGCTAATAGGCTGGTTCAACCAGCCTGCAATGCTGACGAAATACAATCAAGTCAGGGAACCACACGGACGACTGCCGTAACAACAGCCACTGCGTTTATTTTTCTCGTCGTGCCTGTGTGTAAGCATAGAGCAAGGAAAGGTACAAGGCAGTCGAAATGGGGGCACGGGGAAAGGATTTTGGAGAGGGCGATTGCACTGGACCAGATGGAGAAAAACCCAATAACGGACGATCTTGTCACACCCAGCACCATCCCGTCATCACGACCCGGGAGATTAAACAATCTCTCCATTGACGCGGTCGACATACCGGCGACCTTGACTCGATGACTGGTAAATGTGTGTTTGTGTTTTGTGTTTTGTGTCTCTGTATACGTAAACACGGGGCCGTAAAACCCCATGCGTTATGCACTGAGCTTGACGAGGAAGCGGGCGGTAATTTGATTTGGTGTATCTGCCACAGACCCTGCCGACGGGGGTGGGGGGGGACAATCTTATTAGGCTCACTCTTCCTCCCACTAGGTTCTGGCCCAGGGACTGTGAGCCGTGCAGGCTAC
Organism: Luidia sarsii; assembly: GCA_949987565.1. NCBI lineage: Eukaryota > Metazoa > Echinodermata > Asteroidea > Paxillosida > Luidiidae > Luidia > Luidia sarsii. The sequence continues at coordinate 17,069,070 of OX465114.1, read as the reverse complement.
ACCACCGGCATGTCTCCATTGCACTCGGCGATCTACTGATATCGGCTAACAGCCATAAACCCGATGGGAAAATGTGTCATACCACTCCATAGGTGCAACGTTAAAGAATCTTAAATCTCAATTTACGAATGTCTCTCTCTGTCTCATTGTACACGTCTTTGTCTGTCTGTCTGTCTGTCTCTCTCTCTCATTCCACCTCTTCTCTCTCTTTGACTCTGACCCTCTCTCCCCTATCTTTTTTTCTCTCTCTCCCTCTCCACCGTCTCTCTCGCTCTTCACCCTCTCTCCCCTCTCTCTCCCCCTCTCTTTCCCTTTCTCCCTCTCTCCTTCTCTTCCACTCTCACCCTCTCTCTCCCCCTCTCTCTCTCTCCACCTCTCCTATCTTTGACTCTGAACCACTCTCCCCTATATCTCTGTTCTTTTCTCTCCCCCTCTTCACCCTCCCCCTTATCACCCTCTCTCTCTCTCTCCCCTTCCCCTTCCCTCTCCCTCTCCATCTATCTATGTCTCTTTAGGCGTCATATCCCTTGACTATGTCAACCCGTAATGTTTTCGTCCGTTTCGCCCTCTCTACCGGCTCCACCTCCTTAAATTTCCGACTCCTATATTCAGATGTAAAGTCAAATTTCTCCGATCATTAGTTGGTTCGAATAGGGTGAAATGGGTAAAATCACTGGGCAAATTGTGACCAAATTTGGTCTACTGATATCTAGACCAATGATTTATCCGCTTGGTATTCAAACCAACGTATACACGAGCAGCGTTGTGGTATAACTTTTTGTAAGGGTATCTCAAGACCCAGTTTTTCTTAAATGTCGATATAACCACGCTCGGTATCAGACGCCAGAAAAGCACTTATAGTCTGCACCAATAATGAGACACTTCTCGCGTTGTCTCGCGTAGCAGACGATCTGTCCAACTACAAACAAAATGCCTCAAAATCTAAAATTGCATACTTCTTCCTGACGACATTGCTCTCATATCGACAGCGGAGATTAGTTACACTGCCGGCTAAAACAATTGAAATCTTTCGCACCATCCTCTACTGGTTGAGTGCCATATTCTCAACCGTTTGGACTATCATAGATATAACATGATGTTTACGTCGAGGAGAATGTAATTCAATGAGGTTTTTTCCCGACCGAGCTGCCTGGTTTGTTTTCATCGGGCACCGGGCAAAGCACTGAGCATTCAGTGTTTATCACGTCGAGCAAGGGAAAAGCCTCATTGAATTACATTTGGACTAAAATCCAAAAGAAAATACACACATTTCTATATACCTAATGCTTTTTCTCGCGTTGGGTCGGCCAAAACCGTCGTTCTAAAACGGATTGCACAAATATAATTATATAAATATACAAACAATTAATATACCTCCATACAAATTGATTGCACCAATAATTGATCGGGACTTAAATAATGGCCTTTATAACCGAGATGTCGTGACGACTGAGCTCGTTATAACGAGAGCCGACTGGACACTTCTTCTTTTTTTTCAGAATAAATTATTCTTACCTAAATTTGAATTATAATAACAAAGATGGCCGCCGTTCGAGACCCGTTCAACGTTTATACATCTCCCTCCATATTGGGCGCAGACTCAGACTTCAGTTGTGCAATTGTTGATCCCCAAAGAACGCCTGTTTTTTTTCCCCGGAGATTTTCACCCAAATCTGCGACCCGCCGACTTAGTAGAGCGAAGGAAGAGTTACGAGAACGCTGCCACGTCGTTTTTCTTGAAACCTACCCGACGAACGAATTGCGTACTTCTTGGGTTTTGTTTATTGTATACTCGTGTAGGTTCCATCTCTAAATCGACTCTTGTTATTTCAAACAACATGTCCTTTTCCTGCTCTACGTTTGCACGGGTTGAACGGGGCACCGGTTGTCATGGCAATCGTGCCCTCTCAAAAGAACCCAAAGTCTTCGCGCCAAAAAAAAAGCAACACAAATTTGATGCGAGCCAGTTGTGTAAACAATCTCACCTCAGATATGAAAGAGCGAGGTGAGCGACTATTGACTCGATTTATGGAACCGGGGTTTAAGAATGGGGTTTTAACAAGCAAATATTTTCATTCAAATAATAACACTCACCATGGCTGATCGGTAGCTGATTTTCTCAATTCTGGAAGAGAAGGGGGGGAAAGAGACCGAGGAGATGTCGTGGAAAAAAGGACACGGCTGTGCTGGCTCGCTATACGATACGAGAGTCGCGGTCGGAGGAATCGGTGCACGGGCCCTGCGTCTCAGACCAAGTGCGATGGCTGGCTAAGACACGGTGCAGCCCCTTCGACGGTAGCGATGGCAAGTGAAATTTCTCCCTGGCATGACATGACAGCCTAGTCGAGGCGAGTTGAGGCGTGGGTCCCTGTCCCCGGTCTCTGTCCCGTGTACAGTACATGTATATCCCCGTCCTCCCACTCAGCTTTTCTCATTAGTAATTTCCAGGCCCCCCGCGCGCCGGGAGCTGTCAAACTCGAGATTCGATTACCACGAGCCCTCCGGGTCTGAACCAGCTCGTCTTTTTGTTCCCCCTGTGTACGGGAGAAAAAAAAGAAAAAGGTATTGGGAAAAAGGGTGTTGTGCATAATCGTTCTGCTGATTAAATATTGGACTTCTTTTGTATACAGGGCACATATGAAACAAAAACAATACAAAGCATGAAGACATAATAAGTCATGGCTTTTTGTTGTGACGGGGAAGCCATATAAAATTACATCAGAACTAAATATTTATCCTTAATTTTGATTTGACACGGTTTATGAAAAATGAAATTAACTAAGAGAAATGCATGAAATCTGCACTATGATTAATTAATTATCTTATTTTAAAAATTTGGCACATTGGATTGAATTCAATCATGCAATCAGATTAAGTACATGAAAATCTATCAGCACCAAACAACACGTGTGGCGTCTGATATTTGGGCGATTTGGTTGTGCGCCTTTTGGGACCTCCATCTCACAGGGGTTTTTGTTGGAAGCACAGGAAAAGATGACGTCGATGAAGCCCTGAACTCCCTACTGCTGTTTCGGGTGACGTTCAATTCGTTTGACTTGCATTAACTGTTCGTGCGCCAGAAACCTCCCGTGGAATTTTTCTCTTTTATAAAGTAAAAAATACTTGAGCTCACATGAACTAAGACATATCAACCTCTTCGAATTAAGGCCATATACAAAATGAAGGCTTATGAAGATATATCAACCTCTTCGAATTAAGGTCATATACAAAATGAAGGCTTATGAAGACATATCAACCTCTTCGAATTAAGGTCATATACAAAATGAAGGCTTATGAAGATATATCAACCTCTTCGAATTAAGGTCATATACAAAATGAAGGCTTATGAAGATATATCAACCTCTCCGAATTAGGGTCATATACAAAATGAAGGCTTATGAAGACATATCAACCTCTTCGAAATAAGGTCATATACAAAATGAAGGCTTATGAAGACATATCAACCTCTTCGAATTAAGGTCATATACAAAATGAAGGCTTATGAAGACATATCAACCTCTTCGAATTAAGGTCATATACAAAATGAAGGCTTATGAACTTATGAAGACATATCAACCTCTTCGAATTAAGGTCATATACAAAGTGAAGGCTTATGAAGACATATCAACCTCTTCGAATTAGGGTCATATACAAAATGAAGGCTTATGAAGACATATCAACCTCTTCGAATTAAGGTCATATACAAAATGAAGGCTTGTGAAGACATATCAACCTCTTCGAATTAAGGTCATATACAAAATGAAGGCTTATGAAGACATCAACCTCTTCGAATTAAGGTCATATACAAAATGAAGGCTTATGAAGACATATCAACCTCTTCGAATTAAGGTCATATACAAAATGAAGGCTAATGAAGACATATCAACCTCTTCAAATTAGGGTCATACAAAATGAAGGCTTAGGCTCGGGCTTAGGCTTAGGTCATATTTATCTTACTCGTTATAATATCACAGACATCTCAAAAAGAGCGTTTGGCCTCAGTTTCTTTGTGAATACCCTGTACCTATATCAAGCCAAAAAACCTTCAAATTCGGAAACAAACCACAAACTGGATTTTGTCAGGCGGAGGCAAAGCCTGAGCCCGAGCCTAAGCCTTTATTTCGTAAACGACCTATGTCCCCTGGAGATTCATGGCACTGTGCTCGAATGCATTATGGGATGTGATTACGTAGTTGACGTCACATACCGAGCTATCTTTAATTCCCACGGAGCTTGCGGGACCCCACCATCAACCAATAGACAATTTGACGAGGAGCAGACATGGCGCGCTGAAGCAATAAGCGCATTCTCCTGCGGGACTCAGATGGCGCCTAGATAATTTTCTTTTTGTTTCAGCTCATGTGTCAAAAATACCTCGTCCCAAGGACCGCCGACGCCCCAGGGGGAGGGGGGGGGCTTGCCAAAGCTCTGAATATTCACTCGTTAATCAAGCAAATACCGTCCTATCAAAGCCAAATTACGGCGCAGGCCATGTACACTTAACATGTACAAACTTGCCCGGGTCAATGTGCTTTTTTCTTCTTCTTTAAACTCGTCTTAGATTCGTTGTCACGCGTTGGGTTCACCCAGGGGCGCTCTCATCATTCCACGAATATTTTTTTCCATGAACACCGACACGGAGACAAATTTAAATTCTACGAATTCAGACGCTCGGTGATTTTTGCTATTCAAAATCAAAAACTATGCACTAGGATGAAAATAAATACGCTAGACTATAAAAATATATATATCGTTAACTGACAACCGAATCACATGACTAGAAATAATGATATTCTCAAAAATTATGAAAGGCCTGGCGTTTTATTCCTAGGGGAACATTTCTCAAAAGCAGGATGGTTCTATACCTTTGCTGAGGAAGAATCTGCCGGGATCGAAACGTCAAAATCTCTCAGCCTTTCAGATTAAAAAATAAATAAAATACATTTTCATTTACCAAGATTTAAAAACTATTCTACCGCCCCTTTTGTGGCCAGCTTTTTAATCATCATACCGGTACCTCAAAAACCTCTCAACCTCTCAACCTTTCAGACTTTCAAATAAAGAAAATTCCTTCTTTAATTTCAATTTAATTTACTGACTAACACTATGCAGATAATCCTTCTTTTTTGTTCACTCCCCACACTTCTCTCTTTGATCTTTTTCCCCTCTTCTCACTAATCCCTACCCTACTCCTTACCCTTCCCTTTGATCTCTCCCTACCAGCTTTACTCTTTGTCCTTTGTTTCTCATCCGTGTCCTATTCACTCTCTTCCCCCTTCCTTCGCGTACATGTATCTGTTTTGTCCTTGTCACTCTGCCTTTGAGAAAGATCCTGCTAGGATCGAAACATCAGGCCCACTAAATGTTAAGGTTTTATAATTTACTGAGGAATTAAAAACTATTTTGCCGCCCATTTCGTGACCAGCTTTCTAATCATGATAGATCAAATTTGTAGTCTGACACAAAAGGGATCGGAACGTAAAAACCTCTAAACCAGATTTTCCACACAAAAAAAAGAGAATTAGATCTTTAATTCCAATCAAATTAACCGAGGAATTCAAAACAAATTGGCCGCCCCTTTTCGTGGCCAACTATTCTTCGTCATACCTCAAAGCCTGACACAAATGAGCACGGCCGGGTGGGTTGGAATTCTCATCTTCAGTCTGACCACGTATTGATCTGAGAGCCGAACAAATCGCTATGCTAATTCATGCTAATTCACTGCCTGGCGTCTACATCCTAGCACAGGTCACTTTCAAAAGGGCAGCATGGAGTGACAGTGCCTAGGTCCTGCTTGGGTCCAAACGCCAAGCCCGCTGCATTTTTCTTCTTCAAAATTTGCATATAGCTTATTTAAGTCAGTATCATTATTAAAGGCCTAATACAACATTGGAAAGATAGGAAAACATCGATGTCCAAAATGTTCCCTCTAATCTACACAGTTTATAAAATAATGGTCACGGTAGAATACTCATGTTGAAATCTTACGGTCTGAGATGCTGTACTTCTCTAGAAATCTTCACTCAAACATCGACAAACAGTTTATTACTCGCGATTAATAAACTATTTCTTACACTACAGAACGGTGTGAAAACCGTGACGGTTTTTTGCTTTTATCTAATTTTTAATCAGATTACCATTTGAGCTCAAACCCTCGCATGATTTCTTTTTTGGAATCTTTAATGGTTTAACACACAAACTGTGGCAATATTTTGCCCTTTACCAATGTTGTATAGGGCCTTTAAAGCAGTTTGCAACATTTTTCGTGTATTATGACTCATGATGATTCATGCTGAAAGAAATACCATACGAGACGTATATATTGCTGCTCGGGAATACGATTCAGTCAATGTTGAGGTACTATATACATCGACTTGGCCTTAATAAGCACAAATGAAAAGGACTTTGGGCGAGTTGCGAGCATGCGGCGTTCGCTAAACGACACCGAACGAGGTTAAACAAAACCCATAATGATCCAACGGGGCCCGCTGATTACGGATTGCACGGCGCGGTCACGCCACGCCGCGCCGGCTGCACGTCTCCGGAGGCCCGTGGCTTTTGCATCGATCACCCGGGCACACTCCACTTTATGTCGTAGGAAGGGGAGAGTAAGGAAGGGATTCTGTCGGTGAGTGCGGGGATGGTCGTTCCTTCCCCGGCCAATCGATCTCAGCTCAAATTCTTTGAAATTATTTTTGTTTTCTCTCGATGCCAGCTCACGGCTATTTATTCCAAGCCAAAATGTGCACCGACATAGGGCCTATACTTGTGTCGTTAGTAATTCCGTCGACGTTTACGTGTGAAGTGGCGGACCATCTTTCGAACGTAAAAATTGCATTAAAACAAACACACATACTCATTTTGTGTATCCTTGTGGAGACATTGCTTTGTTCTCGTGTATTATATCGGAATGAAAAACGATGTTTTAAAAATGTTTCCATTTCAGCCACATTCACTTTCCTGGGTAGAAATTTGAACCGTATGTCCCTTATAATAATATACATGTGACACGGATTCTTACACCACAAATTTCCCGTTTTTAAGTTATTTCCAAATACCAGTTTTGTGAAAACCTCGTGGAGACCTATACACCTTAACAATTTCCCTGTGGAGACATATTCAACCTATTGGACTAGGTCTCCACAAGGCACTAGATTCGCGCCCAACATTTCGAACGTGAAAAAAAAAATGCATTAAAAACACGCACACGTACACTCACACACAACCCGAAGACGAAAATCGATGTCACTACGTGCTGCTACGAAGCCGGTAACATAGCAATTAGAACAGGTGTCAGAAGATGACATCAGGAGCCTGTGCGGACTGTCGTGCACAATGTTTTTGGGGGGTGTCGCTGCAAGGATTCTGCGCCGTGAATCCGCCATGCAAACCTACAAGGTCTCAATCTGAACGAATTTCCTGCCCTTGGTGGGAGACATTGTGGGAAATGAGGCGACAAAATGTCGGCGATAGATTGTGTCATTATGTTGACGCGTGGTTAGATAGGTGTCCGTTTGAAAACAAAGAATTAGAAATATTCTCAATTATTCGAGAGCTTATTATTTTACACGTACTGATGAAAGTAATACAGATACCAATTATCATGATTATCATGAGATTTTTTTTTAGGAGGGGGAGATAAGTGTGTTTGATTCCTCACGTGTGAGAGCATCTGGGTCTATAAAAATCTGTTACTTCTTAAAGCCCCTACACAACATTGGTAAGATCGACAAACAGAAATGCTCACAGATTTACATATGGCCTATACTTACACAGTTTGAAGATGGTTATAATATTTCTGTCAAAAATGCTGTATTTTTGGAGAAAAGAGTCAAGAAATAGTTTACGTCTCACTCCCGAGATAATTATAAACGATTTTTCGGAACAATTTGTTGAATGCTGCATTTTCGCGAAACAAAATGAAGCAGTTTTCCACTATTTTCTAGAATCTCGGTTGGCGGATTGAGCTGAAATTTTCACAGGTGTGCTATTACATGCATTATGTTGTATCAGACAACGTATGGATGCTATATTTGACCTCGACCAATGTTGTTTTATCCCTTTAAAAATCCGTACAGTATATTTCTGGTCACCTTAGCCAAGTCGGTACGATTTTGTATTCGTCTAATTTTTGTTCGCTCTTGAGAAATTTTAACAAAACGACATTCCAAATTGCAAGGAAGTATCTACTGATTCCTAATGAAGTCCCTTCGAATTTCGTGTTCAAAAGGAAAAATAAATGTCCAGACTGTCGAAATCTCAAGCCCGGCCCGGTCGGAGGAACACAACTTTATTTTCCGCGTGCCCTCCCTGGAGGACGTGGAGAATTATTGACTTCCCACTCGGACGGATGATTCGTAATCGGGCCAGAAAATGGTTCCGTTGTCAATTAGCGGCGAGGGAAAGATGGAAGAGACGGGCGAGCTGATCGCAGTTATAGGTCGCTGGGTAAACCGGGCACTGAGACCGGCCAATTAGAGAAAGAGGAAGGTCCATTGACCGCGTCCGAGCCAGTGGCCGAAGTCTCTTTTTCGAGTCGTCGCCGCCATTACCGAAGCAGGCGTGCGTAATTCTTTTTTATCCTAGGACGGGAAAGGCCATCTTTAGCATAAACGCTGGCTATAGGTTGCATTTTATCTACGCATGGTGAAGGGACCTTCCCATGAAATATGCAAATAAGAGCTGGCGCATGCGCTTTACTAAATTGGTGGGCAAACGAGTGCGCGTTGCGTGCAGGTTTCGAAATACGCGCGTAGGAGACGCAGAATAGCCAATGACCGCACGCCAAACTGTTAGTGAGAAGGAACGCGCGCACGCCCGTGGAAAACTATGATTGGTTGGCAGCCCGCTTGCCCACCAATTTAGTTAAGCGCATGCGCTAGGTCTAATTTGCATAATTCATGGAAAGGTCCATTATTTATGATTAATCATTCCACTTAACCACCCACATCTTGATTTGAGTGCATGTATTATGTACATCATGAATACTTCACCATGTCTGGATAAAATGCAAAAAAGCGCGCTTTTATATAAATGTTGGCCTTTCCCATCCTAGGAAAAAAATACACAAGCGGCGTGTGGGTAGTAAACCGATGGAGAGTATAATGTGATCTTCTTTTTGCAGGCTGGTGTGGAGACCACGGGAGCTGACAGTGCGTCGACTGCGCAGTGGGCTGACAACGGCGGGCCTTTCTCCATTAATTCTTCACTTTTTTAACTCCGTCGTTACCGTATACTTTTCGGGCGATTTGCTGCGTGACCTCGTGAGGCTATACAAAATAATCTTGACCCCCAACAGACTCTGGATTAAGCAATCAAACGAGCAATCAAACAAACAAGAAAGCAGTTTATTTCTCGTTTACCCTGGGTGATCCACTCAGTGGCCAAACTCACTGATCTCCCATAGATCTCAGTTCACAAAGCTACGATTAAAAAGTTATATCAAAAATACAGTTAAGAACACAATAATTATATATCATTATCATTAATCTATCTAAGCAAAGATATTTATATTCGGGAGCCCGTAAGAAGCATGACGTGATGTCGTCTGCTTTTGACCCGTATATTATTTGGCAACTTTTTGGCTAAGAGCATCCAATAAAGGTGGACCTTCGACTGTTAAAATTCGGTTTTTACGGCAAATGTTTGTATACCAGACTAACCACAACACTAACTGAACTTTTGAAAGAATACATGCCCGCATTATTTTGTGTTCACACCACATTCACACTAGATTCTACCTTTGAGAAAGGCCCCGCATAACAATAGAAACAACGTGTCTATGAAATTAGAGAAATGAAGTTTTGTTCTAACAACACGACACCGGACTAGATCTGGGTCTTCGATCATAGAGCTCTGTAAATAAACTAAAGTGCGCACTCCCCTATAACAACGCGCGGTACGAACGTGTGCCGACACGGGCGCGCATCCGCCATTACCAAAGAGGGCAACTTCAGCTCGAAGTGCCCGGATGTCAGTAGCAATCTCGCGTAATATGGACGGTGAAAGGTATAGCCGAAAGGTTGTGAATGCGGAAACTAAAATGTTATAGAAATGGTTTTTAGTAATGAAAGGAAAGGTCATCAATACCTCAAGCGATTTGCAAATTTTAATGTCCTACTTTCTTTTGTAAAAAAACGGGATTAGTTTGCCCCATAGAGATCCATGCATTTGCACCTCTTTGGTAATGGCGTCGCAGTCCCCTTGTCAGCACGCGTCACGCGATGAGTGCGCACTCTAGTTTATTTATAGAGCTCTATGGGGTCGATGTATTTTCCGGGCGGGTGGTCTTTTCGGGCTTGAGTCGTAGAGCGTACATCCTGTCGTACCACTTCTGGCTTCTGGCCACGCACTCGGCCACTTCCGGGGGCAGCGGCTCGTCCGCCAGGCGTGGCCCGTCCCTCGCCGGTCTCCGGATCTCGGTGCTCTGCATGGCCTTGGCGTAGAACCCGCCGTGCTTGGCTCCCCAGGAGAAGAACTCGGAGCAGTGCCACTTGGTGCTCTCGGACTCCATGCTCAGCATGGTGTCGCGGTACTGAAGGCCCAGGGCCGAGCAGTAGCTCCGCAGGGTGGCGGCCGGCCGCTCGGCGAAATCGTCGGCGTCCACCACGACGGGCTCCTGGTGGAGGACCGTGCGGGCGTGCTCCATCAGCTCGAAGCTGGCCCTGAAGACGGGCGTGGGGCTGACGTACGACTCCAGGTCGCCCATCACTGACTGTGGGGGCGCCGCTTTCCCCTCGCCGTCCGCCGCGGCGCCCTCCACTCCCGACCGAGACGCCGTCGCCAGCAGCTGCAGGATCCGACACCGGTAGGCCGACCAGACCTTGCTCGGGTCGCGCACGAGGAAGGTGTGCCGGTAGCCGTCCGGCAGCGTCTCGTACTTGCCGGCCACGGCGAAGGCCATGTCCTTGACGAAGACCAGGCCGGCCCCGGTCCCGGTCCCCGGCGCGGGGTCGCTGGCGGCGGCCTCCAGTTCGGCCTTGGCCCGGGCGTAGGTCTGCCAGTCGTTCACCAGCCGTCGCTCGCCGTTGGCCAGGCTGGGCGGCCAGGCAGCCCGTCGACGCTCGGGGCCGAAGCTGTGGCAGTTGTCGTAGGGCTCCACGAAGATCTCGGCGTCGCCCCCCGCGCTGATGCAGCGCGTGAAGACCGTGGAGAGAGACATGGGCACGCCCCAGAGGATGACGCGCCGGGCAGGCTCGGATTGGCTCGGCTGGGTAGCCATTGTTCCGTATGACAAATCTAGTGGGGACAATAAAATCAGTGAAACGAGCATCAAGGCATCAAATTGACCACCATTATAAACTACCGGCCTTTGCTGGGTAGCCATGTTCGGAAAAATCTCTGAGTGATGAAACGAGCATCAAGGCATCAAATTGACCACCATTATAAACTACCGGCTTTTGCTGGGTAGCCATGTTCGGAAAAGAAAAATCTCTGAGTGATGAAACGAGCATCAAGGCAGTAAATTGATCACCGTACTCTCTAAGCCTTCCCCCAAAAATATGATCGTATTTGTTTTCCGAAAAAACATATGACACTATCATCCTGCCTCTGAGAAAGGTCCTGTTACTGGATAGAGACTCTTTTTTTAGATTAGCACAGCTTTGCTCATTTACGTCAATAAGTTGTTTGCAAAATTTGTTCATGCCTATTACTTAAAATTACTGGTGTATGAGGGGAAACTGTCGATCCTAAATTTATTTTTCATTGATTTTTTTAATTCTAAATTCACACAGACACGTGAATGTTAAGGCAAAATCGCAAGACGCCTTATTATAGTGACAGGTGTGAAGGCAGACTTCTAGCTCATAAATAGTCATGAGCTAGCTAGCGTGTGGCTTCATCAGTTTTGAAATACAGAACACAGGCATTTGACCGTTGGGAATTCAGTTTGAAGAACAAAGAGTTAATGCATTTTAAGCGATGGAAATAATTATTTCAATGAAGGCATTTCTCAAGGCCGACATTCTGGCGCGCGCTGAGTGTGCGGCACGTTTCATTTTTTTTGTAGGAGGGTTAGGGGCAATTATCATTAAATGGGGTGTCGTAATCTTCTTCTGTGGTAATTTTCTATTAAAAACAATTCGACACGCCCTTTTATGATAAAATTATGTAAATTGGCCTTAATTCTCCTACGAAAAAAAAAATTATTTGTGCGGCACTAAGGTGAGTGGAACGGTAAACGTAAAGAGCGCCCTCACGATTTATTGTGGAATGAAACGAACGGTATCGATTCAATCTTGAGATCTGGGCCCAATTTCATAGAGCCGCTTAAGCGTGAAAATCTGCTAAGCAGGAAAAGTCTTCCTCGTGTAAGCAGGATTACAAACTGCTCTGCGCTGCGATGCCAGTTGCTTTTGACTTGTATTCCGCTCTTCTTTACTTAGCGTGAAACAAAAGTGAAGTTTGGGTTGACAAGGGGATCCTGTGGCTCATGAGTTTTTGCGCTTAAGCACATTTTGACGCCTAAGCGGCTCTATGAAATTGGCCCATGGCTCGGTGTTTAGCAAAGAAAGCAACAGAAAGTATACGGCTCCATTTATTATTATTTTTATAGAACGTAAATAATACTCAATAACATTTGATAAATGTCTTTCTTGTTTAATACTCAGTCTGAAGGCAGAGAATTGCTTGTAAATGTGTTATTAACTGTTATGAAGTGCTGAGCCAAGTATAGGCCTACAGTAAATTCAACTGATTTTGTTTCTCAAAAATTCACGATGGCAGTCCATTCAACCCGAGGTTATTTCTTTATTTTTTCGGGAAGGGCAATATTCACAACGCTCTGTTGATGAAGCAGTAGTATGTCAATCAAGACGTTTCGGATTCAATTTGTCATTTGTGAGAGGCTTGTACCATCACACAGCATAACAAAATATGGACCGCATTTAAGTTTAACAATTGATTGCACCGGATGCAATTAGCAGAAATCCCCTGCCGCTGAACAATTCCTTTAATTGCAGACTAACAAGCCTTTTTTTAATTGGTGGACATATTATCAGACGAGGTCACTCAAAGAGAGAGGGCAGAGAGAGAGGGGGAGAGGGGAGGGAGACAGATCGAGAAGGAGAAGGGACGAGAGGGGGAGAGGGGGAGATCGAGAGGGAGAGGAAGGGGAGGGAGAGGAAGGGGAGGGAGAGAGAGGAGAGAGACAGAGGAGGGAGAGAGAGAGCGGACGAGGAAGAGAGAGAGGTCGGGAGATAATTGATAAAGATTGAGAGAGGACAGGTGGAGAAAGAGAAAGGGAGAGAGGGGTGGAGAGAGAGTGGAAGATGGAGAGAGGGAGAGATAGAGAGAGGGGAGAGATAGACAGAGAAGGGAGAGATAGAGATGGGTCAGAAATAGAGAGAGAAGGGAGACATAGTGAGAGGGGAGAGATAGAGAGAGAGAAAGAGAGAGAGAGAGAGAGAGAGATAGAGAGAAAGAGAGAGAGAGAGAGAGAGAGAGAGGGGGAGAGAGAGAGAGAGAGAGAGAGAGAGAGAGAAGCATGGCATAATCACAACGAGCCCGGTCGCGAACGGAAAGCACAACAAAGAACGGTACCAATTATGAAAACATCCCACCCGCACACCGCCTCTCCCATCGAATTGATTGACAGGTGTATTGTTCACCTGTCTCAAACGGGAAGTAAGGACAATGCAGAATTATTACGCTCACTGCTGTATGTGAGTACAGCTCGTAAAGTCCACACAAAGTTTATTTCTGTGGCCGGTAAGTTGTTACGCTGTCACCTAACTAAACATGCAGCACAGCACGCTTACACCACCTGAGCTATCCAGCCCTTAGATGTCGGCCTTCCCAAAATAGTCATCTAATCATTGCCGAAGAGAGGGGGGGCGTCAGTCAGAAGCATTAATTTCAACCATTAACCGCCGTATATCTCTCACTTCTCAAACTTCACATTTTAGTGGGCCTGACGTTTCGATCCTATATAGCAGAACCTTTCTCAAAGGCAGAGAGAACTTGTTCAAAAGTTATCAGTCAGTTTTGTCTTTCTTTATTTATTTAGTTATTATTGGTATTAAAACAAAAAATCTTTGAATCTCAGTTCGACGATACCCAGGAAAAAAGATAATCCTCATACATGTACTTTAACACTACCGAAAGAGTCTCGGCCGAGAACGCACGGAATAGAGTCCAGACGTTTTGATTTGATTTTGGCAATAGTGAACCGAAGAATCCCCCGCCTTGCCAATTGAAAATTTAAAAAAAGTGTACTACACTTTAGCGGTGACGAGAGTCCACTGTAAAAAAACGAACTGCACCTCATGCACTTCTGCAATGGCACATATTTGTCCCATAATCATGAACAATTGAGGCACCTACTGTACTTCATGCACATGAAATACTGTACCTCAAACGCATGGGGCATTGCAGTCACCGCAAAAATCGGATGAGGTGCTTCATGTACAAGAATATCTCTCTATTTTATTGTACCTCAAGCACATGGAGTGAAAGTGAGCATCACCTCATGCACATGTGTCGTGCACCGTGTGCCTCAACATACTTCATCCATGTGCATGATGTGAGCACCGTTTTTACAGTGTGAGGACAATCTGAACGGGAATGAGCCTGCGTGCTACAAATGGAAGGATCCAGGCCCGGCCGCATAATTTTCTTTTCGTAGGGGGGTTAGGGGCAATTTTCATGAATCATCATAAAAGGGCGTGTCGAATTATGTTTAATAGAAAATTACGACAGAAGATTACGACACCCCATTTAATGATAATTGCCCCTAACCCTCCTACGAAAAAAAAATTAAACGTGCCGCACACTCAGCGCGCGCCAGAATGTCGGCCTTGAGAAATGCCTTCATTGAAATATTTCCATCGCTTAAAATGCATTAACTCTTTGTTCTTCAAACTGAATTCCCAACGGTCAAATGCCTGTGCTCTGTATTTCAAAACTGATGAAGCCATACGCTAGCTAGCTCATGACTAATTATGAGCTAGAAGTCTGCCTTCACACCTGGTACCGGTACAATATAAGGCGTCTTGCGATTGTGCCTGAACATTCACGTGTCTGTGTGAATTTAGGATCAAACAAATCAATGAAAACTAAATTTAGGATCGACAGTTTCCCCTAATACTAATACGCGGCCCGGCCGCACACACAACTGGGTTGAAGTACGATCTCCGCGCAGCTTTTGCCTCCGCGGGAATTGAACCCGGGGTCAGAGAGGTTCAAAGGTGAGAGAAAAAGGCCAACGAAAAAAAACACACCCACGTCCACTTGCACCAGCAAGTTGGGTTCATCTCAGTGCCAAACACTTGGGGCGCGAATCGAGTACCTTAAGGAGAACTAGTGTAAGAGTGAAAAGGAGACCTAGTCCAATAGGTTGAATAGGTCTCCATGGGAAAATTGTAAAGGTGTAGGGGCCTATGGGTCCTTGATCGAGGTAGACTTCATACCGAAGTCCATCTGATAAAATTTAGAAATAACATTATTAGGGTGTTTCTTAATTATAAGCCTCTCAGGTGAAAACACACTAAACCACCCAAATACACACTAAACCACCCAAATACACACTAAACCACCCAAATACACACTAAACCACCCAAATACACACTAAACCACCCAAATACACACTAAACCACCCAAATACACACTAAACCACCCAAATACACACTAAACCACCCAAATACACACTAAACCACCCAAATACACACTCCCAAATACACACTAAACCACCCAAATACACACTAAACCACCCAAATACACACTAAACCACCCAAATACACACTAAACCACCCAAATACACGCTAAACCACCCGCTAAACCACCCAAATAATACACCAAACCACCCAAATACACGCTTTAAAAGTTCGCCTATAATGTAATTCAAGCATCTGTTTTGCAAACTGCAAACTGACTGAATGATAAAAAAAAATGCAAATAATATTCAGAATTCGATGGCTTGGTCAACGTTCCGATACTCGTAGGACCCGTCTCAAAGTGTTTACCTAAAGACAACAAAAATCTGACGTGCGAATCTCATAAGTTTGCCCTATTCACTCTCTCCCCCTTCCTTCATGTACATGTATCTGTTTTGTCCTTGTCACTCTGCCTTTGAGAAAGGTCCTGCTAGGATCGAAACGTCAGGCCCACTAAATTTTAGATTTACATTTTGGTAATTTTAGTCAGTAAGCAGTTTGCAACATTTTTGTATATCACCTTAAGTTTGCTTTCGATTAAAAAGAAAATTCCTGCAATGAACCCCTGTATGATTGGGTTTCGTTTGGCTCGTAAGCGAAATAAACAATTACTTACCTTATGGGGATTCAGTGAGTATGGATGTAGAATAGTACGGACGTGGCTGATGCAACGGTGAAGCTAAGCGTTGTACTATGCAGCCCGCAAAACCACAGCGCAGGCCCTGTAATACTCTTCTAATTCTACGCTAACCAACGGAGTGCTAGTGATGCGCAGTGCACTGACAATAATGATTATGCACCACCACTCATATCATGCATACATCAACAGACAACCAGCAACAAGTTTCGAGACAGCGTGCGCGACCACGCAAACATAAGGCCTATTTTTAGCGAATAAAACAAATTATTATTGTTCTTCGGTCTTCAACAGCCACTGACTTGCCGGCGTTTCGTCACACCCAGGAACGCTGGTGGTGGGGGGGGGGTTGTTGGCTTTGCAGCCCGCGTGTACGAGGCCATGACCTTCTTCATTTTTTTGTGGGGAATTCTGATCAGACGCCCACCAATCACACTGCGTGGGTCGATGCTCCCGCGGGAGCTGAGACGACCGAGCGCAAACTGTAGGCCTTGCGCGATCTTGAAGTCTTCACATTTTATAGGGTTTGAGGGGGTTGGGTTAAGGGGTAGGTGAAGTGTTCGTCAAGACTAACACTTGCCCTTAGATTGCAATCATCGCATGGAGTTTCGGGGTTGGGTTAAGGGTATGGTTTTTATGTGTAGTGTTAGGCGTAGGGATGAGTGTGAATTAAGTATGTTGTTTTTGAATATGTATACAATAAAAATTCACTAGGGGAATTAACAATTGGTTCCATTAATAAAAAATGTAAAGACACGAAACTTTAAAATACAACCTGTAAAATAAATTCTTATTAAGAAAATTTCCAATATTGAGATCGCCTGTGGTAGTGAGGGAAGGCCTACAAAATACTTGGGGGAGGAATGTTTCATTGCATTTGCCATCGTGCTACTCTCCGGCACACACACCTACCGTGGCTCTCCTGTTGGTTTTGGGTAAGCCTCCATTGACTTGTTTGATTAATTCAATTGCATTTTCTGTCTAGATTAATTTATACCATTCTACCTGTTTTATTTCCTTCCAAGATTTAGAGGTGAAATGTTTTTACTGCATAAATAAGTGATATGAGATGGCAAAGTTGGCGTTTTGCTTGTCATTTGGAGGGATATTATGACGATGTTCTCATGAGGCTGGCTATCCTATTTAATCTGTGGAGTGCAAATCAGATTGGAGGCTTCATAGTCAGATTACTTATTTTGATGTGTTTAAGGACGCAACACTCTTTGATCTTCGAGTATTTTATCTTACATTTTTATTGTTAATACACTCTATCAACTTATTTCATATTTATTTTGTCCACTTCTGTATGCAGGGTTTGTTTTGGGAGTTTGTTTTGTGGTTTGATTTGAGTATGTTTTTGCGTATAAACCAATCCGGGCGTATCACCTGATAAGTGTCTGTTGACCCACGACATAAGGTATAAAACTACGGAAACTCTGGCTTTAAATCCCTTTCCCGTCCATTCTAAAGACAGTGTAAGCGCGAACATGAGGTCGGGTCCGTAGACTATAGACGGTACATACTACTTTAGACTTAAGTACTAATGTTGCGTTCCAATCACGTCGTGTTTATGGTGTTCACGACCAGTATTTCCCAGTTCACGAGTGGGCTGCATTCCAATGCTACTCACCAACACCATGACAACACGCACATTGCGCAAGCGCAAAGACCGAAGAGTATGCTACACCCATTGATCTCCATAATAAATGTTGGTATTTTGGTAGGTGGAAAGTACCCCTTGGATACCTTGGATAACACTGGTGACTAGCCTTATAACCATGTGCAAAACAAATATTCAAGAAATTTGATTTTTGGGGGAAAAAATCGTGTGAGTGCGTCATGCTCCTTCCTAAGCAAGGTTAAAAGCACCGTGAATTATTAATACTTTGGCCTAAATGAAGAGGTTATAAAAAATTGTCTCCGGCACCTTAATTACTCGTTCCTACAACAACAAGGTAGGCCACTGAATTCATCCACAGCCAAGCGAGTGAACTCTAACCATTGAGCAAGATGCTCAAACCAACATACACAACTCTGGTAACGTATGTTGGAGCAACTCTCTGCCGGGATATGAATATGCATCAGGTATTGACGCCACTGCACACCGATCCGTACCACTCCGGGTTGTGGAGCAACCCTGTGAAGAGTCGGCGCTCGTCTCAGCCGATAATAATTATTATTGGATAGTTGTGTTGTGGACCAACACAGAAGAGTCATCAGCGCCCTTCTAAGCTGAGAATAATCATTATTATTGGCTACAATATGCATGTTGATGTAGTTGTGGAGCAACGCTGTGAAGAGTCGGCGCTCGTCTCAGCCGAGAATAATTTGTGTTGTGTTGTGCACCTTGCTGGTCCAAGTACTATTCAGAACCATCCGATCATTATGCGCTGCTATGACGACTCAGCGTTAATATTCATGAGTACTGAACTCAATCTACTTTTGACCACGAAACTGCGTGGGGGTACACACTTCATTCAATGTGTACACAAAGGGTTAGGGTTAGGGTTGCCGCGCATGCGCAGATCGGACCGTACTAGATTTCTTCAAATCGATAACCATGGCTAAAAGAACACTCGATTCAACCCCATATATAAACGAAGCGCGACCTATTAGTTGTTAAGTTTAAGGGTCGGAGGTGAGAGCGCCACCCGTCGTGTTTGGGGTTCACGACTTAATACGTCCCCCACCCTTTCAAAAACAAGAACGTGCCTTAATTGTGCATTTGCTCAACAAAATAAAAGAGAAAGAAAAATGTATACAGAGCCACTATGCTTTTTGACATAGGCCCTAATACCAGCTCATTTAATCAATATTTTATTATTCCATGAGCTTTCCACGATCTTTTCCAGATTTTACTTATTAATACTCGGCAGAGGGTCACTATACCTTCATGCTCCAACATACGTTATCAACATGGTAATAAAGGGCGTCGCCATCTTTGTTTTACGACCATAGAGGGCGCGATTTTTGGAGACCGTAAAATTATCTTTTTGGACCGACCATGTATACCAGCTTTCTGTGCATGCTACCTAGTCTACAGAGAATCAGAGCTACACGCATTGTACACTGGAATTATGGAAACCTTAAAGCCCGTATAAACATACCCTAAATGTACCTAAGAAAAAACTAATTTTGGTTGGTACCTGCTAAGATAGAGGGCGCTATATTAATTTAACAGTATGTGAAGGTCGTAAACTTGCGGGTCATCGCGCATGCGCAGATCTATGTTCGGACCGTACTAGATTTCTTCACATCGATAACCATGGCTAAAAGACCACTCGATTCAACCCCATATATAAAGGAAGCGCGACCTATTAGTTGTTAAGTTTATGGGTCGGAGGTGAGAGCGCCATCCGTCGTGTTTGGGGTTCACGACTTAATACGTCCCCCACCCTTTCAAAAACGAGAACGTGCCTTCTCGAAAAAATAAAAGAGAAAGAAAATGTATACAGAGTCGCTATAATTTTTTGATATAGGCCCTATTGCTCATCTAATCATTTTTCCAACCAACGTCAAACCCACTAAGTTCTGCCGTGTACCACTTTATGCTACCCCAGGGTCGCCAAAGCAGACACATACATATACACGTACATGAATATCACTCATACGGATCCGGAGTGGTACTGTCAGTGGTGCGTACGGCCGGATTACGGAGTGGTACGGATACGGATGTTTTGCAGTGACGTAAGTACCTGATGCATATTCATACTCGGCAGAGGGTCACACCAACCAACATACGTTACCCACAACTCTACCCTCCTGAAGCGTTGCGCGCCGCCATTGTTCGACCGCGTATTTTTGAGCACGAGCAACGCGCGGTGTATGTACTATCCAGTCTTTAATATGGAGATCAATGGCTACACCGTACGAAGCTGGTTTTCACACACACGTGCGCGAGTCGGACAACTCGTACGCCGACGACTCGCAGCTAATCTAGTGGAAACTATTACTATTAGTCCATGACACATGTGCGTGTAGAACAGCGTAGTAAATTCATGGTAAATTCACCTTTTCGTTCCTGGCTGCAGAAGCCGCCACCGTATGTATCGTAATCTTATTGTAACCACAGTGTAACTCGATGCATGCATCGCATCGATGTTGGTAAAAACTTTTTACCAACTTAAAACAACTTTTTGCCCTTTGACCTCCTGACCCATGTTGACCCCATTTTGTTGTCATTTCGTGAACTGGAGACAAGATTTCTGCCTCCAGTTCACGCGCGACTGGTGACCACGAGTTACCAGACGATTGGAAATGGAACGCCTCTTAATTCACGACTAGTGAACTCGTGAACACGGTAATCACGACGCGATTGGAACGCGACATTAGTGTACATGTCGAAGTCTATAATAACTGGAATATTTCTAATGCCTTTAGTATAGGCCTACTACTTGTACTAGCTCTTTCACAAAGCGACCACCCAGACACGTACCGGGTAGCTAGACTACTAGTACTAGTACTTTTAGTAGTACTAGTAGTGTACATGTAGTACTATAGTGTACAAATAGGACTACACTTAGTGTGGCAGAGTGGATGCATTTGGTTGTAACTTGTATGTAGCACAGATAATACTATACTAGTACTACTTGTACTCAGTACGTAGTACTAGTACTACTACTACTACTACTGGTAGTAGTACTACTACTAGTAGTAGTCGCACTGTAGTAGTACTACTACTGTAGTACTACAAGTAGTACTAGTCAGTAATACTTCTACTATTGTATTACTGTACTAGTACTACTACAGTACTACTACTTTTGTACTAGTAGTAGTACAGTATTAGTAAAATAGGCATGACCAACTCGGTATCTATTTGTGTTGGCTCGTGCATAGACAAGGACGGATTTGCTTTGGGCAAATTTGAAAAATGAAAAGTAGCAAGCTGGCTTTTCAATATTCTCTTACTTGTTTCTATTTTGGGGGAAGCTTTGGTTTTAGTATGATTTTTTTATTCAGAGACTTACCATGCATGACGCGACGATGGCGGGTACTTTTTTTCCTTTTTCTGAATCTGCGTTGAATTGAGTATGTCATTGGACAGTCGTTTCGTCTAAAGTAACATTTTACCGAGTCCAGTGGTCCAACCTGTCCTTGGTCAGGTAATAATATTCCCAGAATTGGTTTACATAACTATATTATAGGACCCTTCCTCCATGCTAGTACTAGTACTAGTAGTAGGTAGGATAGACTATTATAGTCTGTGGACAGACCACAGTCACAGAGTCTGCACGTGTGTAACTCACCATCCTTGTTGTTGACAAAAATCCGCCAGCCTGGTTATCCTGTAACTATTGAGGGCGCTCGCCGACTCCGAATCCAAAATGGCGCTGCCCATGCATAGATGTCTGGCGAGTCGGATCTTGCCGATTTCCGTTCACCGGCAGCAGGTCAAAGTGAATCGGCCTTCACC
Source organism: Luidia sarsii (assembly GCA_949987565.1). NCBI lineage: Eukaryota > Metazoa > Echinodermata > Asteroidea > Paxillosida > Luidiidae > Luidia > Luidia sarsii. The sequence continues at coordinate 17,047,367 of OX465114.1, read as the reverse complement.
GAGGAAGAGGGGATGCTGCACGGACTCATCGGGAAAGGTTTCTGGAGTGGAATTTCAATTCGATCATTTTATTTTCTTTGATTTACTAGGCCTTAGCCTAGGTAGGAGTAGGAAGTCTTGTTTATGATTAATTCTCACTAGTCACTGGCATTATTAATATTTATTGTATGTCAAAATAAAAACATACAATACATCATGTTACATGACCAATAATTTTACTACTCTTACTATTGAGTATTAATATTATACTAATAAGTAATATCATATTCATATTATAAGATTACCTTAGATTTGAGTAGAATTATCTAGACTATTGTTTACATAAAAGTTATAACTTAAAAGCACAGATTGTTGTTTCCAGTTCCATTGGCAAAAAATATACAAAACCGTTATCTTATACTAATTTACTAATTATATATTAAATCATTATTTATATACTGACAGTGACAGCAATACATTGTAAACCACATTTTGCCAAATTCTGATGCATAACTATTTAAATAATAAAACAAACTTCTTTAAATTCATCACAAGTACATCCAAACAAAATTCACTTAAACAATTGAAATTTATTTACATTTGATCATTCAAAAATGCTTACCGGTTAGTCCCACTTATACTGGGCCGCTAGGAGTTCCCCTTAAACGAGTTTGGAGGCTATGTGTCGACACATAACCTCCAAACTCGTTTAAGGGGAGCTCCTAGCGGCCCAGTATTAGTGGGACTACTAATTACCGTTACATATTAATTTGAACTGAACTAACTGACTGACTTTGATATCAGCAGCAGCAGCCGACTCGGAGGAGGATCTTCTCGGCCATTCAGCCCACCGGCGTGCCGCACCTGGGCAACTACTTCGGCGCCCTGCAGAACTGGGTGCGTCTGCAGGATGACGAGGCCAACAGCAGCACCGTCTTCAGCGTGGCCGACCTGCACTCCATCACCCTGCCCCAGCCGCCCGGCGCCCTGCGGCAGGCGGTGCGGGACTGCGTGGCCGCCCTGCTGGCTTGCGGCATTGACCCGGAGAGGAGTATCCTCTTTCAGCAGTCCAGCGTGAGTGGATGGTGGCAAAGGGAGGGGAGGGAGAGACCGGTGGTTGTACCGTGGTAGCAGAGTTCCTGCAGTCACAGAAAACCCTGGCAAAGTTGTGGAATTTTTAAAATTTTGAACCAAATTTTGAACCAAATTTTGAACCAAATTTTGATCCAAAATTTTAACCAAATTTTGATCCAAATTTTTAACCAAATTTTGAACCAAATTGTGGAAAAGAAGTAAGATAAATTGAACAAATTGCAAATATGCTCAATGACTAAAATGACCTGCACTTACATTTACCTCAAAAGTTAGAGGGTCTGACATTTTAAGTTTTTTAAAATTTTGAACCAAATTTTGAACCAAAATTTGGAAAAGAAGTAAATAAATAAAAATAAATTGCAAACATGCTCAATGACTAAAATGACCTGCAGTACATTTATCTCAAAGGTTAGAGGGTCTGACATTTCAAATTTTAAAAACTTTGAACCAAATTTTGGAAAAGAAGTATATAAATCAACAAAATTGCAAACATGCTCAATGACTAAAATGACCTCAAAAGTTCGAGGGCTTGACGTTTCGTTCCTAGCAGGACCTTTCTTGAAGGTCCTGCTAGGATCGAAACATCAGGCCCTCTAACTTTTTTTTAAGTTTTGAAAAATGAAAATCTAACAAGAAAAATAGTAAAGAAAAGTTCGACTTGCCCGGGACTTTAACTCAAGATTTCTGGTTTTGCGTACTTGCGTCAGCAATCTTACCATCCATCTGAGTCTGCGCTAGTTTGTTTTCACAGTAATAATATGCAGGAAATGTTGCAAACTGATTACTGACTAAAATGACCAAAATGCGATTATCAAACAATAGGAGGGCCTGATGTTTCCATCCTAGCAGGACCTTTCTCAAAGGCAGAACTTTCTTTTTTTGTTAACATTGCAGGTGCCTCAGCATGCCGAACTAGCCTGGATCCTGGGGTGTAAGACGACATTGGCCAGGCTAGGACAGTTTCCGCAGTGGAAGGTGATTGAGTCACTGCAAATATTCCCCCCCCACCACTCCGCTCTCCCCATGTTCTCAACCCCATCCTACAAAAAACAAACTCTCCAAATCCAAGCCTCTTTTTTATCGAGTTTGGCTAGAAAAGCCCCCCCAAAAGAGACCAATTTCATTTAACTGCTTTAGCACCCCCAAAATAGTGGCAGGGGTCGATTTTTGTGGGCAGAAAGGACTAGACAACAGGTCTAGTCACTGAAGAATCTTGACCTGAGCTGACTAAAATGACCCCAAAATTAGGAGGGCCTGAAATTTCGATCCTAGCAGGAACCTTTCTCTGACTTTGAGAAAGGTCCTGCTAGGATCGAAATGTCAAGCCTTCCTAGAATTTCTAAATTTAGTGGGCCTGACATTTCGATCCTAGCAGGACCTTTCTCAAAGGCAGAGTGACAAGGACAAAACAGATACATGTACACAAAGGAAGGGGGAAGAGAGTGAATATTAGGACACGGATGAGAAACAAAGGACAAAGAGTCAAGCTGGTAGGGCGAGATGAAAAGGAAGATCAATTCTTCCTAGAATTTGATAACATTCATTTGCACAGCAGAAATGCATTTACCACCTCACCGCCTTGTATCTCCCCCTTTTTTCCATTGCCACGCAAGGCCAAAAGCCGAAACGATCACAAGAAGGAATGCGTCGGTCTCTTCACCTACCCAGTCCTGCAGAGTGCTGACATCCTCCTGTACAAGTAAGACCCTGTCCGACCCTGGCTTACGAGATTCTTCCGACTTTTGGCGGAATTCCGACATTGGAACTTTAACATTCTGACTTATAATTTAAGTTCCGACTTTTTCCGATCCGTGGTCCGGAAAAAAAGAAAAAGAAAAAAAAAATTGTTAAAAAAAAAAAAAAATTTATAAAAGAAAAAAAAATAAATAAAAATCCAAGAGAAGGGATTCAAAGTGAAGTGCCTGTACTGGTAGGTTTGGTTAACCAAATTGATTGCTGCTGAAGGTTTTGTCAGATTTTGTTCCCGTTATAGTCTTAAAATAAGAAATATGCTACCGACAGTAGTAACACATCATATGATAAATGTCACAAAATTTCCAACACCGTGCAATTTCCAATACCTTTGACACTGATTAAACAACTAAAAACTCAAAAATGATATTCAAATGATGATGTTTTGCGTTATAAAAAAGATGGTTCAAGTGGTCAGAAGTGGGCTCAGATTGTACCACAGAGCGTCTATAATCCAACAATTTTTGGGCCCTTAAGCGGGCCCCAAACCCCACGCTGTAAGGGCTTCACGCTTTGAGCTCGCTTGCCAGGACGGAAAATTTCAGACATTTTCATTTTGGGAGAATCTCATCCCTGTACGGGCTCAGCTCTCGTTCCTTCGGAAGCCGCTACCTGGCAATGCTCAGTGATCTGCGTGTCTTTACCAGCCGTAGCCATTGAGTTTTGGGCACAGCCAGTGAATGGAGGCTCGCTGATTCACAGTCATAGCCATCAGACTGATTCCTGCTGAAATTTTTGGCCGAAATACGTCATCTGATATTTATTTTAAAAACTATTGCAGGACGACTCACGTACCCATCGGCGACGACCAGGTGCCCCATCTGGAACTGACCCAGGATCTGGCCCGCATCTTCAACAACAACTTTGGCCAGTGCTTCCCCATCCCTAAAGCCATCGGTGGTGAGTGGTAGCTGAATCTCCCTCCCACTCTCTCTCTCTGTCTCTCTATCTCTCCTTCTCTCTTTCCCTCTCCCTCTCCCTCTATCTCTCTCTCTCTCCTTCCTCTCCCTTTATGTGCTTCCCTAAAACCATCGGTGGTGAGTGGTGCCAGCTGGCTCTCCATCCCTCTCTCTCCTTCTCCTTCTCTTTTTCCCTCTCCCCTCTCCCTCTGTCTCTCTCTCCCTCTCCCTCCCTCTCCCTCCCTCTCCCTCCCTCACCCTCCCTCTCCCTTTATGTGCTTCCCCATCCCTAAAGCCATTGGTTGGGAGTGGCAGCTGAATCTACCTCCTTCTCTCTCTCTCCTTCTCTCTGTCCCTCTCCCCTCTCCCTCTATCTCTCCCTCCCTCCCTATCTCTCCTCTCTTTTCCTCTACCTCTATCTCCCCCTCCCCCTTTATCCATCCCTCTCCCTCTATCTCTCCCTCTCGCCCTCTCTATCTCCTTCTCTCTTTCCCTCCCTCCCTTTTCTATCTCTCTTTTTCCCTCTCCCGCTATCTCAAACCCAAACAGGTCATGTAAAAATAGTTCAAGTCCAGTCTTCAGTTACTAGAACTGTTGTCTAGTCCATTATTAATTTTTTTAGAAATTCGAGCGAGCCCTGATTATTTTTGGGTTTGGTTTTTGTCCAAGGCGAGATCAGCAGAGTGCGAAGTCTCCGCAACCCCGCCGCCAAGATGAGCAAGTCGGAGCCCGACGCCAAGGGCCGCATCGAGCTGACCGACTCGCCCGAGACCGTCCGGCTCAAGCTGCGCAAGGCCGTGACCGACTGCACGGGGGCCGTGACCTTCGACCCGGCCGGCCGGCCCGGCGTGTCCAACCTGGTGGCGCTGCACGCGGCCGCCGAGGGCGCCTCGCCCCGGGAGATCGTCGGCGGGCCGGCCCGGGGCCTGCAGACGGGCGAGTACAAGATGGTGGTGGCCGAGGCGGTCAGCCGACGGCTGGCGCCCATCAGGGAGCGACTGCTGGAGCTGAGGGCGGCGCCGGACCACGTGGACCGGGTGCTGAAGGACGGGGCCGAGAAGGCCGGCGCCCTGGCCCAGGAAACGTACCGGGAGGTCAGGCGGCTCGTGGGGCTGAGTCCGTGAGTGCGGAGGGAAGAGGGGACGAACGATGTGGGACGGCAAGGACAAGGAATCATGAGCAGAAGAGGAGGAGACAGAGATGGAGGATTTGAAGAAGATGATGTGAATGAGGAATGGGGAGAACGAGGGGGAGGAAATGTACAAGGAGGTCAGGTGACTCATAGGGCTCGTATGAGACAATGGCCAGTGCGGAGGAAGAGACGAACAATGAGGATGGCAAGGTACAAGGATTTATGAGGATATGAAGGATGAGAAGATGATGTGATTGAGGAAGGGGAGAACGAGGCCCAGGAAACGTACCGGGAGGTCAGGCGGCTGGTGGGGCTGGCATGAGACAATGACGAGTGCGGAGGAAGAAGAGAGACAAATGATGAGGAGGGCAAGGACGAGGAATACATCTGTACGAGGATGAGAAGAGGAGCGGATAGAGGAGGATGATAGGTCTTAAAGATGATGTGAAAGAGGAATGGGGATGAGGGAGGGGAGAACAAGGAAGATTTAGATGGGGAGGAGTAAATGGAGGATGTGGAAGAGGAGGACGAAGAGCATTAGGATGGAAAGAGCAGGTTGAGGATAAGATGACATGAGAGAGGAATAGGATGAGGAAGACCGATGACAAGGAAGAGAAGGGTTGAGAGAAAGAGGATGGAGAAGACAGCATCACGCCATCGGGATGACAATGCAATTGCAAGAATGAGGACGAGGTTGACAAGTGGAGGAAGACGAGATGAGTTGCCAGCACCATGGCATGGTGGTGAATACTTTCTGCCGCAGTCACAGAACCAATCCGTCAACCATGTTGCAGACTCACCTAAACTTAGTGTCAAAGTTCAAATGATTAGAAGCTTCATTCAGCCTACCTGCCTTCTTGTAGCAGTCAGGCTACCTTCACGTCTCTCAAATGCTTGAATAAAAATCAAAGGATTTAAATTATAACAAAAAGAGGTCAAGAATCTTGAAAATGTGAGGCTTTTATTTGATGTCGTCTCTTTGCAAAGGGAAAAATCAATAGAGCATTCCATGTCTTGCTTCTGTAATACAAGAAAAGTACTGGGGTAATAGGTTTGCGGTAACAGAACAGAGATCGACACGTCGAGTTCCTCCGGTTCTTTTCAGAAGCACACATACTCACAAAAGAGAATTTTGCATGGTGTTTTAATACCGCAAACCTAGTACATCTGATCTTCTCAATTATTCCACTCAAAAGAATCTGGATTTCAGAAATGATTTTCTCAATCGATCATCCAAAAAATAAAAGGTTGCAATCAAAACGAAAGAAAAAAATTGATGGACAAGACACCGGGTCAAAAATGCATCTTTCTCAAACTTTATTAACTGTCCTTTTTTCTTGAGTTGACAATCAAAAATATATTTCATACAAGATTTCGCAGGATTAATTTCCAACTTTTTAAGATCCATCCGCCTCCCGTCTTCCAACAAGATTCAAACCGTTATTTCTTTTTTATCATACAATTTATCAACATTGCGTTCCGTATCACAATAATATCAAAATGTTTACATCACGGGTGGTATTTCTCAGTAAGGCAAAATATATATACGTACATCGTAAAAAGTTCACCAGTCGTAGAACCGTCACCAAATTGCAGCGTCTTGCCATATTTACATCAGTCCCCTTGGTCAGAGGCATCGGAGCCGATATTTCTTACAACCTCTGCAGTGGGGGTTGTCGTGCTCATGATTTAAGCAGCGTTGAGTGGTTGGATTAATACCGTGGGTCGGTTTCAAATGCTGTGGGTGACGTTATCACACGCAAGTAATGCCGTCGTGCATACCATAGTTGACCAAGCAAACATCTGTTTCTGTAATCAATGTTTGCAGAGCTCGTACGATCCACTGTGACTTGGATATGTTTTGAAGGTTGTGCCGGCCCCAAATCCTCGTCTCGCCTTTCATCTCAGGGGTCCCTGGTTTCTAGTCCCTGCATAGCCCGCCCACCAATAATCTTTAACGATGGCCTTGCAAACAAAGGTGTCCCCGAACGACACTTCAAATCCATAAATCTCAAAGGATAGAGGGCCTGACTTTTTGATCTTAGCAGGACCTTTCCTGCTAGGATCGAAAAGGCAAAGCCTTTGAGAAAGGTCCTGCTAGGATCGAAATGTTAGGCCTTCTATCTTTAGAGATTTATGTATTACATTTGCAGGTCAAATTAACTTATTAACTTCAAATCCATTACGAAAAAAAAAAAAAACACTTGGAAACAAAACAAAATACAAAAGATGGGTATTGCAGCATGAATAACGGAATAAAACAAAATTTGAATAAAAGAAAAACAAGCTACAAAAAAACACCCCAAAACAAATTGCACTTAACCGTGATAAGACAACTGCATCCACATCTTGGATTAAGACCTGAAGATACCTAGTGTCAGCTGCAAGGCCTATTGCCATGGGAGGGGTTTGGGGAAATTGCATAATCTCAAGTAGGTGGATCAATATTATTGATAAGGAGCTCTTTCAGAGCTCAGTAGATATCACAGCCCCTTGACGAATCCCTGTCTCAAGCCCTAGCTCAGGCCTCATCGTCCCCGTCACATGAAGACATTAAAACAAAAAATATCAGATTGTGCAGCTTGTTGTTGAATTTTGAAATAATTGAAGAAAAAAAATGGCCAAAAAAACTTTGACTGGACCGGGACAAACTTCCGTGCAGACCTTAAAATCTCATATTCAAAAAAAAAAAAGTTTAAACATTTCGGACAGAAATGGAGTTAATTCAGCAAACTTCATTGGAAAAATACCAAACCTTCCATCTGAGCTATCCAGCCCTTGGATGGTGGCCTTCCCAAATAGTCAAAATTTTCATTGATTTATTTGACTGAAATTTTATTTTGTTAAAAAAAAAGAATTATATCACAAGGATAAGGTGCATGTGGCAACGAGGTCGTCTTTTTTGTTTTTTAATTGAAAAAATTGACTGGACCGGGACTAGAACCCGAGACCTCTGGATTAACGTACCAGTGCTCTTCCATCTGAGCTATCCAGCCCTTAGATGGTGGCCTTTTCTAATAGTCAATTAGTCTTTGCCAAGGTGGGGGTGCCAGTCAGTTACATTTTTTAATAAGTCAGCCTACATGTAGCTAGTCTGGTGCCCTTGAGTAGTGTCCATCTCTGCTGAAGATGGTTGGACAGGGCACCAGACTGCAGTCACTCACCAACCAATCCATGACTTACATTTGGCATGTTTGGCTAAATTAAAATAAAAAAAAATAAAAAATTAAAAATGAAAAAGGGGAAACTGATTAAAAACACTGATATTTCATCATTATTTGATAATTACATTGCACTGCACAGTGCAGATTATTTCCAGAGTGGAATAATTATTCACAAATCCACTCATTTATAATAATATAAAAAAGTTAATCTATTATACAATGTTGGCAATTATTAAGATTCTAACACCAAATTATATAAAAGGAAAAAAAGGCCCAATCCGAAAGTTGACAATTTTGGGGGGAAAATTTACATAAGGGCCAACCTTCCTGAGGAACAAATACAGCATCATAGATATAACATGATGTTTGCGTCGAGGAGAATGTAATTCAATGAGGTTTTTTTCCCTTACTCGACGTGATAAACACTGAATGCTTAGTTGCATCATCTATGATGCAATGCGGTACCCGCCGCTATACATTATTCCAATCCACCACACGACCTCGACCAGCTCGGTGGTCCAGTGGTTAAGACGTCCGTACTAGAATTCGGGAGTCGCGGGTTCGAATCCCGCCCGAGCTGCCTGAAATATTTTTATCAGGCACCGGGCAAAGCACTGAGCATTCAGTGTTTATCACGTCGAGCAAGGGCAAAAAACCTCATTGAAGGAAAAAATACAGCCTACCCGAAAAAGTCTTACATTTTTGAGGAAAATCTTCCGAAAATGCCCAATCCTGGAACTAACTGAAATCTGACATCTTGGAATTTGTTCTGTTTAGTAACTTTCATCACATTAACTACGAAGCTGAGCTTTCCAAAACAAACTAACAAACAAACAATCAAAATAAAAAAATAGAAGAAAAAAAAGAACCTTTCTACTTCTACTTTCCCTGCTTTTGCCAATGCTGTGTTCCAGTAATACTTCTTTTCGTTTTGGCCTCCAGAGTATGGTACCTTGACTGCTTCATCGACTGGGATATAGGAAATCCACACCAGAGGGTACATGTACCTGTAAAAAAAATTAATAAAACCCGAACAAACTTGTATACCAGTGGAAAGAGTATGAAATATACTTTATTATGATACAAGAACATCTAAAATATCCTAAACCATATCAACAGCACAGTGAATGGGGGATAACATCATCTTTTTCACAAACCTAAAAAATACACCCTGGAATTTCACGTAGTTTGATGTTTGTAGCTTTTCTGCATCCTACTGGAAATCTAGTAACTCAGCAGATTATGGGTTAAAGCCCCTAAACACCATTTGCACAAATCCCAATTTCGTCCTGACAAGTTTTGTTATTCAAAGTAACTTACTCAAGTGGAAGTAAATGACAGTATCAGACATGCTGTGAACTTTTAGCGCTTGGAATGCTGCCATTTTCATGAAAAGTGGAATTTGGTATGAATTTCCAACGGTCGTTTTAAAACGAACTTTTGGAGAAAAAAAAACATGCTTACCAGCCTTAAAACCCCTACACACATTTGCACAAATCCAACATACATGTAGTGCATTCGCAATTACCGCAACTGTTTCAAGATTTACTCACAATTTTCTGATTTATTGTAAATTCTGGTACCAGTATGTGCATTTTACGATCCTGGAGGCTGACATGGTTTGATGAAAAAATAAGCCAGTTTTTAACCATTTTTTCGCGACATGGTTGACGGATTGAGCTGAAACTTTCACAGGTGTGTCATTTCATGCATATGCTGGATTAGGCAAAGTATGGACGCGTTTCTAAGACCTTTACCAATGAAGTTAACACAAAAACTGCTCACTGACTAAAAATAACCTCCATAGATAAATCTCAAACGTTAGAGGGCCTGATGTTTCGATCCTAGCAGGACCTTTCTCAAAGGCAAAAGAGAAAATGTCCTGCCTTTGAGAGAGGTCCTGCTAGGATCGAAACGTCAGGTCAGATTGAAACACCAATGGTGTGTAGGGACTTTAAAGCCCCTACACAACATTGGTAAGATCGAAAAACAAAAAATGTTCACAGATTTACATGAAACTTCTACAGTTTGAAGATGGTTATATTAGAAACCTCGCACTGAAATATTTCTGCCTAAAATGGTGTATTTTGGGAGAAATGAGTAAAAGAAATAGTTTACGTCTCACCGAGATCTAAACTATTTTTTCGGAACAGTATTTTCGCGTGAAGCGGTTTTCACGATTTTCTCGAGACTCTGTTGGCGGATTGAGCCGAAATTTTCACAGGTGTGCTATTTCATGCATATGTTGGATCAGACAACGTATGGATGCTATTCACTGACCTCGACCAATGTTGTGTAGGGGCTATAAGCAGCTCTGTCAAATTGGTCCCGGGGCCTGTACACTTTTGGGGGGAGGGGGGAAGAAGTGAGAAAGAAGAAACCATCCTTGACTGACCTTGAGGAAGGGATGGTCCAGCAGCTGGTTGGCCGTCCACCGGTCCGTGGCGATGTGCACCAGGCACTTGGACAGGAAATCCTTGCACTCGGAACTGGCGCTGTCCCCCATGTAGGGCGCGGCGCCGTCGCCCACCTTGAACAGGATGGGGAACTCGTGGTCGTACTCGTGCCACGGACGCTGAGCGGACAAAAGCAGACATCCGGCTTTCATTTCATCTCACTAATATTGTATTCCTCAGACCACTTTCATATAACTGCTTTAGCACCCCCCAAAAAAGTGGGTGGAGTCGAATTTTGTGGGAAGAAAGGACTAGACAACAGGTCTAGTCACTGAAGAATCTTGACCTGAGCTGACTAAAATTACCCCAAAATTAGGAGGGCCTGATGTTTCGATCCTAGCAGGAACCTTTCTCTGCCTTTGAGAAAGGTCCTGCTAGGATTGAAATGTCAAGCCTTCCTAGAATTTCAAAATTTAGTGGGCCTGAAATTTTGATCCTAGCTGGACCTTTCTCAAAGGCAGAGTGACAAGGACAAAACAGATACACGAAGGATGTACACGAAGGAAGGGGGAAGAGTGTGAATAGGACACGGATGAGAAACAAAGGACAAAGAGGAAAGCTGGTAGGGTGAGATCAAAGGGATGGGCAAGGAGTAGGGTAGGAATTAGTGAGAAGAGGGGGAAAGATCAAAGAGAGGAGTGTGGAGGAGTGAACACAAAAGAAGGATTATCAGAAAGCTGCATGGTGTTAGTCATTACACTCCTGGATGTTGAGACCATGTGGTTGAATAGTCCGAAGACGCTTCATCCACATTTTCTCACGGCTAAGACGGACAGCATTACTAAGGTGACCAAGGAATTCTATGCCCAGTACAGTAATATTGTATTCGTTCATTTCACTTAATCTCTTCAACTCTGGGCCATCCCAAATCTCTCTCCAAGGCCACCAAGTCTCAAGTACAGGCCAGCAGAACCTCCACTCTGCAAAAACCTCCAGTCTAGGCCAATCCATTTTCTTTCTGGCAGGCCGTCAAAGCCTTCGCCCCACGCCATCAAAGCGTCCGTCCTTGGCCACCCAAACAGCTGCTATCTGGCTGGGCCCCCGGCTGGCCGCAGCGGCCCGACCTTTGCCCGCGTACCTTTCCCGTGGTCATCTCTATGACAACGCAGCCCAGGCTCCAGATATCCGCCGCGCGGCCGTAGCCCTTCTTGCCCTGACCCGTCTGCGTGATGACCTCCGGCGCCATGTAAGCTAAGAAACAAATTCAAATAAAGGAAAGGAGAGTCAAAGTTCAAAGGTCAGTGAGACACCCAGACTTGGTAGACTTGGGCTCAAGCCTGACAAAACCTGAGAAAAAAAAAAAAAAAAAAAAAAAAACAGGCTGTGGTTTTTCGCCAAACTTGTAGGTTTTTGCTGGGTTGATAGGTACAGAACATTCACCAAGAAACTGGGGCCAAACGCTCGGTTTTTTAAGATGCCTGTGACATTATAACTGGTGAGGGAAATATGGCCGAAGCCTAAGTCCAAGCCTTAGCCTTCTTTCTGTAAGCAAAAGGTGCTGCCATGACTATGAGAGTTAACCACATTTGTCCCTTTTCTTCCTAAACTGCAAATGAAATTTCCTGGAAACTGCACATCAGTTTTTGTAGAGTAGATTGAACTTCACTTGTCTTGATAAATAGTCTTGGTATTTGAGAGGTTAATTTGGAAATGGCACAACAATGGTCTGAATCAAGTTCGCTGAAACAAAAGGAGGCCACAGGAAGCCAGAAGAAGTGGTTAATCTCATCTTGGAGATGGATCCCTTCTCTTCACCTTTGGTTTTCCCCTTTCCGAGACTCAAGACAAATTCGCCACGGTGAACTAGTGACAACCCTGGTGCTAGCTCAGTGGTACAATAAAAGAGCCTGTGTGACTCCAAGATCCTAATTGCCTTCAAATTAATACCGCGGTTGTCACTAGTTCACCACGGGGCTGGTGACAACCTCGGTGTATTGGTTTGAAGGCAATCGGAGAGCTTGGGGTCGCGCGAGCAGTGAATTTGTGGGGGGGGGGCCTTCAGTGTGCACCACCTTCAGTGTCCCACTCACCTGCTGTTCCGGTGAAGGTGGTCAGCTCTCCCAGCATCGTCTTGGAGTTCTGCAGCTTGGTGGCCGAGCCAAAGTCTCCGAGCTTGACGTGACCGTCCGAGGACAAGAACACATTGGCACCTATTTGGAGAAAAAAAAGGTGGGTGAAAGACACAGAGAGAGAGGGAGAGAGAGGGAGAGAGAGAGGGGGAGAGAGAAGGGGAAAGGGAGAGAGAGAGAGAGGGAGAGGGAGAAAGAGAGAGAGACAGAGGGAGAGGGAGAGAAAGAGAGAGAGAGGGAGAAAGAGAGAGAGACAGAGAGAGAGGGAGATAAAAAAAAAATTTAACGAGACCGTGGGTAACATTCCAATGGGTAAATCTTACTGGCATCTGCACTCGGATTATCGACCGGTAAAACTTAACCAACTGACTAAATATAATATGCATGAGACGTCGCGTCCGCACCGGAACTCTGTTACACTGACCTGGTCAATTTAACCGGGCATGAAGTCAGTCGGTTAAACTACCCATTTGAGCCGGGTAATTTACCTGGGAGGAAAACTTCCTGGGCTGTTCACACTAGACTTAAAATGGTCCAGTTACCAATTTGCTCGATTAGTTTCCCTCCCCCCCCCCAAAAAAAAATGTCCAATGCAGACAGGGTTTAAAAGCTACAAGAACCAGTAACCCTAGGGATGAGCTTGGTCAATGGCCGTTGTGGAAGAAGTGGCAGTTACCTGGTCTAATAAATCCATAGGTATCCTATCATGCATCAGTTGAATGCTTCTGGCTGGCATAGGGGTCGGGTTGAAATCCCGGTCGAGTCCAAGTTTTCTTTGCCGTTTGTTCAACGTATGCATCAGTTGTGCCGATTGTCTGAGTTGTGGAAACCCACTTATCTTCGGGATGCTATCCCTGGGGTTAGGGTGATAAGCCTTCTGCCTCGGTCAGATAATGGGGTGGGGGAGGGGGGGCTTTGGAGGAAGCAGAGAGTTGACTAGTACCTTTGATGTCCCGATGGACGATGCCGTGCTCATGCAGGAAGCTGACGGCCACTGTGATCTCCTGGGTGTAGCGTCTGACCATTGGCTCGGGCAGTCCGGCCTTGGCCACCTCGGCTATCGTCCCCTCGTCGCAGTACTCCATGAATATCAGCAGCTCCTCCTGCTTGCATCAAGGGGCAGATAGAAACAAATCCTATCACTGGCTGTGGCTGTGGCTGTGGCTGTGGCTACAGCTAACAACTACAGCAACAACTAACAGCTATGGCTACTCAAAAACACCCTCAAAAAACGGATCTATGGCCATAGGTCTATTATCAAAACCGGTAAAATGGACACCCCTGTTGGGTATCACTTCAATCTCCCTGATCATTCGATATCAGATATGAGTGTACTGGGCATAGAATCACTTGGTCACCGTAGTAATGCTGTCCGTCTTAGCCGTGAGAACATGTGGATGAAGCGTCTTCGGACTATTCAACCACATGGTCTCAACATCCAGGAGGGTAATGACTAACTCCTTGCAGCTTTCTGATAATCCTTCTGTTTTCAGTCCTTCACACTTCTCTCTTTGATCTTTCCCCATCTTCTCACAAATCCCTACTATTATAATAGCTATGGGTACCACTAATAGCTACGGCTACCATTAACAGCAATGGCTACTATTACAATACATGTAGCTATGGGTACCACTAATAGCTACGGCTACCATTAACAGCTATGGCTACTATTATAATAGCTATGGGTACCACTAATAGCTACGGCTACCATTAACAGCTATGGCTACTATTATAATAGCTATGGGTACCACTAATAGCTACGGCTACCATTAACAGCTATGGCTACTATTATAATAGCTATGGGTACCACTAATAGCTACGGCTACCATTAACAGCAATGGCTACTATTATAATAGCTATGGGTACCACTAATAGCTACGGCTACCATTAACAGCTATGGCTACTATTATAATAGCTATGGGTACCACTAATAGCTACGGCTACCATTAACAGCTATGGCTACTATTATAATAGCTATGGGTACCACTAATAGCTACGGCTACCATTAACAGCAATGGCTACTATTATAATAGCTATGGGTACCACTAATAGCTTCGGCTACCATTAACAGCTATGGCTACTATTATAATAGCTATGGGTACCACTAATAGCTACGGCTACCATTAACAGCAATGGCTACTATTATAATAGCTATGGGTACCACTAATAGCTACGGCTACCATTAACAGCTATGGCTACTATTATAATAGCTATGGGTACCACTAATAGCTACGGCTACCATTAACAGCTATGGCTACTATTATAATAGCTATGGGTACCACTAATAGCTATGGCTACCATTAACAGCAATGGCTACTATTATAATAGCTATGGGTACCACTAATAGCTACGGCTACCATTAACAGCTATGGCTACTATTATAATAGCTATGGGTACCACTAATAGCTACGGCTACCATTAACAGCTATGGCTACTATTATAATAGCTATGGGTACCACTAATAGCTACGGCTACCATTAACAGCTATGGCTACTATTATAATAGCTATGGGTACCACTAATAGCTTCGGCTACCATTAACAGCTATGGCTACTATTATAATAGCTATGGGTACCACTAATAGCTACGGCTACCATTAACAGCTATGGCTACTATTATAATAGCTATGGGTACCACTAATAGCTATGGCTACCATTAACAGCTATGGCTACTATTATAATAGCTATGGGTACCACTAATAGCTACGGCTACCTTTAACAGCAATGGCTACAACTAACAGCTACAGCTACAACTAATAGCTAGGGCTGGGACAAACTTTTGACTGATTTTTGCTGTTTCAAGCCATTGAACCTTGCATGTTCAAGGCACAGCATACACACCGTACCTATCTTAAAAAACGACTGGAAATTAGCCTACCCGTCTTTAGTGAAAACATTGTTTTGGAAAAAGCAGCCAAAAAAAGTGCCCGCATCCTCTTCTTTTCAAAAGATTCGGATGTACTTGACCTAATAGCTATGGCTACAGCAAACAGGTACTGCTACAGACAATAGCTACAGCTGTGACAAAGAGATGCAGCTATGGCTAAGAGCTATGGCTAACAGCTACAGCTAATAAATACAGCTTATAGCTACGGCTAATAGCTAAAGATACAGATATAGCTGGGACCACAACTACTGACTACTTCTAGGGACATGTGCTTCATTGCCGGCATGCGTATCATCAAGCGTACAGAAAACAAATCTTTTGAGATAAACACGTTCAAAATGTCCAGATTTTCACCACTGACCCTGTGTATTTCCACGCCGTAGTAGCGGACGAGACTGGGGTGCCGTATGCCCTCAAAGTTTTTGATCTCGTCAGCTATGTCCTTGATCACACTCTGGTTGTTGCGCTGAAACCGAAGCTATTGGGGAAAGAGAGAAAAACCAAAATAGTCAATTGTCTCTCTATAATGTCCTGCTTACAGCTGTTGCTCAGAGTCTTTCTTTACAGATTCAAACTAAATTTGGCCCATAGCCACAGCCACAGCCACAGCCACAGTCAGTCACAGCAACAGCCACAGCAACAGCCACAGCCAGTCACAGTCACAGCCAGTCAGTCAGCCACAGCCACAGTCACAGTCACAGCCAGTCACAGTCACAGCCACAGCCAGTCAGTCAGCCACAGCCACAGCCAGTCACAGTCACAGCCAGTCAGTCAGCCACAGCCACAGCCACAGCCAGTCACAGCCACAGCAACGGCCACAGCCAGTCACAGCCACAGCAACAGCAACAGCAACAGCCACAGCCAGTCACAGCCACAGCCACAGCCACAGCCACAGCCACAGCCACAGCCACAGCCACATCCAAAGCCACAGCCACAGCCACAGCCACAGCCACAGCCACAGCCATGCAGTTACATTGAGACAAGGTCACAGGCCAAGTCTGAATTCATTGGCAAGGCCTGACAATGTGGATCTGTGTCCGTACATCTTCTATTACAGGGATGTAAGTGAGCGACGAAGTCATTTCCTGAAAATCACTGAAGGCGACTGCGAGTGAGCGCTTATGCGACTAAGAGATGCGATTGCGAGATTTATGGCAGGGGTGTAGGCGCATTTCAGTTTTTAGGGTTTTAACAGATAACATTAAGCAGTTTGAGATACCAGTTTGACATAAAAAAAAAAACATTAAAAAAAAAAAAAAAAACATTTCTGGAAATCTTAACAAAAATCACACCATTTCCAGAAATACGGAAATGTTCGGAAGTCTTACATCCCTGTTCTCAGGGCATTTTTGTTTTGCTTCTGATCGTACCTCTTTCATGGCCAGGGTTTCACCACTGTCCATGTTGATGCAGGAATACACGGTCGTTCCACACTGCCCTTCGCCTGAAACAATAAGGATAGGATGGAGTCGTTAGTCTTTGGAATATCAATGGCTTTAAACGCTGGAATTCAGAGACCGATTTAAGAGTCCTGCTCGGAAGACTGACTCTAGACATTGGCAATAGACTCATAATCCTTGACTTTGGACATTCATTCGGGTCACTTGTGTTTAAGTAGGGACTCTAAAGAGTGCCTTTGAACACTGAATTTGGACATTGACTCTAGACACTGATTTTGGGCATTGACTTAGAACATCATTTCATTTTCAGTCATTGCCTGAAAATCATTGAAGGCCGATAAATTGTGCTACTGCGTGTGAGCGCTTACGCAACCGAAAGATGCGACTGCGAGTGAGCGCTTATGCGAACGAGAGATTCACGGCAGGGATGCAGGTCCCCTTCAGATTTTAGGGTTCTAACTGATACAAAATTAGCACTTTGAGATACCTGTTAAAAAAATTTTTTTAAACAAATTTAAAAAAAATTAATACAATCACGGCATTTCCGGAAATTTAGAAATTTCCGGAATTCTTACATCTACGAAGAATCCAGATACTGTTTTCGGCCCTTGCTTTTCGTGGCTCGCTGCTAAGACCCGCAGACTCACCAATCTTGCGGCCGCGCTGCCAGTGGAAGGTGACCTTCTTGCAGTTGATGTTAACCACCTCGTTGTAGCTGTGCCGGTCGCTGACCTGGCCGATCATCTGCATCTCCTGCAGCTTGTCGTTGCGGGCGGTGTCCAGCTGCTGCAGCTTGCGCCGGACTCGCTCGCAGCGGTCCAGCTTGGCCATGGACTCGGAGCTGTCCTTGGAGATGCAGCGGAACATGCGGGCCAGCGAGGAGGACTGGGGTGGCGAGAGCGGGCTGGAGTGGGAGCGCTTTTCGTGCTTGGGGAAGGACGGCTCTGTGAGGAGGGGGGAGGTAGGGGGGAGGTAGAGGGAGGAGGGGGGGAAGAACAGTTGTGAAGGGGGCAAGTCCCATTCTTTTACATTTTGGGGGGATCTTAAGACATTCATGTGCAATCTTGGGGGCTCTGAGGAGTCTTGGGGTGTTTTGGGGTGTTAATGAGTTGATGTGAGTATCTTGGGGTGTCCTGGGTGTCTTGGAATGTCTGGGTGTGTCTTGGAGTGTTTTAGGGGGTGTTTGGGGGTATTCTGGTGGTATCCTGGGTGTCTTGGGGTGTCTCAGGGTGTCTTCAGGTGTCTTGGGGTATATTTTGGTGTCTTGGGATGTCTGGGGTGTCTCTGGGTGTCTGGGGTATCATTGGGTGTCTTGGGTGTGTATGGGTGCCTAGGGGTGTCTTTGGGTGTCTTGAGGTGTTTTGGGTGTCTTGGGGTATCTTTGGGTGTCTTGGGGGTATCTTTGGGTGTCTTGGGGTATCTTTAGGTGTCTTTGGGTGTGTTAGGGTGCCATGGGGTGTTTAGTTTCACGGGGCATCTTACATGTAGGTGTTTCGGGTGTCTAAGGGTATCACAGGGTTTCTAAAAGTGTCTTTGGATGGTTTTGTGGTGTTTTGCATTGCTATCTTGGGATATTTGGGGGTGTCTATGGGTGTTGAGAGGTATCTTTCAGAGGGTCTCGTCAGCCGGCCTAGACATCCCACCTTGGATGTCCTCGGTGGGGCTGCTGTAGGGCATGAGGGAGAGGAACCGCTCTGTGCTGTTGGTCCTCTGCAGCTCGCCGAAGGGCACCGGTGACGGGGTGGAATCGGAGGCCGAGCGCGAGGTCTTGGACCAGCCTCGGTTGAGCTTCAGGCTGCTTCCCTCCATCGGGCTGGTCACAGGCATGGCTGCATTCGGGGAGAAGGGAACCAGACCAAGGTGACAGAAAAAGCCATTCCGTATGCAAACCGTATCATCACAAAACAGATTCCAGTGGGATTAATTTGCAGTTTGAAAGTGAATGTTTTTCTTATTTTTTTAAACTGTGGGTTCCTGACATGACCTTACAATAGCGCCCTCATTTTTATATAAAGGATATTTTTAAAGGTAAAAAAGATGACCAATTTCTGAGTCCACTTAGAAAAAGAAGCTTGCCAATATGTTTGTACACTTCAGATCGCTAGATGACAGCAGAAAATGAGCTTGACTGTGATATTCATTGCATAGACCCTTTAATGTTCCTATGTCTACCTGGGCTTCCGGAACTAGACTTGTCCTCCGTGCCAATGATGTGAGTGATGCAGTCCTTCATTGTGTGGGTCATCTCCTACGGGAGCAAAACAAGATAGGTCTCCGTCATGAACTGCCTCGTGCCAGGAATTTCATTCATTTCATTTCATTTATTGTTTCTCAAGGCATCAACAAGAACAAGCAATGACAACACGATACAAATGCAGTGGCAACAGCCTTGACGGACTACCAAATGCGAACTCAATCACAATCAAGAGGCTCTCCAGTTGTTACCATGCGTCACAAACAGATAATGGTGATATACAAAAATTTTGCAAACTGCTTATTGACTAAAATTACCAAAATGTAAATCTAAAATTTAGTGGGCCTGACGTTTCGATCCTAGCAGGACCTTTCTCAAAGGCAGAGTGAAGGAAAGGTCCTGCTAGGATCGAAACGTCAGGCCCACTAAATTTTAGACAAACAGATAATCACGACAATCAGAGTGTTCACTAATTGAAAGTGCTAGGACAATTTCGAAAAATGGGATATATTGCACTTGAATTTGAGAATTACTGGGAACAGATATTGATACATATTTTATGGAGGAAATTCAATGGTTTTACCTGGTAGAAGAAGGTGCTTACGTAAACTATTGTGGAACTTAGATAGGTTAAAAAGGAGTTGTTCTCTAACACAAGGAGGTAGACTGTCCCATAATCTAGGGAATCTTACAAAGAGAGAATGGTGGAAAGCGTTTGTTCGGCCACTTCTGTGTATTAATTTAAGATTATCTTGATGCCTAGTGTGAACAGATATAAAGTTGAGGATATTTACATCAAAAATATTGTATTTATAAGCATTTGGTTGCAAAGGAAATCGAGAGGAAATGTAGCCTACTGATAAGGTATGGGATACCTAGTTGTATACATCTTGCCGGATAACTGATATCAGTTACCGGGTACCGGGTACCCTGGTAACGAAACTATTTGCATGTAGGATCAGAGGCCACGGCTGGGATTTCACAAAGCCTTACGATGCATCGTAACTCATTTTACGATGGATAAACCCGTCGTGAGCTGTGATAGTCAGTATAGATTCTGTGCACTGCTCATTGTCTTATGGTTGATCGCAAAATACGATGAGTTTGATGAAATCGACCGCCGGGGTGGTCTTGTTTACATGGGATTTGTTTTAGAGCTAGGCACCATGCAAACTACGGCTTGGGTGGATTTCACAAAGCCTCAGGATGCACAGTAAATGATGGATGTCCGGTCGTAAGATGCGGTAGGTCATGTGGTGTCTGTGTACAGTGCTCATCATCTTGCGATGGTATTTTACGCTGGGTTTCATGAAATCATCCACAGGGGCCCCATTCATTTCCAAGTAGGGTCACTTTCTGGAGGAATTCCACCTCTACCGATTGACCACACGTAATATTATTATCTTAACCAGACACTCAGGTTCAAATCCCATTCAGATTTTCTTAGATTTATAATCAGCTTTCCCGAATGTGAAAAGGGATCTTTCTGTACGATTTTTCTAACGATAAATTATTTAGTCTCGGGTTCAAATCACGATCCAGTCAAAGATTTCTTTGCTATTTGTTTTAAGTTGTTCTTAAGTTCCCAGTCAGTTTTTCGTGTATTTCTTTAATGAATTATTTGAGTAAACAAATAAAGAAAAAATGAATTTTGATCAGTTAAAAAAAAAAAAAAAAAAAAAAAAATTAAAATGGCAATTTTGAATGCCATTTCTCAATTGTTTGATACCACAGCAAATCCAATCCACTGGGGATAGGGAAATGAACAAAAATTTAAACTCACATCAAAGTCCTTGTCTGAGAGGTGGGCCACGTTCCTGGGCTCGCTGGCTACCACCAGAAAGTCCATTCCGTGATTGGCCCATCTGATGGACAGAAGAAAAAGAATTATAACTA
>OX465114.1:16878946-17021446 GCA_949987565.1 Luidia sarsii | reverse complement strand
GGACGGATGATAAAGAAGAGGAAGAAGGAGCAGGGATGCAAGTAACCGACAAAGTCATTTCCTGAAAATCACTGAAGGCCAATATTGTACGACTTTTTAGGGTTTTAACAGATAAAAATGAGCAGTTTGAGATTCCTGTTCGACATTGGTAAATCAGGCCATTTCTGGAAATCCAGAAACTTCCGGAAGTCCCTCCGGGAGCGGAGGAAAGGGGAAAGAGAAAGAAGAGTGAGAGGAGGGCGGGATGAGGAAGAGAGGAAAGATGGAGGAGAAAGAGCAGGGAGTGGATAAGACGGATAAAAAGGAGGACAACGAGAAGGAAGAGACAATAGCTCCCTTTCGGCAAATGCAGTAAACCACCTTGTGCTGATAAGAAAATTCTCCAAACCTCCAGACAAGAAGTGACGTGCCCCGAAAAGTCCTCCAATTTCAAAATGTTCAGAGAAGGGGGGGGGGGGGACTGCATCCCAACCCAGAGAAAGAGACATAACGCAGGCGACTCACTTTGTCGCGTCTCCGTGGGACTGGCTGTCCTGATGGTTGGAGCTGACATCAATGACACCGTTCTCCAAGAAATCGCCGATGGACAGCAACAGGTTCTTGGCCATGATGCTGCAAAAACAAACGCAATTCGCAACATTTTTAAATCAGAGAAAATTTTACCAATCACTGAAACCCCCTCCGAGGAGGCCACGAGAGGCAATTGAAGGTAATCAGAGGTGATGGGAGGTGATGGGGAGGCAATCAGAGGCCATGAGAGGCCACGAGAGGCAATTGGAGGTAATCAGAGGTGATGGGAGGCCATGGGAGACAAAGGGAGGCAATTGAAGGTAATCAGAGGTGATGGGAGGTGATGGGAGGCCATGGGAGACAAAGGGAGGCAATCAGAGGTTATGGGAGACAAAGGGAGGCAATCAAAGGTTATGGGAGGCCATGAGAGGCCATGGAAGGCCATGGGAGACAAAGGGAGGCAATTGAAGGTAATCAGAGGTGATGGGAGGTGATGGGAGGCCATGGGAGACAAAGGGAGGCAATCAGAGGTTATGGGAGGCCATGAGAGGCCATGGGAGGCCATGAGTGGCAATTGGAGGCAATCATGGGTGAAGTGAGGCCATGGGAGGCAATGAGGCAATGACAGGTGACGGGAGGAGATCGGAGTCAATCCGAGGCGGAGGGATCCAAAGACTCACCAGAATCGCTTGCCGGCCTGGGCCTCGCCGCCGCGGACGTGGGGACAAATCTCCTTGGTGAACTCCCACTCCTCGTCCAGGATGTTCTTGAGGCTGATGGAGGCCTGGGGCAGCCGCTGCAGCATCAGGATCCAGCTGTGCAGGTACTCAAAGTAGGACTGCAGGGACCAAGACAGAG
Organism: Luidia sarsii; assembly: GCA_949987565.1. Classification (NCBI taxonomy): domain Eukaryota; kingdom Metazoa; phylum Echinodermata; class Asteroidea; order Paxillosida; family Luidiidae; genus Luidia; species Luidia sarsii. The sequence continues at coordinate 17,020,078 of OX465114.1, read as the reverse complement.
ATAGGGGAGGAGTGTGAGAATGAGAGAGAGATAGAGAGTGAGAGAGAGAGAGAGAGAGAGAGAGAGAGATAGAGAGAGAGAGAGAGAGAGAGGAAGAGGGGGAGAATGAAAGAGAGAGAGGAAAAGAGAGAGGAAGAGAGAGAGTGAGAGGGAGAGAGAGGAAGAGGGGGAGAATGAAAGAGAGAGAGAGATAGAGAGAGAGAGAGAGAGAGGAAGAGGGGGAGAATGAAAGAGAGAGAGGAAAAGAGAGAGGAAGAGAGAGAGTGAGAGGGAGAGAGAGGAAGAGGGGGAGAATGAAAGAAAGAGAGATATATATATATAGAGAGAGAGAGAGAGAGAGAGAGAGAGAGGAAGGGGGGAGAATGAAAGAGAGAGAGATAGAACAGAGCAAGAGATAGAGAAAGCGAGAGAGAGAGAAAGGTAGGGAAAGAGAAAGAGAGAAGAAAAGAAAAAGGTAGGGATGGAGAAAGGTAGGGATGGAGAAAGAGAGAGGAAGAGAGAGCGAGACAGATAGAGGGATAGAGAGATAGACAGATTGTTAGAAAAAGAGATAGACCAGAGATCGGGATAGAGAGAGACAAAGAAAGAGGAAGAGGGGGAGAATGAAAGAGAGAGAGGAAGAGAGAGAGGAAGAGAGAGAGGAAGAGAGAGAGGAAGAGAGAGAGGAAGAGAAAGAGAAAGATAGAGAGAGAAAGATACCGGTAGAGAGAGAAAGATCATTTGCACTGCATGCTCAGAGCTTTGCCCGATTGCCTCCTGAACAAAAACACAGGCAGCTCGGACAGGATTCGAACCCGCGACTCCTGCTTTCCAGCACAGACGTCTCGACCGCTTGCTGAGCGCCGAGCTGGTTGGGGGAGGGGAGGGGGTGGGAGGTTCGTGCGGTGGACGTTGGAGGGTGGAGGCATGGAGGAGATCGCAGCTGGAAAGTGCACCCACCCCGAGCATCTCCACGAGGTCGTTCTCGTAGTCCTCGATGTCGCTCTCCACGTGCTCCTGGGCCTTGGGGTCGTTGGGCAGGACGGCGCTGGCCATGCTCTGGTAATACTGCTTCATGTGTACCGAGGAGCGGATGGCCTCCTTGCACTCATAGATCAGCTGCCAAATCAAAACACCGAGTCTCGTCAGTTTGCTGCTGGTTTGGATTTTCTTCTTACAATCAAATACGGTGATATCTCTGACGAGTCGAACTCTGACAACTCAAAACTCTGAATCAGACAAGTCAAGCAAGGATTCTATTCCCTTCAATGGTCAGGCATGCAACTCATGAATTGTAAAAAAAAAAAGAGGAAAATGTCCCGAATGAAACTGCGAGCGCAAAGCACGAAGCCCTTACGGCGTGGGGTTTGGATTCTAGATGCTGTGTGGTGCATTCTGAGCAGTTTTTGACCACTTATGACTTTAAGCTGAGTGACATACGTGTATTTTAACCTTTTTCAAGGCATACACCTAGAAAATTGAATTTTTGTTTACACAAAATGAAAAGCAAACATTAAAGTTTATAACCAGATCTCCAGCATTTGTTTTAAATAATAATAAGGGGAGAAGAAATGTCAATTTTTTTTTTTTTTTTTTTTTTTTTACAGGTTTTTTTTTTTTACGTCCGAATTCTTAAAAATGCGGAAATCCGCAGATCTGCAGAAAAGTTGCATGCCTGAATGGTAAAGCAATGGTACAACTTCTCTGAACTCAACACTCTGCTTAACTCAAATAATGAGCCTGTTCTCTTGAGAATTGACTTTTGGCGATCTTCCTGCCTATACAAAGGAAAGTAAAGTTTTATTCAAATCAAGTATTCTGCCTTTGAGAAAGGTCCTGCCTGATTTGAAGCGTCAGTCGCTTAATCAAAAAAGAAAATTGTCAATTGCCAGACCCACTTCCTTTGAACCTTCGTTATCAAAGTCAATAACAAACTTCTGAATGCCAGAAATAAAAAAAAACCAAGATAAGTTCTCTCAAAGGTACCTGGAGGGTTATTTCAAAAAATGGGATTAAAATTTCTCGGAGCAGCAGAAGTATTTGTCTCTTTTGTGGCTGACTTTAGACATATACCTGCTGAATGCTGTGTGCTGATGGGTCTACGGCTGGCTTGTGCTCCAGTCTGAACCGTAGACATTCGTGCATCACGTCCAGAGGAATTCTCAGCAAGAACAGGAAGGCTGGCCTGAAAAACAGAAGTTTTGGGGGAAAAAAAAGAGAGAACTAATTTGAACAAAACCCATTATCAATTAATCAATGCTTGAAACGCTTTAAAAAGAAATGGCAAAGAAAACTTGGACTGGTCCGGGTTTTGAACCCGAGACCTCTGGTTTTGTGTACCAGCGCTCTCACCATCTGAGCTATTCAGCCCTTGTTTTGAATAAATTACGCCAACACTTACTGTGCATGTACATGTGCATGTACGGGTACACTGTATAATATGTACAGTAATAACAGTTTGTGTGATAATGTTCAAGTATTTGTATGTATGTGTACAAACACATACATGTACATGTACTTTTTTACATGTACATGTACATGTACACCGTATGTACAGTTTGTGTGATTACAGTGTATGTGAAAATAAATGTACATGTATATGTGTGTATACAAACATGTATACATACATGTACATGTACATTTTTACATGTACACTGTATGCATGTAAAGTAATTACAGTCTGTGTGATTACAGTGTATGTGAAAATAAATATATGTGAAACATACATGTACACATACATGTACATGTTCATTTTTACATGTACACTGTACACTGTCAGTAATTACAGTTTGTGTGATTATATGCAAATAGATGTACATGTGTGTATACAAACATATAGCCTATATCTTACATGTACCGGTACATTGTACACTGTATGCTACTATGGCCTTCCTGGACTTTGGACTGAATCTCTTTGTATAGAAAATGTTCTGAAATGCATGCTTTTCACCTTTGGCAGATTTTGGCCCCAAAAAGTACACAACAAAATCTGGCTGGTTATGAAGCTTCTGTTCTGTGCGGACTTCTGCCCCGTACAAAGCCACTGAACTACATGTACTGTACGTCCCAGTTTCTGCAAACCATAACAGCTGACATCCCCGCGGCACTTCCTGCCGGAAAGACACCGGTGATTAAAGGGGCAGTCTGGGGACACAACCCAGCAGGACCGTGGCGCTTGTGCACTGCACTGGCACATGTCGATCGCCAAACGGGCCGTGAAAGGAATTCCCCTTTAATCTTGAGACAGAATTAGCATATTTACTGCCTTATCAATGTACACATACAGACATTGATCTTCCATTCTGAGTTGCATATTCAATTCATGGTCAACATTTTGTTTGCACTGTTGTAACAATTCACTCACTGATGTATAAATTACTGTAGAACTAGTATAACAAACAAGTTCCATATTTGGAGTATCATAACACTTTTGTATAGATAATGTTTTCGTAGCTTAAGGTTTTGGGATTGCAAGAAATGGGAAAATGTGTAGTACAATGTATGTACTTTACAGTAGTTTGACATTTCAGATGGAGTCAGGAAGCAGGATTGCCTAACCAATGGTGACCTGCTCCAGGAAAAGGTGATTTAAGTCGCGCTACGCATTTGCACACAATGGGCCACTAAATGTTGAGAGGTTGGAATTTTCCGTAAAATTTTGTTTCCTTCTGAAATCATATCTTCAATGCTTAAAAATACTTTCAGGTTTTATTCACAAAAATGGCGATATTAATGTTTAAAATAACTCTTTCAACAAGCACTTCTGTTCCTCACATCAGAGTCAATTTTTTCAAAGCCTTTTTTCTCACTTTTTGTAATGTTGACTCCATGGACCTAATAAATATGCAGATGTCATAACTACAGAAAGGAAGGGGGTATAGAGGTCTGCTATACACCAAAAGAAAGCTTACAATGTGGGCTTTCCAGTCATGTATATATCAGGCATGCAACTCTTGAATTGTAAAAAAAGAGGAAAATGTCCGAATGAAACTGCGAGCGCGAAGCACACGAAGCCCTTACGGTGTCTGGTTTGAGGCCCGCTTAAAGGCCCGGGAAAATTTTGGATTCTAGATGCTCTGTGGTGCATTCTGAGTAGTTTGTGACAACTTATGACTTTGATTTTTTTTATTTATTTTTTTTTACCTTTTTTTTTTTTTTTTTTAATGGCAGAATTAAATAAAACGCGGAAATCCGCGGATCCGCGGACAAGTTGCATGCCTGATACTGTATTACTTGATTTGCTGCAACTTATATCACCTTTTCCTGGAGCGGATCACTATTGTGGAATATGGATTTTTACTCACAGGAAGGACGGTAGTCCCATGGCCTGGAAGGCATCGCTCCAGGCTCCGTGGGTGGCCAGGGCGTGGACCTGCCTCTCCTTCTCCTCCGACTCCTCAGCGATGGAGCCCGTGAAAGGGAGCAGATTGCCCGACACGGCGTCGTAGTCAACCTGGGAGTGGGGATGGGGGGGGGGGGGAAGAGAAAGAGAGAGAGGGCAGAGTTGGTGGGTTTAATTACTGTAAAGCCGCGTTTCCACTGGACTTATTTTGGTCAAAGTAACCGAGACGATGGTTACTTTGACCAAAATAAGTCCAGTGGAAACGGCCCAGTCAAATTTCTCTCGGTTACTTTAACCGAGTCCAATGGTTACTTTTACCGAGCAACCTCTGCCCAGTAAAAGTGACCAGGTAAGTTTAACCGAGCCGATTAGTCCAGTGGAAACGCACCACTCGGTTAAACGCGACTCGGTAAAAAAACACATCCGGCCTAAGACGTAACACGTACATGCCACAGCGTCTCCTTTGTATCGCGCTAAATGTACACACGTACATTGTGTATCCGGCTGACACTTGACCTTCATGAGCCGTTATATTGCCAGCTCGGTTACTTTAACCATCGTCTCGGTTAAATTTGACCGACTCAAAAGTCCAAGTGGGAACGACGGTCAAATTTGACTATTAGAAATTTAACCATCGTCTCGGTTAAATTCTAGTCCAGTGGAAACGCGGCTTAAGAGGTTGCTCTGATGATGTGGAGGGGGGGACAAGGATACATGGGAGGAGGAAGGAGAGGGAGGAGGAAGGAGAGGGGAGGGGAACGTTGCCTCCTTCCTACACTCAGGCACTGACATTTGAAACTGACATATGACGCTTAACCACCGTCGTTGAGCCATGCTGGTACCCCGTAAATTGTGTGAGGACTATACAAGGACGTGTTTTGTAAACCAGCGTAGGTTAGGCTTAGGGCGCTACGGTTAGGGTTATGGTTACGGTTAGAGTTAGAGTTCGGGTTGGGTTAGCTTTACTGATAGGAGTTAGGATTAGGGGTTAGATTCAGGATAAGGGTTGTAAGGGTTAGGATTAGGGTTAGGGTTGTTTCGTGCTTGTGCATGTAACTACCTGAGGAATGAATGAATAAATGAATGAATGAATGAATGAATGGGGGAGGCCTCAGCAAAACCTGGCTTCGCGCATGCGCACTTATAGCTTAACCACGGTGGTTACGTTGCATACGTCGTGACGTTTATTATGCCTCGTATTTTCTGAAGATCTGGCCCACCACGAAGTTCATTTGGCCAGTGGAAGATTTGCTCTGCCAAGAGTCTTCTTTTTTCATTGTGGACATCTGAGTGATCTGACAACCACAGACATAGGCCTGTGTTGCATGGATTGGAAGTATGGTACTCTACATACGCCATCCATGCATGAGAGCTCTTGCATGGTTTACTCTTGCGCCATTCAGTGTATGGGCTTTGTAGAGAGCCAAAAAATTTCCCCAATCCGTCACCTACATGTACATGTACAAATAAAGTACAATAGCTGGCTTTTATTAAGGAAATACCCACACTCATGTACATGTGTGTACATGTACATGTGTATGTATGTACAGTACTTATGTATGCATTTATACATTCAATACTATACATGTACATGTACACAAATAAATTTGAACATGTATGACTGTGTGTAGTGTGTACATGTGCATGTCCATGTCCATGTACATGTACAGTACATGTACAGTACATGTACATGTATGTGTATAATGTACCGTACAGGGAGATTTCATTCACCATCAATCTATACATGTATACATGTACTAAGGCTACATTTATGGGACTTCCGACTATGACAAATATGTCCGCAACCAAGTCCAAATCCTTCCAATTCAGTGCTCTAGTCACAGCAGGATTTAGAAGGATATAGAGTAATTACCCCAGATACTGGTAGTCTGGTAGTATACACATAGTACACGTGCACTGTGGAACATTGCTACACACGTATATAGTGTACCAAATCTAATATCATTATCGACCAATGGTACATGTACATGTATGTACATGTATGTAATTCTCAAACATGTGAATGGCCAGACTTTACTCCTTGCAAAGACGGAAGCTCATTCATAACAGTGCTGGTTTAGAGGGGTTCAGAGGGGCTTATACAATCTAATCTTACGCCCATAATACTATCAAAGCATCTATCAAAAAACATACACGGGGCTTAGTTTCTGAATTCATTCACAAATTCTCCGACAAGCATCCTACATTTCATCACCATTTTCACAAAGTGGCAAATCTTTTGTGAATGTAAAAAATTACGTAAATCACGCAGTTCAAATCAGTATGGATTGAATTTGTTGAACCTAGTATTAGAATTTTATAAATCACCGTATCGCAAGAACACTGTTACACTGCCTATTAAAAGAGGAGCAAAAAGGTGCATCCAAAAATGCTTTCAAAGGGCAATTTTGAATTTTTCAAAATGTATCTTTCCAACTCCATGGAAAAGTTGGTGGAAATGCTGATGATTTGTAACAAGAAGAGCTAGCCCCTGATCTTCCTCAATCCTCCACATCCTCCGGGTTGTGTTGGAGGATTGTAGACAAGTATGGAAGTTTCCAGTTGGAGGATAACGGAGGATTGAGGAAGGTTGTTAAATTGGAATGTGGAGGATTGAGGAAGCATGCTACAATGAGATCATGGAGGATTGTGGAGAATTGAGGAAGGTTGCCATATATACAGTGTACACTGGAGGATTGTGGAGGACTGTGGAGGATTGAGGAAGGTTGTCATATTTACACCGGAGGATTTGTGAAGAATTAATTTAAGGAAGCATGCTACAAATGAGATGTTGGAGGATTGAGGAAGGTTGTCATATTTACACCGGAGAATTTGTGAAGGATTAATTTAAGGAAGCATGCTACAAATGAGATGGAGGATTGAGGAAGGTTGTCATATTTACACTGGAGGATTTGTGAAGGATTAATTTAAGGAAGCATGCTACAAATGAGATGGAGGATTGAGGAAGGTTGTCATATTTACACCGGAGGATTTGTGAAGGATTAATTTAAGGAAGCATGCTACAAATGAGATGGAGGATTGAGGAAGGTTGTCATATATTTACACCGGAGAATTTGTGAAGGATTAATTTAAGGAAGCATGCTACAAATGAGATGTTGGAGGATTGAGGAAGGTTGTCATATTTACACTGGAAGACTGGGGAGGATTGATGAGGATTGAGGAGGGCTCTAAGTAAACGGTGCTACGGTAGGGGGGTTAGGATTTCTAAGCACACAGGTTTATAACCCACTAAGAGCTTAGGGCTTATTGGCTAGTGTGGATGTCTGCAGTGAATGATATGAGTGTGTGCAGCATGCCCTGTCTAGTTTCAGGGAAAACCGATGTGACCCTCAGCAGCCAGTGTATAGGATGCGGTCGGGGGTCTGTGCACTATCCGCGCGGCTTTGCCGGCACCACCGAGCACAAAGGCCTTTGCAAACAAACAAACAAAGTTGACAGACGCCCATACCACCCACAGTATGTAACCCGAGATCAGACTACGCCATTGTCTTGCTGTTTGGTCTCAGCCAGACTGTCTGTCTGCACTCTGCGCTGACCTTCAACTGAAATTCATCAAATGCCCACTCAGGCAGATGAGTTTACAGGTACAATAGTACAAATCTCTAATCTCCACATCAGGCCTGCTCCACATCCATGTGTGTGGGTAGTGGCCAACTGGCCATAGTAAGGGCCAAGGCCAGACTGTGTCTGGGAATTTTTTTGAGAGGAGGGGGTGGGGGAGGGACAGTGGGCAGCTTTAAATTTTAGACGCAGTGTTTGAACTGCCAGCTGCAAATGCAAAATATGCACAGTAGGCCTATGTGAAGTTAAATAGTGTGTGAATAATAGGACTATAAAGCCTGATTGTTACATTTCCAGCAAATATAGTTCTCAAACTTTAGTGGGCCTGACGTTTCGATCCTGGCAGGACCTTTCTCAAAGGCTGAGTGACAAGGACAAAACAGATGTACATGAAGGAAGGGGGAGTCAGGATACAAAGAAACAACTCCCTAGGGAAAACGTTTTGATCCTAGGAGGACCTTCCTCTTTCTGCCTTTGAGAAAGGACCTGTTAGGATCAAAACGTCAGGCCCTCCTAATATTTTTGATTTTTGATATTTTTGATTTTTAGTCAGTAAGCAGTTTGCAACGTTTTTGCCTATTACTTACAGAAAAAGATCCTGCTAGGATTGAAACGTCAGGCCCTCCTAATTTCTGAAATTAGCTTTTGGTCATTTAAGTCAGTAAGCAGTTTGCAACATTTTGGCATATTACTTACAGAAAAAGATCCTGTTAGGATTGAAATGTCAGGCCCTCCTAATTTCTGAAATTAGCTTTTGGTCATTTTAGTCAGTAAGCAGTTTGCAACATTTTTGCATATATTACTTACAGAAAAAGATCCTGTTAGGATTGAAACGTCAGGCCCCCCTAATTTCTGAAATTAGCTTTTGGTCATTTTAGTCAGTAAGCAGTTTGCAACATTTTTGCATATTACTGTCATAGATCCTAGAAAGGTCCCGATAGGAGCAGAATCGATACTTTGGGCCCTCTAAATTTGTGAGAAATGCATACATGGATGAAGACTCACGCTGCTAGGCCGGTGTTTGCGCCTGGAGGTGTTAAACTCTTCCGGGCAGGTGGACTTCTGGAGCACCTGCTTGGTACGCTGCAGCGTGGTGCCCAGGAGCTTGTAGAGCATGGCCGTCATGCGCTTCAGGCCGCTGTGCTTCAGGCTGCGGTCCACGAAGGGCCGGTACATGGACGTGGCCGAGTTGTAGTCAAAGCTGAAGTGGCACTGGCTGAAGATGCGGCCCAGGCGGGGCGAGTCGTCCGCCAGCAGACCCTTGCCGTAGGGCGTGCTACTCTGTCGCAGGGCCGCGGTGCCTCCAGGCGACAGCTCGCTGTCGAAGCTGTCGTCGCCTTCGTCGTTGTCCTCATCATCGTCATCATTGGTGGTGCTGTCGTCGTTGCTGTCCTCTTCCTGTATGTCAAAGGTAACCGATAGAGTCCGCATCTTTGGAGGGTGTGGGCTGCTGGCTTCGGCGTCCGGTCGACCTTCGGTGACTCTCTCCTCGGGAGTGTCTTCGGTGTCGGTCGAGTCAAAGGAGCTGGATACCTCGGTGACGTCAAACAGCCGCCTGGGGTGGGGCTTGATGACCGGCGCAGGTTCCGTCTCCGCCGCCGGCGCCCTCTCGGTCATGGTATCGTCCTCGGTCTCCTCGCCCGTCTCGCCCTCGTCCTCGAGGATGATCGGCCAGACGACGCCCTCAAAGTCGATGTCCACCACGCCCAGCATGGAGGCGGTCTGCGACAGCTTGCGGTTCAGGTCGCTGGTGATGTTCAGCCAGAGGCAGAGGGTCTCGATGCGCCTGACGAACTCGGGCAACTTGGAGAGCGGGTAGTCGTTCTGGAAGGCCCCGAGCGTCGGGTAGAGCTGGCCCGCCTCCTCCAGCTGCCCGATGATGCTGGTCACCTCCCGCCAGGCCTGCCGCGTGTTCTGGATGTAGTTGGTGAGAGCGGCGCTCAGCGGCATGCACATGGCCGCCTGGTCCGTGCTGGACCGGCGGCTGAACGGCGTGGAGCACGAGGCGCAATCCTGGCTCCGATCCGAGTCCGAGTCAGCCTGGTAGGCGGCGGTAGCGCCAGTCGTGACGGCGGAAGCGGCGGTACTGCCTTCAGCCTGAGTGGTCATGGTCAGAGAGGTCTGGCGGAGGCGGGGCTGTCGCTTCAGGGTGCAGCGCTTCGGCGGGCTGGTCTTGGACGGCGAGGGGTCGAACTTGAACAGGAGGATGTCCCGGAGGACGCTGGGGATCATCTCCCGGGCCTCCACCAGCCGCTGGTCCTCCTGCATCATGGTCAGTCCGTTCTGGAAGGCCTTCAGCTCCAGCCAAAGGAGCTGGTTCCAGGCCATCTGGACGGTGTCCCTCTGCAGGCTGTCTTGGCCGCCGACGCTGGCAGTGGCCGCCGCGGCCGCGGCGACGCCGTAGGACTTGTTCTCCAGGCTGCCCTCCTTCTTGGCCCCGCCGATGCGGATCATCTCCGAGAAGATCTTGTGGAAGCGGACGCGGTCGCCCGAGCAGCTGGACTTGCCCACCGAGAGCTTCTTGCTCTTGGCGCTGCTGGGCGGGGAGGGCGGGGGGCTCTGGCTGACCTGCTGCACGTTCAGGCTGCGGAAGAAGACGGCAGAGTCCAGCACGATGACCGGCGAGGGCAGCGGGTCCAGGTAGGAGCCCATGGGCAGCGGCCCGCCCCCGGCGCCGCTCCCCGGCCCGTCGCCGGCGTCGTAGTTGACGGCGCTGTGCTTGAACTCCCGCTGGTGGTTGCGCTCGATGGTGATGCTCTTGCGCTTCTGCTGCATGGTGGTGCTGCCCAGAACGGGATCGATGAAGGCCTCCGCGTCGTCCAGTTTCTCCATCCGCTGCAGTCCGGCGCCCTTGCGAGCACCGGTGCCGAACGATTTCGGCACGCTGTCCCGCCGGGGGATGACCAAGCGGGGCGGCTTCTGCGACTGGCGCGAGCGCATGTGCTGGCGCTTCTCCTCACGGTGGTTGCGCGGCGGCGTCGTGCCGGCCCAGTAGCCCGGGTCGCTCTCGATCGAGGTCAGGGCCTCGTCCTCAGGGATGGACAGGTGGTCCCTGGTCGACCCCAAGCTCATGAAGTGGCCGGCTAAACTGGACTGGCCGCCGCCGGCGGACGCAGCTTCGGCCTCGTCGCGCGCGGCACCCGCAGCATCCTCCACGCTGCTGTTGAGGTCGGAGGCGTCGGAGTGGTTGCTGTCGAGGAGGTAGAGGTGGTTGTGGTGGAACAGAATGTCGTCTGGAAGGTCACCGAGGTGATTGTCGGTCGGTTCCCTGAACAGAACAAAAATTACCAAGACTGCATATCAAAAAAAAATATTGCAAAAGAGGGCTTCTTGAAGAAGTGGTTTACAAATTGAAATTGAAATACTATAGTCACCCGACCCTCCAAATTACAAATTTCGAAGAAAAAAAAAAGGTGACTTGTCGGGTCCAACTCCAAGTTTACTCGGACTAGACCTATGGTGATATACAGAGTGACAAGGACAAAACAGATACATGTGTTTTGTCCTTGTCACTCTGCCTTTGAGAAAGGTCCTGCTAGGATCGAAACGTCAGGCCCACTAAATTTTAGGACTAGACCTATATTAAAATTAAAAGTTTAAAACTAAAAGGAGCCCTACAAAGTTTATACACATGCTGTTAGATGATGTGCGTAGATGGAACTTCTTTCCAAATCTCTATAAATGGGCCAAAAATCCCTTGACTTATATAGTAAAAACTAAACCCCCCCCAAAAATGCAAGTTTTGCTAGATTGTCCGGAATCTGGGCAGAGCCGGGATGACGAGTGGCGAAACGCTAAACTCTAACACTGTGTAACAGGGGGGAAAAACTTGCAAAGTGCGCGATTTCAATCTCAAAGTGGCCGGAAAAAGGGAGCATGTAACGGAATTCTTCGAAATTCACCCTTGCCACCAAAAGTCATCGAGTTCTAACTTACATTTTGCCACGAAAACCGAGCGCCTATTCTCCCGTCATGAAGAAAACGTTTCTGCCGGGCGCTTAGCCCATTCAGTGTACACCTGTACGTATACAATACTGTACATGTATGTACAACGTGATCCAGCTTGCATACTACCTCGATCAAGGTAGAATCCGTATACAGTACTCTACACATTCGGTGGTATACAAATCGGAGGATATATCTCATCCCCTGAAGGCGGGAGATTTATGTGTAGTTTTGATACGTACAACTTATTATATACCAATTGGGATATAAAACACTGGCAGTGTGTATCATTTTATTAGCCTAAAGGCGATCTTCCGAAGCGGAGATTTATTTACAAACCAAAACCAAACGCAGTAGAAAAAAAAGCTACTCAACGGAAACAAATCAGTGAAAGAGGAAGTGGAACAGGTAGTTAGCGTTTAAAGGTCACTTTTTAGAAGGACATTAGGTTGAGTTATCTCTTTTTCCCACATCCCGTTTTTTCCCATCATAAAAAATTGATAACAAATACAAGGTACAATTTGAGGGTCACAATTCCGCCGATAATGTGATAAACAGGAGGGAATGAGAGGATGCTTCATTTCTAAAAAAAAAAGAAAAAAAAAAAAAAATTGAAAAAGTAAGACTGAGTGCTGATTCATATCATATGGAGGAAAATCATATGGAGATAAAAGTATTTGTATTGTGTTTCAATATGTTGGTTGAAGTTTTCCATGGGCGTGCAGGAAAAGTAGACAACCTTCTCTTGAATTCATATGGCATTTTGCACTTCCTTTGCCATTTATTTGCTTCCTCAAGGAAATGAAATGGGATGTCCATGACATGAATGTTTGTTCACACTAGTCGACCGACTAATTACCTAGACCTTTAAATAAGCACACCTCCATTTTTTTTTACTATTTTCAAAAATCATTTAAAAACATCCTGTGTCAATTTTTCTCTCCTTTATTTGAAAATAATTCTGCTATAGCTACCTTTCTTACTCACAATTGGACATTTTGCTCCTAAAAGGATCTTTTTCCCAAGTTTTGTTTAGCAAGAAAAATAGCATGCATTATAAGTATGCAAGTCAGAGTGAATAGTCAATCAGATACAGTCTGTCTGTCGATTTCTCCACATTTGCTTTTAATAACTCATTTCAAAACAAAAAATACTCACTGGAACACATTTACTGTGAGTACAATCTGTACAGTTTGTTTAAATAATTAATTACAATTAATTAATTACAAATCCTCCATTGATTTATAGATATAACATGATGTTTGTTCGATGCCACAATCCGAATCAAAGCTGGAATCAAAGAACAAGAGAGTGAACACTGTGTGATCCCCAAACTGCTGCAGTAATATTTTCTTAAATACTGGTAGATTCATAGGAAATTTGAATCAAGGGATGGCAAAAATCCCCTTTTCTATCCTGTCACGCGAGTCACGTCCAAAAAAACAACTGTGATATATGAGAAAAATAGTGTAAGTAATGATATGAATCTAAATCATAAATTCAAAATGGCCTGACTGAAAGATGTGCTAATTGGAGTTGAATAAATGTCAGGTTAACAACAGACATGCATTAAAACATAACATTTTGTTCAAATGTCACACGAGTCACCATGGAATGGCTGTGTAGCCAGGTTTACAACTTAATGTTGTTTGCAATGGAAATGAGTGTGATCCGTGGCGATATACTGCAATCAAAGAGTCTCTGCAATAGATATCAAAGTCAAGCTCATTTTCTGCTGTCATCTAGGGATCTGGAGTCAAGAATCGGTCATCTTTTTTACCTTTAAAAATATCTTAAAATTTAGTGGGCCTGACATTTCGATGCTAGCAGGACCTTTCTCAAAGGCAAAGTGACAAGGACAAAACAGATACATGTACACGAAGGAGGGGGGAAGAGAGTGAATAGGACATGGATGAGAAACAACGGACAAAGAGTGAAGCTGGTAAGGAGAGATCAAAGGGAAGGGCAAGGAGTAGGTTAGGGATTAGTGAGAGGAGGGGGAAAGATCAAAGAGAAGGGCAAGGAGTAGGGTAGGGATTAGTGAGAAAAATATCTCTTAAAAAAATGAGGGCGCTATTATTAGGTCATGTCAGAAACCCACAGTTTAAAAACATAAGAAAAACATTAACTTTCAAACAGGGAATTCATCCGTCTGAATTAGGTTTGATGAAAAACTCCTTCACTAAATGATTATGAAGCATACATTTTGGCAGTAAATCAACAGGTTTAGGGATAGGTCTGCGGGAAAAACCAAAATTTTTCAGAAACTTTTGCACACAACTAATTGGGTTTCTGTTGCATGATCCTCTGATGACAAATTTCCTCATGAATATTTTTTCAGGCTTTTTCTTTTTTCAGGCATAGAGGGCAGTATTTGAATTCTTTGTTGGAGCCATCATTAGAAATTCAACAATTTTCCTATTTTATCGAAAATTTTCAAGAAATTCCATTTCGCGGAATGTCTGATACCATTACAAACATCCTTAATATTGATTCAAACACCATGCAAAGCCTTAAGTCTTATTTACAAACATCCTGATGAGTGGGTAGCTTCTCAAATTTGGGGTGTCCGGAAATTGGGCACTTTGCAAAATGGTGGCAACCTCCCTTTGATACCAGGCTTCTGCCTGTCACGAGTCCAGGACGATGCTGAAGTTGTTGCACTTGGTCCCGTTCCGGACCAGCGTCTTGGGCCAGGCTTTCCCGGAGCGGCCGGCCTCCCCGCTGAAGAGGAACATGGAGAAGCTGAGCTTGCGACTGCTGTGGGAGGCGACGAGGTCAAAGCCCAGGCTGCCCAAGATGTCGACGAAGAGCTCGCGGTTCAGGTATCGGGCATTCTCCAGACAGGCAAGAGGCAGAACAACCTGAGAGAGGAGGGGAAAAAAGCAACAAAGTTTAGAGAGCCTGACGTTTCAAATCCTAGCGATTCATTCCTGGCAGGACCTTTCTCAATGGCAGAATATTCTGGGTCCTTTAAGCCTGTAAGTCAGTAATGCAACATTTTGGGGGTATTTTGTAGCCAGGCTTAAACCAACTGGTTGCTTGCATCTGAAAGATAGCCCGATGCTTCTGACTGGCACCCCCACCCCGGCATAGACTAGTTGACTATTTGGGAAGGCCACCATCTAAGGGCTGGATAGCTCAGATGGTAAGAGCGCTGGTGTGCCAAAGACTAGTTGACTATTTGGGAAGGCCGCCATCTAAGGGCTGGATAGCTCAGATGGTAAGAGCGCTGGTGTGCCAAAGACTAGTTGACTATTTGGGAAGGCCGCCATCTAAGGGCTGGATAGCTCAGATGGTAAGAGCACTGGTGTGCCAAAGACTAGTTGACTATTTGGGAAGGCCGCCATCTAAGGGCTGGATAGCTCAGATGGTAAGAGCGCTGGTGTGCCAAAGACTAGTTGACTATTTGGGAAGGCCGCCATCTAAGGGCTGGATAGCTCAGATGGTAAGAGTGCTGGTGTGCCAAAGACTAGTTGACTATTTGGGAAGGCCGCCATCTAAGGGCTGGATAGCTCAGATGGTAAGAGCACTGGTGTGCCAAAGACTAGTTGACTATTTGGGAAGGCCGCCATCTAAGGGCTGGATAGCTCAGATGGTAAGAGCGCTGGCGTGCCAAAGACTAGTTGACTATTTGGGAAGGCCACCATCTAAGGGCTGGATAGCTCAGATGGTAAGAGCGCTGGTGTGCCAAAGACTAGTTGACTATTTGGGAAGGCCACCATCTAAGGGCTGGATAGCTCAGATGGTAAGAGCACTGGTGTGCCAAAGACTAGTTGACTATTTGGGAAGGCCACCATCTAAGGGCTGGATAGCTCAGATGGTAAGAGCACTGGTGTGCCAAAGACTAGTTGACTATTTGGGAAGGCCACCATCTAAGGGCTGGATAGCTCAGATGGTAAGAGCACTGGTGTGCCAAAGACTAGTTGACTATTTGGGAAGGCCACCATCTAAGGGCTGGACAGCTCAGATGATAAATGCACTGGTATGCAAAACCAGAGGTCTCACTTTCAAATGCTGGTCCAGTCAAAGTTTTCATTCTCATTTTTCCCATTTTTTTTCTATTACTTTTTTTTAATGTAATGGAATCTGAACGTGTTGTGTGCTAGTTTGTCAAACAACAGGTATTGGGTCCTGGGGTGGATTTCACAAAGCCTTACGATGCATCGTAACTCAACTTAATACGATGGATAACCCACCGTAAGTTGTGATATGCTGTTAAGACGAGTTTGGTGAAATCGAACGCAGGAGAAGTGAATGAGCCATGGAATGGCATTCGCTGAAATCCTTAACAACAGCCAATGCATCAATGTGAGAGAACTTCGGAAGGGCATGGGGATGAAGTGGTCTACCCCCCCCCCCCAGTACGGGACGAAAACTCACAAACAGATGTCCCTGTGGCTTGCACATCTCGCGACATCTCTTGAGCATGTCACCCCGCTTGCACGGGGAGCCCACGAAATTCAGCACGAGGCTGAGGACGACGATGTCATACTGCACTGGGTTCCCAGCCTGCATATAAAAAACAAATGGACACATCAATCCCGCCGCAATTGAGAGCTATCTGCTGAACCAAAAAAGTATCTCGAGGCCGTTAGCTGTCAGCACATGGCTCGCCGTGTGCAGTCAAGTTTTGGTGAGATTTCTGCCTCTGGAGGCAGTGAGACCAATATATGTCCTGTGTGACTTTGTAAACCATGTGAACAGGGCGTGCGCTTTCATTGGCCAGTTGTCAGAGGGTGTTTTTTTTGGGCTCAGTTCGTAGCTCAAGTCTCCGCACATGGTGAGTTTTTTCCAAGCGAGGCAAAAGACAATTACCGGTAAACAGGACAGATACTTCAAAGAGGTTATGCCCTTACACGACGTGGTGGTAAACACTGAATGCTCAGTGCTTTGCCCGGTGCTTTGCCCGGTGCCCGGTGCCGTCGAGTAAGGGCAAAACCTCTTTGATTAACATTCTCCTCGACGCAAACATCATGTTCTATCTAGGACAGATACTGGTCTCACAGCCTCTAGAGGCAGAAATCTCACACAAAAAATTGACTGCACACGTGAGCTACGTCTTGGTCCAAAGATTGCTTTGCCGTTTAAAAAAAAAAATCGAATGATCCAAGTCAGTATTTCCATTATTATTTTGACTGAAAAGAAAATGAACGAGTGCATTTCGTTCAGGGTTTACCTGGAAGGTGAAGAAGTCCGCTTTTAAGACGCGACTACTCTGCGGGTTCAGGTCAATAGGAGTGCAGTCAATCCATTTTCTCTGCTTAGTGTAGTTATCATCCAAGGCACCGACATCCAGCAGTTTGAACTTGCATCCCTAGTTGAATCACAGAACTGGCAATTAGGAGTTTGAACTTGCATCCCTAGTTGAATCACAGAGATGACATTAGGAGTTTGAACTTGCATCCCTAGTTGAATCACAGAACTGGCATTAGGAGTTTGAACTTGCATCCCTAGTTGAATCACGGAACTGGCATTAGGAGTTTGAACTTACATCCCTAGTTGAATCACAGAACTGGTATTAGTAGTTTGAACTTGCATCCCTAGTTGAATCACAGAACTGGCAATTAGGAGTTTGAACTTGCATCCCTAGTTGAATCACGGAACTGGCATTAATAGGAGTTTCAACTTGCACCCCTAGTTTCAATCCAAGAAGAATCATATTACAGATTTTGTATTTCGGTCAGTAAGCAATTCACCCCCAAAAATTTTTTACAGTTGGTAACGTATCAGATTATAGGTTGCCGATTACGACTCTCGAGATTCCTGGCGGGGGGAAGGCTATGCCCTCCCTCTCAGTCACCTCCACACACCTCTTCCCTCCGGACGTTGAACTCGTTGAGCTTCTGGAGGACCCACTTGGCCGAGTTCAGGTTTCCGTGACGGGCCTCGCCGAGTTTGGAGGCCGACTGGTAGGCACTGAGCCCGCCCAGCTGAGGAAGAAACAAATGCACATTTCTTTTTTAAGGCCATTTTCCACTGGACTTAAAAAAAAAAAGAATTTAACCGAGACGACTTTTAGAATCGGGAAATTTTAAACAAGACCACCTGTGGTTAAAAGAACTGAGCTGGCAATATGGCGCTACCTTTGACTTCCGACTGTCATCACAAACGAGCTCGTTTGTAGTGCGTGTACCGTATGCAGAAATCGTGTACAAATTTGCTCATGAATATTGAAATTCTCATTAGCATAAAAACTGAAAACTTGCAAACACACCCTCAGAGAGTGAAAAAACAATTTGATTGTTAGCGACATTGCAAAACAGTTCTGTGAAAATTTCAGCTCAATCCGCCAACCGGGTCTCGAATTATTTTACTCTTTCTGCAAAAATACAACATTTTAGGCAGAAATTTTTCAGAGCAAGGTTTCTACTATAACCATCTTCAAATTGTATAAGTTTCATGTACCGGTAAATCTGTGAGCATTTCTGTTTTTCGATCTTACCAATGTTGTGTAGGGGCTTTAAATATGACACCATGTGTCCATAATCTACGTGACTCAAACTCAAATGAGGCATTCCTGCTTCCCTACCTCCTCCACCTTCTGCTTCAGGACGTGAATCTTTTGTCGGGACTCGCCGCTCGCATCTTTGGACTTCTCAATTTCTTTGTTGAGGACGTGGAGCTTTGAAATGACCTTGCTGCTGGTCTTCGGCGCTGTTCTTCTGCCAAGTGAATGTTTGAAGGAAAAAATTAGATTAACAACGGTTTTTAATTTATCTTATGGAACCAAATGCAAGTACTATTAAAGTAGCATTTCTGTAAGACTGTATTTTGCAGCTTTTTTGAATATTGTTTATATTGTCAGATGTCACTTAGGCTACGACAAGTTACGTCACGTTTTAGCTAGACACGAGTAGTTGCGGTAACCGTAACCCTCATCCTCCCGAAGGTCGGAGACCTTCGGGAGGATGAGGGTTACGGTTACCGCAACTAAGACACGAGTTGACTTACTTACGAAGTTACGACACAATTGCATTTTTATTAATAATTATACTACTAATTAAGATCCCCTTACATTTTAATATCTGTTACGGGGCGGTGCTTCTTCTTCTTCCTCGTCTTCATGGCTATGTCAGCCAAGTGCCATTTGACACATTCATTTCTAAGTTTTCAGTTATCTTCTGCATCAACACGTTTCCAGCGCAAGGGCGCCGCCATCTTGAAATTCGCGCAATTCCCGGCCGGGCGAGGGCGCCCCAACAGATTATGGGATGTCCTAATAAATAATTTCTCGCTAAACAATTAACGGAGAGAGGCCTGAAAAAGTCGTAAGCACTGAAGAAAAATAAGCAGTGTTTATCCCGGCCCCCCCTGTGGGTTTTATCGGCCCCCACCACCACCACCACCACCGCCATGTCGTCTGCACAGGAATTCGGCCCCAAATATGCCGCCGCCACCAGCCCGCAGCGGCCGGCCGACGCCGACGACTCGGACGCCGAGGAGGGGGACATGATGGAGGTGCGGATGGCGGCGGCGGACGAGGCCGACCTGGCCGAGGCGGAGGCCGAGGCGGCGGGCGGCCTCTCACCGCTGGACTCGCTGGCGGCCAACAAGCGCAAGGCCTCGCCGTTCACGTCCACAATGGACGTGGCCCTGGCCACGGCCTTCACCACGGAGAAGAACATTCTGGACGGTACCTTCCGGGAGGAGGGGGTGCCCACCAGGCAGCAGAAACTCTCGGCCTGGAAGAGGATCCGGGACTGCGTCAATGCGTGAGCCGCCCCCCCCCCTCCCTTCAATGTTTTGATATTATTATTATTAATATTACTTTCCCTTAATACAACAACTCAAAATTTAGTGGGCCTGACGTTTCGATCCCAGCACTAGCAGTAGCAGTAGTACTAGCACAGTAGCAGGACCTTTCTCCAAGGTCCTGCTAGGATCGAAACGTCAGGCCAAAAGTAAAATAAATTTAGAGATTTGCATTTTGGTAATTTTACTTTTACCATGGAGGCCCTCCATACTTTTACTTACCGGTAGTCAGCAAGCAGTTTGCAACATTTTTGTATATCACTAAGTAATACTGTACAGTGGACAGACCAATACACAAATCGTTTCCCTTCAGGTAGGCTTTGCCTTACATGTAGGAGAATTTATCTCAGCGCGCTCTTGTTTTGTTTTGGGGTGGTTTTTTTTCTTCTGAAGTTTGTTTTTATGCAGTGGCTGTTGTTACGGCAGTCGTCCGTTTGGTTCCCTGACTTCACAGTATTTGTCAGGATGTTTAGCTCTTGGAACCAGACTATCAGCTAGTAATAGACTGGTTCAACCAGCCTGCAATGCTGACGAAATACAATCGAGTCAAGGAACCACACGGACGACTGCCGTAACAACAGCCCACTGCGTTGTTTTTAATATGACTTTCATAAAGTAAGAAGGGTCCAAGGGAGTAGGTCTATTAATTGACATTTTTTTTTAATCAACTGAAGTAAACTTTTTTGGGAAATCCATCAAAACTTGAGAAAAACAGGTAATTTCTCAGTGTTGCATTGAATTTAATCATGCTATTTTGTGTGACTTGAAAGTAATAATGATATAAACAAAAACAAATTGCAAACCTTTTCTGATTCATTTTCATATAGGCCTAGGTCTACAAATGTATGTACATTTTTTATTGTTCAAAATTCACTTTTCAGAAAAAAAACATAATTCTAAATTCAAACCATTGATTTGTACTTTTAATTGGCAAGTTATTCAAATATTCAAATATTCTTAAAATTATGTTTTCCATTCCTTGTGAGACCTTTCTCAAAGGGTAGGATGAAAACATCAGGCCACCCCATTAATTATGCATTAGGTCAATTTAGTCCTAATTTAAGTACTAACTAATGTACATATTTTTTATTGGTACGTAGCTAAGATGGTAAGACTCAGAAAGAGTGCTGGTAGTGGTATGTAAAACCAGAGGTCTCGGGTTCAAGTCCTGGTCCAGTCAAAGTTTTCTTAGTCATTTTTTTCAAAAATTGTTCAAAAGTTCCCCTGGAGTCAGTTTTTCCTTTATTGGTTTGACTTATTATTATCGTCACTCTGCCTTTGAGAAAGGTCTTGCTAGGATCGAAACGTCATGCCCTCTCATTTTTGAGATTTATATCATTATTTTTTGTTTTATACTTTTATATTATTGATTAATTTTGTTGATTTGTTTTCTTTATAGATTTTCGGGTGACAATAACATGAAAACTGTCCAGCAATGCAAAGACAGACATCGGAATTTAATACAAGCAGGTTCGTTCAGCCTTGCAGTCCATAAGAGAAATTCAATAAATACGGTATAGCTAAGGCCAAGTATAAGAAATTATTAGTTTCTCATCCTAACTTTTTCATCCTATTTTTTTTTCTTTTTTTTGGTGGCCTTTTCCAAAATGATTTTTCCCCTAAATACGGGTAGTCTAATTTCCAGTTGTTTGTAAGATCGGCACGATATGTATGCTGTGCATATGCAAGGTTCAACGACTGGAACAGCGAAAATCAATCAAAATGTTGGTTTGTTATCGTTTTATAAACAACAAAAATCAAATGATGCATCAGCAAAAAAAATGATGCAGGCGGGGATGAGAAACTAATATTTATTTTTTTGACCTAAGTGTGATAATTCCTTTTTGTCCAAAATTATGAACGTTTTCTCAGCCAATGTGCCAGTTTCATCTTCATTTATACATGTACGAATGTTTTTTTTTTTTAAAGGGAGGGTTCAACATAATTTGCAAAGTGTTCAATTTGCGGACATTCCAAATTTGAGAAGTTACTCACTCATCTGGAAGTTTGTATTGGTATCAGACATCCCGTGAAATTTGAGCGCTCAAAAATCTGCCGTTTTGCGGGAAAAGAGGACATTTGTCGAACAGAGTTCCTTTCGCAAATACCGCCCTCTTATGTCTGAAAAAAAAGTTGGCATTTCATTTCATTTCCACGGTTTTTCTCATGACATGGTTAACAGATTGAACCGAAACTTACACATGTGTGTTATTTTTATGTGTACGTTGAGTTTGACAAAGTATGGAAGTGATTCGTTGACCTTCGCAAATGGTTTACCAATTGGCCTTTTTGATTGATTTTAAAGGCCAAAGCAGTTGAAATCTATACAACTCATATGGGTGCTGAGTTGTTGTTGGCATGGCAACATGTTTTGTGTTTTTCCAGTCTTTTCATTGAGGTGCTTTATTGATTACTTGATTTTTTTTTTTTTTTTTTTTTTTTTAATTAACTACGTGGGTCGTTAGTTCGCTTCAAGAGAGCGTCAGGATTCCTGGAAGGGCCCCTCCCACTGCCAGCCCACAACCAGTCACAGGAGACCAACGAACAGACCAGCAACTCGACCAACAGCCAGCCCACCCGGGGGGACGGGATGTCAAGCGTCTACGGCGACTCGACGCCCACGATCGCCGTCAGTATCAGCCAGCAGAACGGCTCAGGTGAGAATAGCGGGTTGCGGGTGGGTGGGGGGATATGGGATGGGGCGTGGATGGGGATCTGCCAGACTTGGAAGTCCGAGCAAAACAAGACAAGACGACAACAAGAAGTAACACCCTCTCTTTCCTCCTCCACTCTCCTTCCCTTTCCATTCTCCTGCTCTCTCCTCCTCTCCCCTCCTCCACTCTCCTCCTCCATTCTTCTCTCCTCTCCTCTCCTCTGTCCTCTTCCTCTCTCCTCCACTTTCCTCTCCTTTCCACTCTCCTCTCTCCTCCCCTCTCCTCCTCCACTCTCCTCCACCCTCCTCTCTCGTCTTCCACTCTCCGGCTCTCTCTTCCCCTCTCCTCTCCTCTCCTCTCTCCTCTCCTCTCTCCTACTCCCCTCTCCTTTCTTCTCCTCCCCTCTCCTCTCTCCTCCTCCACCCTCCTCCTCCCCTCTCCTGTCTCCTCTCCTCTCTCCTCCACTCTCATCTCCCCTCTTCTCTCTCCTACTCCCCTCTCCTTTCTTCTCCTCCCCTCTCCTCCCTCCTCCTCCACCCTCCTCCTCCCCTCTCCTGTCTCCTCCTCTCCTTTCTCCTCCCCTCTCCTCTCCCCTCTCCTCTCTCCTCTCCTCTCTCCTACTCCCCTCTCCTTTCTTCTCCTCCCCTCTCCTCTCTCCTCCTCCACCCTCCTCCTCCCCTCTCCTGTCTCCTCCACTCCACTCTCCTCCTTTCCTCTCCTCTCTCCTCCCCTCTCCTCTCTCCTCCACTCTCCTGTCGCCACTGCCTCTCTCCTCCCGTCTCCTCTCTCCCCTTCCACTCTCCTCCTCTCTCCTCTCTCTCCTCCCCTCTCCTCCTCCCCCTCCTCCTCCCCTCTCCTCCCCTCTCCTGTCTCCTCCACTTCTCTCTCTCCTTCCCTCTCCACTCTCCTCCTCCACTCCTCTCTCTCCTTCCCTCTCCACTCTCCCCTTCCACTCTCCTCCTCCCTTCTCCTCCACTCTCCTCCTCCCCTCTCCTCCACCCTCCTCTCTCCTCCTCCACTCTCCTCCTCCTCCCCTCTCCTCCAGGCATCATCACGTCCACCCCCATCCCCCTGTTGACGCCCAAGGAGCGGCGCCCGCTCAAGCGGCCCGCCGCCTCCTCCTCAACCTCCTCCTCGTCTTCGGCGGACACGCTGGAGGACTACCGCAAGCGCAAGCTGGCCATTCTGGTCAAGGAGCACATCGTCCGCGTGGAGCTGATGAAGGCCCAGACCGAGTACTACCGGACCAAGACGGACCTGCTCATCAAGCACAGCTGCTCCCGTCCGCCACCCGCCAGCCAGCCGCCAAAGCTGCCCTCCCACTCCCAGCCCATCTTCCCAGGCAACTCTTAAAGACAAATTCTATCTTCTTCTTTTTTTTATCATACCCCCTCCCCTCTCTCCATTTCTGTTTTTAACCAATTTGTTTTTTGGGGTTTGCAAAGCAAAGAGAATTGGATCGGACCGATGTGGAACGTTTGCATTGACGGCGTGTAGATACACCTCTTTTCAGAGTCTGTCTTTGTGTCTTTGAAGAGGGGCGACTTGCCGGGCGTGTTTCCGCAGACTGTCCACATTGTGCCGCAGACTGTCCACATTGTGCCGCAGACTGTCCACATTTTGCTGCAGACTGTCCACATTGTGCCGCGGACCGTCCACATTTTGCCGCAGACTGTCCACATTTTGCTGCAGACTGTCCACATTGTGCCGCAGACTGTCCACATTGTGCCACAGACTGTCCACATTTTGCCGCAGACTGTCCACATTGTGCCGCAGACTGTCCACATTGTGCCGCAGACTGTCCACATTGTGCCGCAGACTGTCCACATTGTGCCGCAGACTGTCCACATTGTGCCGCAGACTGTCCACATTGTGCCGCAGACTGTCCACATTGTGCCGCAGACTGTCCACATTGTGCCACAGACTGTCCACATTGTGCCACAGACTGTCCACATTTTGCCGCAGACTGTCCACATTGTGCCGCAGACTGTCCACATTGTGCCGGAGACTGTCCACATTGTGCCACAGACTGTCCACATTGTGCCACAGACTGTCCACATTGTGCCGTAGACTGTCCACATTGTGCCGCAGACTGTCCACATTGTGCCGCAGACTGTCCACATTTTGCCGCAGACTGTCCACATTGTGCTGCAGACTGTCCACATTGTGCCGCAGACTGTCCACATTTTGCCGCAGACTGTCCACATTTTGCCGCAGACTGTCCACATTGTGCCGCAGACTGTCCACATTGTGCCGCAGACTGTCCACATTGTGCCACAGACTGTCCACATTGTGCCGCAGACTGTCCACATTGTGCCACAGACTGTCTACATTGTGCCGCAGGACTGTCCACATTGTGCCGCAGACTGTCCACATTGTGCCACAGACTGTCCACATTGTGCCGCAGACTGTCCACATTGTGCCGCAGACTGTCCACATTGTGCCACAGACTGTCCACATTGTGCCGCAGACTGTCCACATTGTGCCACAGACTGTCCACATTGTGCCGCAGACTGTCCACATTGTGCCACAGACTGTCCACATTGTGCCGCAGGACTGTCCACATTGTGATTGCCACCCTGCAAGGCCTCAAGTCTTTCTTTGTGTGGACTGGGCCCGGGACCTCTTTGAAACCCAGACCCCGAAAATCTTGTAGAGCCGCTCCTTCGAGCGTGACAAATCTGCCAAGGACGACGAAAAGGTTTGCCCTTTTCCCCCTACGTAAACCCAATTACAAGCCACACTGCGATGCATCGTCAATCGCTTTGAACTCTGTAGTCCACTATTCTGTACTTAGCGTGAAACAAAAAGTGAAGTTTGCGTTGGTGAGGTGATCCTGCGACTCGTGACTTTTTGTTCTGGAGGGGGGAAAAAATTTGATGCTTAAGCAGTTCTACGAAGTAGAGTTGGGCTAGCCTGAGCTGTCTAGAAAGGCCGGGAAGAACAATCAAACCAAAAATTCTGCGAACCCTTTTCGTTTCAATCATTGTATGTATCAGCTTATCTTCCTCTCACACACTGGTTAAAACCTCAAATGTAAATACAATGTGTATATTTAAGGGTTGGGTTGGGGTCATCTTGTTTTGCAATCTCTTAGCCAGACAAACAAAAGAGAACTCAAGCTCGGTTGTGTAGGATGGTTGTCCGATCCACAGTGCAATGAAAAATCGGCTACGGCTATGGCTTCAGATTGCATGCGAGTCTGTGGAAGCGGCTAGGTAGCGGCTGCGTCCATATAGATTTGTGCGTTATCGCCAGCCGTAGTCGGTGAGTTTTTTGGGAGGGGAAATGGCTTCAGCTTGAGAGGGAGAGAGAGAGACCTAGGGACCACATTCATGTGCATTCACCGAAACCCACGGCCTTGCATCGAGAAATTTTGATACCTTTTTGTAACCCCCCCCCCCCAAATAAGCCGGGCCTTCCCTATTGATAACCATTGCCTTGCTTTGCAGGCAGACGAATGGCAGAGCAATGGGGAAAAGCCGTGTATGGCTTTGATACACAGGATGGGAAGGTCGCTTCTCGGTTGACCTGGCAGTATAGCAGGCCCTTAAGAAGTTTAGTCAGAACAACATCTCACGGAACAACTCTACAGGCCTATTTGCCTATTAACAGTCTGTTCACTCCAAGTTGAGCTCGACCTTGTGTTCAGTAACCCTACCGCTTTGCACCTCCCGTACAGGACACGCACTGTATACCGCAATTTACCACAGTGCCCACAGGGGGTGTAGGCTCACATACCACAGGTCACCGCAAAAACCCCGCTGTGGTATGTCGTGGTGTATGGCCCTTGTCCTCCCACATGAAAAACAATGTGTGGTTAATTGTGGTTTCAATGCCGGTTAGGGTTAAATGCTGTGGCATGGCTGCCATCCTTTCTTAAAGGAAAGTAGGAAAACCTCTGCTGAAAAAAAAGAGGAATCACAGAGCAAACTACACAGGAATACATGTGTATTAACAAGCCAAAATTCGGAATGTTGTCAAGAGCTTGTAAATAGTGATACATTTTACCAACAGAAAGAGGAATGATTCCCCCAGAATAGGAATGGTTGGCACCTATGCTGTGGCATGCCCCCTCCTCCAGTCTACCCACGGCTGGCCTATCAGGAGTAGTTATTGCCGGTCAGCCGAAAGCGGCCGCAAAAATCTACGCGAACAACAGACACGCGGTCCAGATTGGTGTCATGAATACTCCAGCTCTCCTCACAGTGAACGGACTGCAAGCAGGGACACTCACAGAGAATTTCTATTGTTAAAAAGAGTCAGAATTGATTAAGAAGTCTTTCAGAAACAGTTTCCATTGTCTTAAGTTTGCGAACTTCCATATCGAGCCTATTTTTCGTGCTCCTTTTTTTCAAACTATCCAGATCATGTATTCAGTCAAATTGAAAAGAAGACGAATCGTTGAGGAGGAGTTTGGTAAGTCACTCAAAGTGCATTCTCCTCGCGTTGATTTGTACCGCAGCGTCCAGAATGATTGCTGCCTTACACAGCCGTAAGAAATTTGAAAGAAGGGGAGCTGTGGTAGGTTCGAATCCCACAAGTGCCAATTGTGGGCCTTTCTGTCAAACAGTTAGGAAGGAAAATGATTTCCTGTTGAACCACACCTAGTGGCCGATACCATCAAACTCATTGTAACTTTGATCAGTCGCAAGACGATGAGCGATGCACAGAAACCATGCAGCCTACAACATCTTACGATGGGTTACCAATCCTAAATGGATTTACGGCGCCACGGAAGGCTTTGTGAAATCCACCCCAGGGGGAATTTTCTGACCTCTTAAAGGCCATGAGTAGTTATGACAGCAACTGCAGGTAAGACTCGATTCGCCGCTCTGGCTATGGCCAAGGCTGTGGCTATCGCGTCAACATGTGTAGCCCCTATACTTCCAGCACAGGCAGACACGCCATTGCCCATAGCAACAGCATAAGCCGTAGCCATTTCATCTGGTGGCAGTCTTGCTGCGGTATCATTATCACTGATGGGTTTCCCCATTGCAATACAAAGTCATGTCTGAGTCCATTTGACTACGACTGCAAAAAGCACACGACCTATGAGGACTGGCAGGCAGCCTGCCGCCAGGACTCTCCATAGACCTGTGTGTTATTTGAATCCATAGCCAATAAAAGCCAGACACAGGCTAAAAGTGGATAGAGGAATCGCAATTTCCAAACCGCCTCCCAGGATCTAAGGGAGGTCGTATTTGAGCCCATTCCAGCATTCCTTTAACGCCCGAACTTTTTTTTCTTTCTTTCCCGTGACCAATCGATCAAAAATTTGCCAAGACCAACGTAATAACGAATGTAAATAAGAATTGTACATGAAGGAACAAAAAAGCCGTAAAAAAAAAGTACATACAGTGTATGTGGGATTGGAGGGAAAGCACATTTATGGCATTTCTGTAGCTTTAACAGCAATTTTACAACTATTTAATTGTTATATGTTCTTGTACATAGCTCTCTAATAATGTAGGGGAAACTACTGTAACCTGTTCATTGTGTTGTTTTTATTACAAGACTACTTTTTATTTTATTTTGGTAGGCTTTTTGTTTTGTGTTGAAGGTTTTACGGCCGTTTTTTTTTTTTTTTTTTTTTTTTTTGTCGTCTCGCCAGGTTAGAACAAGCTTCCTTTGAAGACTTTAGCACTTCCTACTTAGACTCTGCTTGTCACTACAGTGGTTTAGATGTTGATGCTGAACAGTAACAGAAATGTTTACTTGGACAAACTGGTGCCATATATATTTTTATTGGGGGGGGGAGGGTTTGGGGAAAGTCTCGCAAAAAGGATACTTTAGGGCCGTTCCCACTGCGAAAATAATCGTGAACCCCAAAAAATAAAAAAATTGGTCGCGTCTACACAGGCCACAATATTGCGTCAAGAAATCGCGAGACGATTGTGGTTAGCAGCTGTGGTCAAAAGTTGGGTTTGTCCTTGAGGGCGGCCCACGCAGGAAGACATAAACAAGCGCAGTGATTCAAATAGCAATCTAAATAATTGCGTTTATTTGGTGTAGTGGAAATGGCACTATGGTGTGCTAATAATCAAGTGGCCTCTTATAAAAGAAAAAACTGACAATCTTCAGTAAATTTGTTTTTTAATTTCATGTTTTGTCAAGTTTTTCTTGTTTCATGGATTAATTTTTCTTTTCTGAAGGTATCCAGCTTAAAAGCCCCCGGGGCCATTTAATTCCATTAGTCACGGTCATTCAACGAAACAAGTTCATCGAAATCCGAAAACTTCCATGGTAACGAAAGGGATATAAAGGAAGCTGACGTGTAGAAGTCAAACTCGTTCATTTTTAGACCAGAAAGGACGGGGGGAGAGTGACACCCTACCTGAACTCTTAACAACTTTGGGATTCATTTGGTTGAAAACGAGTCATTTTACAAGGATTTTTACGCATTTTTGGCACAGATGGCCCAAGACCACTACCAAAGTTAACTGAGTCACTGAGAAAATGAATTGCATTGTAGTATTATGTTTGTATACAAGTACAGTGTAATTTTGCTTGATTATTTTTTAAATTGGACAAAGGTTTTTAGTTCGTATTTTTTATGTCGTCAGTCACTGTTCGTATTATTTAATAGCTCGATACTCAGAATATGCAAACAAAAAATAAACTGAGCGTAAAGACCATGACATGCTCTCCGTGCTTTTATTCATGAATATCTGAATGATTTTTTGTGATGCCACATGCCAAACCCAGACGGCTCCGGCAAATAGTGAAATACACCTAAAGCAGGAAAATACTCATAAAAAATCTGTCATATCGAAAAAAAAATCAGATTTTGACAGATTGTTTTTACATAATTGTATGATCCCCCCCTTAATTTCAAACAAAGGAAAAACTGACTGGGAACTTTTGAACAAATTTCAAAATTTCAAAATTTAGTGGGCCTGACGTTTCGATCGTAGCAGGACCTTTCTCAAAGGCAGAGTGACAAGGACAAAACATCTATCATCTGTTTTGTCCTTGTCTGCCTTTGAGAAAGGTTCTGCTACGATCGAAACGTCAGGCCCACTAAATGTTGAGATTTGCATTTTGGTAATTTTAGTCAGTAAGCAGTTTGCAACATTTTTGTATATCACTATATCAAATTTAAAAATTGGCAAAGAACACTTTGACTGGACCGGGACTTGAACCCGAGACCTCTGGATTAACATACCAGTGCTCTTCCATATGAGCTATCATCCCTGAACTGCCATATAGCCAGGTTTGTTCAAACGTTCCCAGTCCGTTGTTTGTTTGAGTTGAATGATTTGAATAGGAAAAGCTGCTGCATCCACAGGCTGCTGTGGCCAGGTTTACAACAATTTTGTTTGGTTTTGGCATGGGGTATCACGTATCATGCAGGGTGTGGAAGCATAGCTACTGGCTGGCGTCACTTGACGCTTCCCCTGGTCACACCCTGGGGTAGACCCTAGGTTTGCCCACTAGTGACCCTGCTTTCACCACTGACTGGGTTATAAAGTTAGGGGTAACAAATTGTTGTGACGGACCCTGGGGCCGACCCGTGGAAAGCTAGCCGCACACGCAGACTTGCTCACGAGATTCACGGATATGAACTTGCTTAGCTTTAGTCGAGCAAACTGCATTTATAAGTACAATACCTGACTGAAAACGTACAGTGCTATGATCAAATGAAATGATGATCTCGCCCTACCAGCTTCCCCTTTTGTCCCCCGCCTGCCATCCATGTCCCTGTTACTCTCCCCTTCCTATTTGTTTTGTCCCTGTCATTCTGCCTTTGAGAAAGATCCTACTAGGATCGAATAGTCAGGTCCTCAAATTTTTTTGATATTCGTGGTTTGGTCATTTTAGTCGGTAAGCAGTTTGCAACATTTTTTTTGCATATTACTGTCTTCAGCCAAACAGATGAGCTGATTAACTTACTTGTAGCTTTAAATCTCTTGGCTTTCCAAATCAAAAACACAGATCTCGGATTGCACTGCTATGGTAGTGGGTGCCAATCAGAGGCAACTAACTATGGCCGTTTACAAAATGAAGGCTTAGGCTCGGGCTTAGGCTTCGACCATAATTCTCTTACCCGCTATAATGTCACATGCATCTAGAAACGACCGTTTGGCCCCCAGTTCTCGGTGAATACTCTACTTTTTATCAAGCCAGCAAACCTTCCAATTCGGGGACAAACCACATCCTGGATTTTCAGATTTTGTCCGACGGAGAATCGGAGATGCAGCCTGAAGTTGAATTCATTGATTCGTAAACGGCCGCGAACTCCCAAACGGCGTTTTTTTATGGCCTATTAATTGCTGTTCATCTCCCCGGAATCACGCCCCCAGCTTTCTGATCGGAAGCATACGAACCCCAAGCTACGGTAGCTCGTGAACACACCATAGGGGAGGCACACAAAAATCAAACTGAACGACGATGAACACACAGTGAGCTATAGCAACGTAACGGTAGAATCATCTCGACCAAAAAAACCAAAAAAAAAAAAAACGCCTCACGAGACATCAGGGGCCGAGGTTGTCACGTGCCGTCCGTGTCCACGGCAGGGAAATCTATCCGGTGGAACTGCTCCACGGTGGTGTCGAGGCGGTCCGCGATCTCCGCCGGATTGGTCAGGAGGGAGGGCTCCACGCGCAGATCGGCGATGCTCTTCTCGCGCGAGCTGTACTCCCTTAGCATGTAGCTCTCGCCGGCCTGCGCGAGACACACACAAAAACGCTCGACATTCAGTAAAGCCAGGGGAAAGAAAAAGAACTTTTGCTCTCTATTTTGGGATTTCCCCCTTCACACGGATGAACGTCTTTAACGTCTCTCGAAACCAAAAGTTGGAGACGTTTTCCTTGCGAGGCATTCATACAGTCTGCGCTAGAGAGCGGGAGTCGTGGGTTCGAATCCCCCGCCCCTCAGCTTCCTGTTGCTGTTCCTGTCAGCAGGCAACCGTGCAAAGCACTAATCAGGGTGTTTAATTGCACGTTGAGTAGGGCAAACCCCTGTTGAAGGACATTCTCCTCGATTACGTAAAATTGGCGTCATAAGATGAAAGAATACCTGACCTACACAGACTATTATATTAGTACTTCATTTGTATCTGATGGAGTTCCACCTGGTTTGTGCTATCCCCGATTTGGTACTACAGTGGAACGTCGCTATAACGATCCAGGATCCATGAAAATTGTTCGGTATAGCGGTCGTTCGTTATAGCAGTTGCGGCCACAAATTTTGTACACAAAATCGGGAGCCAAAGCACACGTTCGAATGTTTGGTATATCGGCGTTTGTTAAAGCGACGTTCCTATGTACTGTATTCATCAAATAGACTGTTCATTAAATGGAATGTTAGCCCACCTCGTGATAGATCCTCGTGTCGTTCATTCGGATGAGGACATCGTCCACTCGCAGGAAGAACCTCAGGAGGATGAAGAAGCACGACTGCATGACCCTCTGCAAGGGAAGAAGGTTTGGTGTTTTTTTTTTAAGCCAATCTTAAGCCCCTTTTACAAATCCATGGATCAGGCTTGGGCTCAGGCTTTGTCTCCGTCTGACAAAACCTGAAATTCAAAGGCTGTGGCTTGTCGCCAAATTTTGAAGGTTTATTGGCTTGATAAGTACAGAGTAATCCCCAAGACACTGGGGCCAAACGCTTGCTCAATGAGGGTTTGCCTTGTTCGATGTGATAAACGCCGAGTGCTCAGTGCTTTGCCTGATGCCTGATACCAAAAAAAATTATCAGGCATCGGGCAACGCACTGAGCACTCAGTGTTCATCACATCGAGCAGGGCAAACTGTCATTGAATTAAATAAAATGCATGGTGGGTTAGGAAGGTTTGCGGTGACACCATGTATAAGGAATCTTAAAGAAGAGGTGTGGTTCTGAAAAGAACCTCAGTGATAACTCTATAGGAAGGTTTGCGGTGACACCATGTATAAGGTCTCTTAAAGAAGAGGTGTGGTTCTGAAAAGAACCTGAGTGATAACTCTATAGGAGGGTTTGCGGTGACACCATGTATAAGGTCTCTTAAAGAAGAGGTGTGGTTCTGAAAAGAACCTGAGTGGTAACTCGACGTTTTGACCAATATGCTCTGGCCGTCATCAGGAGAAATGATGACGGCCAGAGCATACCTCTTCTTTAAGAGACCTTATACATGGTGTCACCGCAAACCTTCCTCTACTCATTGAATTACTGTCTCCTCCTCGACGCAAAACACCATGCTATATCTAGTTTGAAAATGTATTACTCTTGCTAAAAAGGTAAAATGACGAGAGTGTGGAGTCGAACCATTTTCACAATCAGCGAGGCACAGCCATTGTCGGCCAGTTCGTCTTCAAACAGCGTCATCTCCTCGTAGAAGTTGATCTTCTCGCGGACCTTGAGTTTCTCCAGGTTTATTCTCTGCTGAGTCTCCGCCTCCTGTAAAATACGGGCACCCCCCCCCCCCAAAAAGAAAAAGGAACAGACGCTCATGAAAACCCATCCATTCTGATATTGTGCACTCAGATAAGACTTGAAGGTTTGCATGGTGGAAATACCAAGTGGAACGTTTGCAGTGACACCAACCATGTAACACTTCTCGTTCGAGGAGGAGTGTGGCTCTGAAAAGAGCCGGTAACTCTTTAGTTTAGAGACAGCCTCACTAATAGTCCCACTATGAGTTACCGGCTCTTTTCAGAGCCACACTCCTGCTCTTAAGAGATGATGACTGTCTCCAGACAACGGGCAGAGTACACACTGCCCGAAACATTGAGTTACTGCCTCTTTTCAGAGCCATATTCCTTCTCTTAAGAGATAATGTGCACAGTGTCGCCGCAAACCTCCAACTTTTAATTTTTTTTAAATTGAGCACTTCTTGACTCCAAGTTGTCACCGAATGAAAGACATTATGACTCCAATGGCAGCGAACCTTTTCAACATTGATTCTAGATATGACTAGATATGACTAGATATGACATGACGTCGAGGGGAATGTAATTCAATGAGTGTTTGCCATGCTAGACATATTGAATTACATTCTCTTCAACGCAAACATCATGTTATATCTATGATGCAACGCGGTAACCGCCGCTACACAATATATTCAAATCCGCCACACGACCTAGAGTCCTCCAACCAGCTCGGTGGTCAAGTGGTTAAGACGTCCGCACTAGAAAGCGGGAGTCATAGGTTCGAATCCCACCCAAGGCTCCTAGGTGCCGGAATTTTGTTTCATCAGGCATCGGACAAAGGACTGAGCACTCTGTGCTTATTACGTCGAGCAGGGCAAACCCTCATCTCTGGCTATAGACTGAGAAGGGGGCATTCGAAAGAGCAGGGAGGGAGAGAAGGAGGCAGCGTACCTGCAAACCTCCCAGGAGCGTCCCTTTGTAGTCGGTGCTGTAGGTCCAGTCAAACGGTCTGACCACTTTCTTGATGAATTCACAATCGCTCCTGAAAAGTACAGGAGGGGGGAAATGAGTCTACTGGCCACAGAATCATTTAGGCAGGAGGGCCTGACGTTTCGATCCTAGCAGGACCTTTCCCAAAGACAGAATGCAAGGACAAAACAAATAGGACGAGAAGAGTTACAGCGACATGGATGATAGACAGAGGGCAAAGTGTGATCCCCGAGCTGCCGTAGGCAGGTTTACAATTGGTTGTTTGCATCTGAATGAAAGCGGGGATGTGATCCCTGGAGATATACGGCAGTTAATGGTTGAATTGCTTCTGACTGGCGCCCCAACCCCAGCAAAGACTAGTTAACTATTAGGCAAGGCCACCATCTAAAGGGCTGGATAGCTCAGATGGAAGAGCACTGGTACATGAATCCAGTCCTGGTCAAACTTTTTTTTCCCAATTGTTCAAAATATTAATGGGTAATTCTATCTCTGTATTTTGGCCATCAGGCTGCAAGGAGCAGATCTTTTCATAAACAAAATTTTAAAAATAAATAAATTAAAATTTTTTTTTTTTTAAAATCGAACGCACCTGGCCTCCTGCCATTTTTGGGCGGCGGCGACCTTGATGGGGTCATTGTGCGGGTCAACCCGCCGCAGGGCGTCAAGGGAGTTGAACTCGATGCCGAAGCCGCCCGCATGTCGGATCCGCAGCATGTTGTCGCCAAACACCATCTCCGGCAGCTGCGGCAGCTCCAGTTCCTGCTGGTACCTGCGCGTCAGAATGCGGCAATGGTAATGGTGACTACTGGCAGCGATATGCAATGGGCCCTGCGATTTGTGAGGGGGGGGGGGTAAACTCGTTGTCAAAGATTCATACCCCCAAACCTCCTATTTCAAGTTTTAGATTGAAATTCGGGTTTCCAATCGGCAAGTATGGACTCTAATGAAGCAATATAATTAGGGTTAGCGTTTGATAGATTCTGTCATCCCCACAACTCTCAGTCTCCCTGTGTGTGGACGTGGGCTGTGCAAGAAGTGATTCACTTTCGCACAGCTCTTCACACATCGCCTGCATGATCCCTGCATCTACTTTGTGTGATCCCCGAGTTGCCTGATAACCAGGTTTACAACATTTGGTTGTTTGGTTGTGATCCCTGAAGATATACGGCAGTTAGTGGTTGAATCGCTTCTGACTGGTGCCCCCACCAAGGCAAAGACTAGTTGACTATTTGGGAAGGCCACCATCAGTTGACTGCCTGGCGTCACGATGTGCAGGCAGGTCCGGGTGCGGAGTGGTCTGCGGGAGTGTGTGTGCGGGATGCTCACTGAATCCTTAATGGGTGCGTGGGACGGTTTCACTGGTGTTTGGGGGGGAAATCTGGGGATTTCGGAAGGGTGCTTGGACCCTACAGTCACCCGACCCTCAAAATTTCAAAATTCAATAAAAAAAAGGGTGACTTGTCGGGTCCAAGTTACTCGGACTACACATTCACGTACCGCTCCAGCTGCTGTGCCTTCAGGATGTGTCCCTTGGTGGAGGTGATCTCCCACGGGCCAAACGAGAAGGTTTCCTTTCTCGGAGAGCGAAATGAGTCGTCTGCCTCGCACATTCTCGCTTCATCGGCAGTCTGTTTGGTTGTTTTTTTAAAAGAGAGAAAATAAAAATCAACACAGATTTGAAGGAGGATTAGATTTGAGGTGACACCATGCAAAATTCTCTTTTGTGAGCCTCCTGAAGACAAACTGAGTATACCGTTTGAAACGTCGAGTTTCTCCGGTTCTTTTCAGAACCAAACATACTCAAAAAAGATAAATTTGGCATGGTGTCACCGCAAACCTAATCCTTCTCCTATTCTCACCGTGAAACCTTCAAATCTCATTTAAAGTGGCTAATCTAAGTATCTTGTCAACTGCCCAAACTGGCAACTGGAAGTTCGTCCTTTGGAAAGTGTTCCAATTTCTAGTCTACAGCAACACTGCAGTCACAACTTGACGAGTCTGGCGTCCAGTTTAGCGAGGGAATCCCCACTGATTTCTACAAAACCTTCCACTTAATTTTCTGACTGAATGGTAGTCCGAGTAACTTGGACCCGACAAGTCACCCTTTTTTGATCAAATTTTGAAATTTGATTAAAAAAAAGGTGACTTGTCAGGTCCAAGTTACTCACACTAACTGAATGGGTATTTTTTTTGCCATTGCTGACCTCCATCAGGTTTTCGAGAAAGAGTCGCCAACTTACGAGCTGCAACGTAGACTTGTGCGTAAATTTTGGCCATTTTTAGACATCCATTAATTATGATTTAAAATTTAATTTTTATTATCAAATATTATTATTATTATTTATTCATGCCATTCCATTTACAACACAATACAATAATAATACTACTAATAAGTAATATTTGTAATAATATAGATTAGATAGATGGGCAAGGTAGAGACAAAAGCAATAACATTTTTCTGAGGCCATTGACCTGTCGATGTCATTGTATTGTCAATCCGCATCAACTTCAGTGGTGAATAAAAACTATGAAGTAACCAAATAATTCAACATACAGATATGGCATCAAACGAAAACTAATAACATAATCATCTTAAAGTCATACTTACTAAGTGCAGTATGCCAGCAGTATGAACCTCTGCGGCAATTTTCCTCAATAAAATCGCTTCCCGGCTACTGCCAGTGCCAGTCAATCTCGCTGTTGATTCGGCCATGACCCCGACTGACTCTAGCACCATCAGTTTGGGCGCAATCTTCCCATCCAGCGCTAAGTTAGAAATCTGCGCAAGGCTTGTTGCGCAATCTTTGCACCTTGAGATAGTTGCGCGCATGCCCCGCGCCCTGCGCGAATAAAATTGCCAAGATTGCGCGAGAGGTTTCGCGCATGTCTGAAACTTGCGCGAGGTGGGAGGTTTGCGCCTTACAGGTCGAAAATTTCGGCTGGTTTCAGTGTGGGTCTGATTTTGTTTATAGTTCTACGGCGTCCTGTATGAGACACACAACATTTTAATGTTGACCCAACCGCATATTCTGCTTTCGAGAAAGGTCATGCCAAGGTCGAAAACGTCAGGCCCTTTCATTTCTTATCAAGAATAGTTTTAAAATGCATATTCGGTACGACCATAGATGCCTAAATTATGTTTTTAATTTTGTTTACTCATTCACAGTCTCCTGAAGACGAGCAGAGTACACTGTTCGAAACGTCGAGTTCCTCCGGTTCTTTTCAGAACCACACTTACTCACAAAAGAGAATTTACATCTCCGCAAACCTAATTATCCTGCTATTCTCGCCATGCAAACCTTCAAATCCCATTTCATTCGTTTTTGTTATAAGGAATTTTCCCCTGTCATGATCGGGGGCAAATTAATTATTATAACGTCTGATGAATGTTGATTAGATTTCTAGATAATTTCATATCAAATCTTGCCCCATAATACAATGAACATATAAAATCGTTTAGCAAAATAATTGTCCCCATTTTGAAAACTGGCAAAGAAATCTTTGAATGGACCGGGTTTTGAACACGGGACAGGCTGGTTTGGCGTACTGCCAGCGCTCTTACCAACTGATCGAGCTATATCGATCGAGCCCTAATTAGAATAGACTGATGATAATATGGTGGCCTCCAAAATTGCCAGTGACACTTTAGTGTTAAGGGGAATGAACACACTAATTTACTCTTGGGCTGAGATGGCGGTACAGTATTTTATTGATGTACAAGACAGTGTACATGTATATGTACAGAGCTATGCTTGAATGCCCAAGTTGAAAGGTGGAGCGCTAAGAAAAGTGATGTGGCTCGAATGAATTGGTAGGCCTAGCAGGAGAAGTGAGAAATAGTCTTAGGAGAGAGAATTGGTAGATTGAGAAACAAACAAGTCAGGGTAGCTTTCTAAGAAAAAATGATGACTCATAGTCAGGAGTGCAACACTGGACAGAGCACTGACCACTCAGGGTCATTGGTCAGCCTCACTGGTGTAAAACAATGTGTGCAAGTAATTGCTTGAGGCTGTACAGTGTAAGTGTAGGTCCAGGAAGTAGTGAGTAACAACAATTCTATGAAATGGTGGACATGTGGCAAAACAATTACACGGTGTCTTATGTGGAAATAAGGATATACAGTATTGATCAGCAAATTGAAAAAAGTAACAGAGGAAAATGCATATAAGGAAATATAATCAATGTCTGTAATGAAACGCTACAACACCAGGTAGCGTGGACACTGTAGGGCTAGGTCTCCACGCATCATGGATTGTCTTTAAATATATGGAATGGTGGTAATGATCATCTCCATTTTTTTTAATGCAGTGCGGAGTCTTATCAGATACAGTTGCATGAACAAATGTAAAATGATATTTTACTGACTTAATCATTCAAGCCCTAATTAAGTAACTTGAATTTTTCATTCCAGGGATCAGTAACATGGAACGGCCAATTGACCAATAAAGTGCCAGAATTCCATTCTGTACATAAATTATCACACTGGCCCACGGACACTAGGATGCTCCCCATTTTGCGTTATTTTAGGATACAGTGCAGCAGCAGTGCTAAGCAAAGTGGATGATGCAACTCCGGGCAATGAAATAATCAATGGCGAACTTAAAAGGGATGCTCCAGAACTTTCTTGCTGCTGGCTGCTACGTCGCGATGAATTAAAAATAAAATGTATTTCTCCTAGTTCTTTGAAAATTCATAATCTCTATCTCCTGCTTTCACATATTTGAGTGGCAATTTAGCCCAGTTTAGGCCTATGGGGGTGGCTATGGCCTTGTTTGGGGAGAATTTGCACAAAAAATGAAGGAAACATTTATCTTTTAAAACGATACGATATTATGATTGTTCACGTGATAATCTAGCAATCCTGGATTCGTGTTTTCAGGGTAATTTAAAAAATATATTCACAATTTCACATACTGGCAACCTGCAGTGATGATCAATAAGTTAGTAGTTAAGTACTGTACATGTAGACTATTATTTTTACCAGTAGTCACTGTTCGGTGGTAGTATAAAAATTAATTATAGATATTGCGTCCAATCTATTTCAAAGGGTCTGCGTAGGTAAAAAGTACGTGTCTTGTTAAAATACAGTTCAAAGTTGCCTATTAAGTTCATTTTTCCATATCTTATTTTTGTTTTCGGTCATATACTTCTGATCCAAAAATGTGTGTGGGGGAATTGATATAATGACCACGCCCATAATTATTTGAAAGTGGGGGCATATTCCCTGCCGTGTTGACGCCCAGTGCCTAGGCCTATCACATCATAATTATTTAAAAGGATGACGTGTGAAATTTTTGGTGCCACGGTTGTTTTTTTTTTTGCCCTTGGCAGTAACTCTCAATGACTATTGCAGAAAGCTTGTGCAATATTCCCCCAGGTCTGTGACGACACGCCCATTGTATGGTTTAGCAATGGAGGAGCTCCACCTCTTCGGGAAGATGACTCATGCATTCAATGGCTACGGCTCATATGTACACGCGAGTCTACGGGAGTCGCCCACGAGTGGCTGCAGCCAACCCCCGTCCACTTGCGTGTTATTGCAGGCCGTAGCCAGTGAATTCGGATCGGGCTTGATTTGCACGTAATAACTGCACACACGTTTTGTACACGCTTTTGGTCCCTCGATGTAAACGTTTTTATCATGATGAAATCGCTTGCAACCGAGGTCTCGACGTCCCTTGCTCACGCCTGTGCAATCGCCAACGATGATGCATATAAACAAGGGCAGCCTCGCCGAGTTTGCAGAACTCGAAGACAAGAAATACGAGCAAGATCGGAAGCGATCCAAAACAAAAGACACCGGATTTTTTTCCGGGACACCCAGATTATCTCAGCGGCGCTCGTGGCTTCGGCCACCCGTGTGCTACCGGCGGCCTGCGCAGCGAGCCACGCTGGACGTGAAGACGGAACTTGACCGAAGCAACTTCGGACCACCGCAATAGTTTCTTACCTCGTATTATTTTTGTTTCCTTGGTGAGTTTACCCCGCGCTGCCTTTCAAAGTAACACTGGACTAAGTAATAGCGTTAAGCAATGCTTGCTATGCAACTTAATTTTCTTTTCTTTTAAATAATTAATAATATTAATCTTAAAATTTAGTGGGCCTGACGTTTCGATCCTAGCAGGACCTTTCTCAAAGGCAGAGTGATGATAATAATATTAGATTGGCTGGGGTGTCAGTCAACTCGGTCCGTAACAACTTGGTCCCAGTGAGCTTGTGGTTGGTTTTCCCCATAAAATTATCTTGGTACTAACTAAGGCTAGTAATTAGTATATGTGTAGACAAAGTATAACTAAGTCTTTAGTTTCACCCGTTTTTATTTAGAAAACAATCCAACAAATACAGGAAAAAGCGACTGGGAAGTTTTATTCTTTTAATCATTTTGAAAATGATCACTTTTCTCGAGCAATTCTCTAAACTGCCTGAAATTTGAAGTCCCTTGTCAACATCGATTTGTTCGTTTCTATATAACAAAATATTAAATATTAACCAAAGAAAATCTGAGCTTCAGAATTCAGGCCAATGAAGGGTTGGTTAGGACCTTGTCCAGTGGGTCGATCAGTGGCCACTAAAAGTAGCCCCAGGCCACCACCTAAATCTCAAAGGGGGTAGATAGAGGCCGGTTGGCCA
Source organism: Luidia sarsii (assembly GCA_949987565.1). Taxonomy (NCBI): domain Eukaryota; kingdom Metazoa; phylum Echinodermata; class Asteroidea; order Paxillosida; family Luidiidae; genus Luidia; species Luidia sarsii. Next base: position 16,979,846 of record OX465114.1, on the reverse strand, counting down.
CCACAGATAATGAAAGGGAAATGGCCTTCAGAAATTTTTCATTAAGATTCACAGCTATTTAATTTGTGCAGTAGGTGCCAGCCACCTAGTGATCCATTTGGCCAGTACTCAGTAGAAAATGTTCACCCTGGTGGCCTAAATAGTGGCCACATGTGGTCACCCAAGAAATTAAATAGATTTTTGCATTTTGATCGATTGTTGACTTTTGTCTCGTTGCAGTTTTTGAAGCCCCCGCAGGATGCCAAGGGATGGAGCCAGAGGAAGGCGAATCAGTCGCCGAGGGCGTGGCCGTGGTAACCACGGGGCGACGCCCGACGCCAACCAGCAGGATCCCTACCTCTTGAAGGCGGCCAAAGACGACGCTGACAGCGTGAATGACGTAAGAGTTTATTCCGTGATATTACCATCCCTGCTTGCCCTTGCATTAGTCAAATTTTCTTTGCCATTGTAATGTGGTGTTTCTTTTCAGACAATAATCAAACAATTAAAAGTTCCCATTCACTTCTAAAAAAAAAAATCCTCTTTTTGTGGTTGACATACATTTTTAAAAAGCTGCATCCACTTTGTTTGATTCCCGAGCTGCTTGTAGCCAGGTTTATAACAATTGGTTGTTTGTATCTGAATGAAAACAGGGGCATGATCCCTGGAGGTTGAATGGTTTGACTGATGTCCCCACCCTGCCAAAGACTATAGTTGACTTTTAGGGAAGGCCGCCATCTAAGGGCTGAATAGCTGAAATGGTAAGAGCACTGGTGTGCCAAAGACTAGTTGACTATTAGGGAAGGCCGCCATCTAAGGGCTGAATAGCTCAGATGGTAAGAGCGCTGGTGTGCCAAAGACTAGTTGACTATTAGGGAAGGCTGCCATCTAAGGGCTGAATAGCTCAGATGGTAAGAGCGCTGGTGTGCCAAAGACTAGTTGACTATTAGGGAAGGCCGCCATCTAAGGGCTGAATAGCTCAGATGGTAAGAGTGCTGGTGTGCCAAAGACTAGTTGACTATTTGGGAAGGCCACCATCTAAGGGCTGAATAGCTCAGATGGTAAGAGCGCTGGTGTGCCAAAGACTAGTTGACTATTAGGGAAGGCCGCCATCTAAGGGCTGAATAGCTCAGATGGTAAGAGCGCTGGTGTGCCAAAGACTAGTTGACTATTAGGGAAGGCCGCCATCTAAGGGCTGGATAGCTCAGATGGTAAGAGCACTGGTGTGCCAAAGACTAGTTGACTATTAGGGAAGGCCACCATCTAAGGGCTGGATAGCTCAGATGGTAAGAGCACTGGTGTGCCAAAGACTAGTTGACTATTAGGGAAGGCCACCATCTAAGGGCTGGATACCTCAGATGGTAAGAGCACTGGTGTGCCAAAGACTAGTTGACTATTAGGGAAGGCCGCCATCTAAGGGCTGAATAGCTCAGATGGTAAGAGCGCTGGTGTGCCAAAGACTAGTTGACTATTAGGGAAGGCCGCCATCTAAGGGCTGAATAGCTCAGATGGTAAGAGTGCTGGTGTGCCAAAGACTAGTTGACTATTTGGGAAGGCCACCATCTAAGGGCTGGATAGCTCAGATGGTAAGAGCACTGGTGTGCCAAAGACTAGTTGACTATTAGGGAAGGCCGCCATCTAAGGGCTGAATAGCTCAGATGGTAAGAGCGCTGGTGTGCCAAAGACTAGTTGACTATTTGGGAAGGCCACCATCTAAGGGCTGAATAGCTGAGATGGTAAGAGTGCTGGTATGCGAAAACAGTTGTCTCAGGTCGAAATCCCGGTCCAGTCCAAAGTCTTCTTTCCCCTTTTTCAACAATTTCCCACACCTCAAGCAAACAGGGCGGGTTCTCGGATCTTCTGGCTCATAATTTGTTAGTTGAACAGAGAGCAAGAACTACCTGCTACACACTATGAACATCTAAACCATGAAAATGGGGTGAAAATGTCATTTAGCCGTGAAAAGAAAATTCATCATGCTTTCACGCCTATTTCATGACACACAGTTAGCCAAGTCGTTTTCATGGTGTTTTCACCAGTGGTCTCCAAGGCCACATTCCTGGTGGTAAATGGCCATAGGCAGATTCGAAGTATCTGGGAGTGACAGTAACAAGGACACCAAACAGTACCTCTATGGGGGCTGGTGGTCCCTACTGGTAATTGAATTAGCCATCCCTCAAGGCTGGAGCTTGCCACCCTAGATATTCACTTTTTTCATGGTCTCTTTTAACCTGAACATGTCCTTATCAGGTCAGAGAGGCGATTATTTTCACGGTGAATTCACTGTAAAATGCACCATGAAATCACAGTGACTTTTTAGTTTCACGACGAAATGACATTTTCACCCCTTTTTCACAGTTTAGATGTTCATAGTGACAGTCAGCCTGCCTTTGCAAGGGCAGCACATGTGCCATTTGGAATAAACTCCCAGCTTCACTCTGTCAAATTACATCCTTGGATATCTTCAAGAGAGAACTGAAATCTAATTTTCATTCTTAGAATGTTCTCATTGGTGCTGAAAATCTTTGAATGTTCGCGCCTTGATCGGTCTTCCGGATAAGTGCGCTCTATAAATCTTATTATTTTTTATTATTATTATTTAAAAAAAAAAAAAAATCATTGAACATCTTTTCTGTTCCATCAGGTGATGGATAATCTGCCTGCTCTCTTCACTACGGACAGCTCCTTCAAGAAGCACTTCACCGCCCAGGAGAAGGACTTCGTTAAGTATGCCGCCACCCTGATCACGCTCCAGAAGGCTGGGACTGAGATCCTACAGAGTAAGAGCAGTGCTTGCGTTTTGTGCTTCAAAATATTCCCTTAGTTGGGGGACGTAACAACAATGATAATGATAATAACTAATATATAAAAAGGGGCCTGAGATTTTAATCCTAGCGGGACCTTTTCTCAGGACCTTTCTGCCTTTCAGAAAGGTCCTGCTAGGATCGAAACATCAGGCCCTCCTACTTATTGATATTTGGATATTATTACATTTTTTTATTAAATCTTAAAATTTAGTGGGCCTGACGTTTCGATCCTAGCAGGACCTTTCTCAAAGGCAGAGTGCCTTTGAGAAAGGCACTCTGCCTTTGAGAAAGGTCCTGCTAGGATCGAAACGTCAGGCCCGCTAAATTTTAAGATTTACATTTTGGTAATTTTAGTCAGTAAGCAGTTTGCAACATTTTTGTATATCACATTTTTTTATTGTTATTTTTTTCAAACAATTTAGAAAAATGGCAAAGAAAGCTTTGACTGGTCCGGGACTTGAACCCGAGACCTCTGGTTTGGCACACCAGCGCTCTTACCATCTGAACTATCCAGCCCTTAGATGGTGGCCTTCCCAAATAGTCAACGTGTCTTTGCTGGGGTGGGGGCGCCAGTCAGAAGCAATTTAACCATTAACTGCTACATGTATCTATCTCCAGGGATCACACCCCCGCTTTCATTCAGATGGAAACAACCAATTATTGTAAACCTGCTTATGGCAGCTTGGAACAACAAAGGAAAAACATACTAGGAACTTTTGAACAAATTGAAAAATAATTAAAACAGAGGTTTCACACTAAACATTTTCATTCAGATAAAAACAACTAATTCAGGGATCAAACAAAGTGGATGCTGTTTTTTTCAATAGTCAACTAAATCTTTGTTGCGAAGGTGCCAAGGCCCGCACCCTAGCGGCTGCCTGGGCCCGCAAGGACCACGCCCTGGCCGACGCCCTGCTGGCCGACCGGCAGGAGTTTGGCCTGGTGGAGGTGCTGAAGGCGGCCACCTTGCTGGATGCCGGCCGCCAGGTGCGGGAGGCGGAGAAGCGCCTGAAGCGGCTGCAGATGGAGCCCAAGGTCAAGGCCACCAAGCTGGCCAAGGTCAAGACCACCATCCACAACCTGCAGGCCATCCAGCCCTCGGTGAGCCATCAGCGCTGGGGATTCACGGGGACTTCCTTCCTTCCTTCCTTCCTTCCTTCCTTCCTTTGTTCCTTCGTTGCTTCGTTGCTTCGTTGCTTCGTCCCTCCGTTCCTTCGTTCCTACATTCCTTCGTTCCTTCGTTCCTTCGTTCCTTTGTTCCTTTGTTCCTTCGTTCCTTCGTTCCTTCGTTCCTTCGTTCCTTTGTTCCTTCATTCCTTCTTTCCTTCGTTCCTTCGTTCCTTCGTTCCTTCGTTCCTTCGTTCCTTCTTTCCTTCGTTCCTTCGTTCCTTCGTTCCTTCGTTCCTTCGTTCCTTCGTTCCTTCGTTCCTTCGTTTCTTCGTTCCTTCGTTCCTTCGTTCCTTCGTTCCTTCATTCCTTCGTTCCTTCGTTCCTTCATTCCTTTCTTCCTCCGTTCCTTCATTCCTTCATTCCTTCGATCCTTCCTTCCTTCCTTCCTTCCTTCCTTCCTTTCTTCCTTCCTTCCTTCCTTCCTTCCTTCCTTCCTTCCATCGTTCCTCCGTTCCTCCGTTGCGTAGTTCCTTAGTTCCTTCCTTCCTTCGTTCCTTCCTTCCTTCGTTCCTTCCTTCCTTCCTTTGTTCCTTCGTTCCTTCCTTCATTCCTTCCTTCCTTCCTTCCTTCGTTTCTTCATTCCTTCGTTCCTCCATTCCTTCGTTCCTCCATTCCTTCGTTCCTCCATTCCTTCGTTCCTCAGTTCCTTCGTTCCTTCCTTCCTTCCTTCCTCCGTTCCTTCATTCCTTCATTCCTTCGATCCTTCCTTCCTTCCTTCCTTTCTTCCTTCCTTCCTTCCTTCCTTCCTTCCTTCCTTCCTTCCTTCCTTCCTTCCTTCCTTCCTTCCTTCCTTCCTTCCTTCCTTCCTTCCTTCCTTCCTTCCTTCTTTCCTTCCTTCCTTCCTTCCTTCCTTCCTTCCTTCCTTCCTTCCTTCCTTCCTTCCTTCCTTCCTTCCTTCCTTCCTTCCTTCTTTCCTTCCTTCCTTCCTTCCTTCCTTCCTTCCTTCCTTCCTTCCTTCCTTCCTTCCTTCCTTCCTTCCTTCCTTCCTTCCTTCCTTCCTTCGTCATGTTCAGGTTCAGTTAATTGACTTTTGTTTCGCTTTCTCGGCTCTCTGCAGGTTGGTTCCCTGAGTGGGGCCATCTGCCGGCGCATCCACGCCTGGGTTCGGACCATCCCTGAAGAGGAGCTGCAGTTCTACGCCCTCCACCTACCCAAGGACCCTTGGAAGAAGCTAGCCGACCTGGTCCACTTCAACCCCAAAGCGGTAAGGTGTTGGAAGCTGAAATCGGAAGCATGCGCGGTCGCTTGTGTCGTGCAGTCACCTACTGTACAAGTTATGACCTAGAGTAATATACACAAATGTTGCAAACTGCTTATTACTGACTAAAACATCTGAAAAAGGTAAATCTCAAAAATAAAGAGGGACAACTAACTGGGAATTGTTTTTGTAAAACAGTTAGAAAAACAAAATCAGTTTTTGAAAATGGCTTAATAGAAAACTGGACCGGAACTTGAACCCGAGACCTGGTTTTGCATACCGGCATCTTACCATCAGAACAATCCAGCCCTTAGATGGTGGCCTTCCCAAAATAGTCAATTAGTCTTTGCCAGATGGGGGCGCCAGTCAGAAGCAATTCAACCATTAACTGCTGTATATCTCCAGGGATCACATCCCCGCTTTCATTCAGATGCAAACAACCAACCATTGTAAACCTGGCTACAGCAGTTTGGATATCACACAAAGTGGATGCAGCTTTTTCAAACAAATCAAACAAGTCAAACAAATATAGAAAAAAACTTACTGGGAAGTCTTAAACTATTCTGGTTATGGATATTGAAAATATAAGTATAGTAGATGTGTAAAAACACCTATTTTGAAAAAGAAAATTATTTGATTTTCCATCCTCTGTATATGGAATGGCCTGGTATGCGAGACCGCATACAGCAACTTGAAGTACTTTTTTTTCCCCAAAAATAGGATGAGTATCATTTGTTTTCTCTTTCGTTCTGGTGGCAGGATTTCAAACTGGGCTGGTTCCTTCCCTACTGCTTCGGCACCGCGGCCCCTGAGGACTCCGTGGTGACCCGCTGCGCTGAGCTGACGGACGAGACAGTGGAGGACCTCCTGGCCGTCCACAACATCCCCTACGCCCACCTGAAGGGCCTCAAGGTCAAGCTCTCGGACAGGGCCAAGGAGCTTGTGGCCAGGGCCGAGAAATCGCTGGACACCTTGGTGTGGTGAGTCGCCGAGTTCTGTTTTGGTTTAAGCTTTGACTGCTGGAATATCTCCAGGGTTCACGCCCTGGTTTTTATTCACATGCAAGCGATCATTGTCCAGGGGTGTGAGAACTAAGCTTTTTAGGTGATTTCAGCTTTTTTGTTTAGAATTTTACTCTGAATTTCAGCTTGTTTGTTTAGATTTATACTCTGATTTTCAGCTTTTTTGTTTAGAATTTTACTCTGAATTTCAGCTTTTTTGTTTAGATTTTTACTCAGAATTTCAGCTTTTTTGTTTAGATTTTTACTCTGAATTTCAGCTTTTTTGTTTAGATTTGTACTCTGAATTTCAGCTTTTTTGTTCAGATTTTTACTCTGAATTTCGTCTTTTTTTGTTTAGATTTCTACTTTGAATTTCTGCTTTTTTTTCTAGATTTTTACTCTGAATTTCATCTTTTTGGTTTAGAGTTTTACTCTGAATTGCAGCTTTTTGGTTTTCAAATTTTACTCTGAATTTCATCTTTTTTGTTTAGATTTTTACTCTGAATTTCAGCTTTTTTGTATTCAAATTTTACTCTGAATTTCATCTTTTTTGTTTAGATTTTTACTCTGAATTTCAGCTTTTTGGTTTAGAGTTTTACTCTGAATTGCAGCTTTTTGGTTTTCAAATTTTACTCTGAATTTCATCTTTTTTGTTTAGATTTTTACTCTGAATTTCAGCTTTTTTGTATTCAAATTTTACTCTGAATTTCAGTTTTTTTGTTTCGATTTTTACTCTGAATTGCAGCTTTTTTGTTTTTGAATTTTACTCTGAATTTCAGCTATTTTGTTTAGATTTTTACTCTGAATTTCAGCTATTTTGTTTAGATTTTTACTCTGAATTGCAGCTTTTTGGTTGTACCTGCTCTGTATAAAAGTATAGGAACTTATTAAGTTTCAGCTTTTTTAGGGGGTTGTTTTAACTTGGGTTTTTTTGTGGCTACTCACATTCCTGTTTCGATCCTAGCAGTACCTTTCTCAAAGGCCTGTGTAAAGTTTGCAACACTTTTTGTATTAACTTCGGGAAAAAAAAAGATACTCATTTTTTGTTTCAAGTACTGTGGTAATGCTTTTTCAATTTGTTTTTGCCTGCAGGAACTATGAGGATCTGAGCTGCCCATTGGTTGACGGAGTCATCACTGAGAGACTGAGGGCAGGGGAGACCATTCGACTCCCGTATGGAAAGGTCATGGAGCGCCTACTCATCATACGGGAAATGCGGCGCAGTAAGTGGTCTGGGTGTGACTGGGATGGGGCGGGAAGGGGCGGGATTGGATAGGGTAGGACGGGGTGGGGTGGGTTGGATAAGGCAGGACGGGGGTGGATTGGATTGGATTGGGATAGGGTGGGATGAGCTTGTGTGGGTAGGGTTGGGGTATGATGGGATGTGATCGGATTGGGTGGGCTGCAATTGGGTGGGATAAGGTGGGATGGGGTGGGTTGGGATATGTTGGGATGGGTTTGAGTTAGGGTAAGATGGGATGCTGCAGGATGGGATGGGCAGTGATGGGGTTGGTTTGGGTTGGATGGGATAAGGTGTGATGGGGCAGGTTGGGTTGGGTTGGGGTAGGGTGGGATGGGTTTGTGTGGGCTGGGTTTGGTTGGGTTGGGGTATGGTGGGATGGGTTTGTGTGTGCCGGGTTGGGATATAATGGTGGGATGCGGTAAGATGAGATGGGTTATGACTGGGTGGGATAAGGTAGAATGGGTTAGTATGCAGTGCAGAGAAGGCTGGGATGGAATGTTCAGTACGACTCAATGGTGTTTCCTCAACCCCCTTCCTTTTGCTTTCCTGGAACAGATAACTCTGCCAAGGAGGAGGAGACAGCCGTGTTGTACGACCATCTGATCGCAATGGCGGAGAAACTGTTGGCCACGACGCAGTAAGTAACTCCAGGGATCACACCCCCACTTTCATTCAGATGCAAAAAATGAAGATTTAACAATGCAGATTTAACAATGAAAAATTAAAAATTAAATTTTTAAATGAAAAATGAAAAATGAAAAAAAAAAAAATTCTTTGGTTAAATGAAAAAGTGAAAATTTAATTTTTAAATGAAAAATGAAAAAAATTAATTTTCAAAAAAAAAAATACATTTTTTTAAAAATAAAAATAAAAATTAATTTTTAAATTAAAAATTAATAATTAAAATTATAAATTAAAAAAAATTTGAATCAGATGTTGCAACTCATTTGTGTGTATTTATTTTTTACAGACTGACCATCGACTCGCCGGTGGCAGTTATTGGTGACCGCTCGCCGTCCATGGGGACGGCCATCAAGACCAGTACCATCATCGCCAGCCTGCTAAGCGCCATCGCCAACGCAGAGCTCTCCTTCTTCAGCAACCGCAACTACGTGCCGCCGGAGATGCCCCGGACGATCGAAGAGGTAACGATTGACCCACAGATAGAAACCCCCCGGAGAGAGAGAGAGAGAGAGAGTATAGCCGCGTCCGCACTGGACTTAAAATGGGTAAACTAACCGAGCAAATGGGTAAATTGACCATTTTAAGTCCAGTGCGGACAGCCCAGGAAGTTTTCCTCCCAGGTAACTTACCCGACTCCAGTGGGTAGTTTAACTGACCAACTTCTGCCCGGTTAAATTGACCAGGTCAGTTTAACCGAGTCGATAAGTCCAATCCGGACACGACGTCTCGGTAAACGACTCGGTAAAAAACCACATCCGGCACCCCACACGTTACGTTACTGTATGCAAGACTCGTGCGGGCGCAGGGTAACAACGTGTTTGTGTACCTAGAGTACATGCACATGTACACGAGTCGGTTAGTTTTACCCATCGTCTCGGTTAGTTTACCCGAGTCGAAAAGTCCAAGTGCAGACGCCGGGAAGATTTACCCATTGGAATGTTACCCACGGGCTCGGTAAAAAATAAGTCCAGTGCGGACACGGCTTTAGTCAGGAATGCCAAACCTTTAGGTTTCACCCTGTGTACAATTGTGAGGTGGCTTGCCTTGCTACTGTAGCCCCTACTGTAAGGGGCTGCCTCAATTTTTTAGTTGGCTACTCTCGAGCAATCAACTATTTCTTACACTACAGAACGGTGCAAAATCCTTTTTTTTTCCTTTTTCTACTTTCTCAGATTACCATTTGAGCTAAAACTTTTGCAGGATTGCTTTTTTGGAATGTTTGATGGTTTAGCGCACAAACAGCGGCAATCTTTTTACTTTTACCGATGTTGTATAGGGCCTTTAAGATAGGTTGGCAACTGTGGGGTAGACTGGAGAAGCGCACCCCAGAAGGGGAGTTCTGATGATGTCTGACCCTGGCCGCTTTTTTTGTCTGCACCGTCTGCGTCTGCAGGTCCTGCACCTGGCGTCCACGCTGAACACCGAGGGCAGCACCATTCCCGCCGCCAGCCTCCTGCCCTACTACACGGAGAAGAAGGTCGTCAAGACCTTCGTCATGGTGACGGACGAGGAGGAGAACGGAGGGGTCAAGTGTGACGGAGAGACTTACAGGTGAATGGGGTTGGGGATGGAGGGAGAGGGGTGGGAGGTAGCCTTTCTGCCTCTTGTATACAGTTGCCGTGGTGCTGGGAGACGACAAGTTTGGTGTGCGAGGGTGCTGTTTGTGGTAGCCTTGGAAAGCTTAGATTTTGGGGATGGAAGGGATGAGTCTGTAATTGGTTTGAGATGAGTGTTTAACAAGCAATGATCTCTGATAAATTATCTCTCCCTGTCTCTCCCTCCCTCTGCCTTTACCTCTGTCTCTGCATTTCCCTCTCCCTCTCCCCACCCTGTCCCTCTCCTCTCTCCCTCTCCCTCTCTCCCTGTCCCTGTCCCTGTCCCTGTCCCTCTGCCTGTCCCTCTCCCTGTCCCGCTCCCTATCCCTCTCTCCCTCTCCCTCACTCTCACATTTCCCATTTCCTCCTCTCTCTCTCCCTCTCCCTCTCTCCCCTCCCCCTCTCCAGATTCCACACTCTCTTCAAGAAGTACACGGAGGAGGTCTACCCCGCCAAGCTGGTCTTCGTCTCCTTCCTGGCGGCCCAGCACTCCCGCGGTCAGATGGTGAGCCAGCTGGAGGGGCTGGGCTTCTCGCCGCTCCAGTTCAAGCTGAGCAACCACCGGCCGGACCTGCTCAAGCTGGGCAACCTCCTGGGGCTGCTGTCCCGCGAGGCGCGCGGCTTCGCCGACGAGGTGGCCGCGGCAGAGCGGGACATCCGGGAGGACGGGCTCGGCCGGGCGATGGAGAAGCTCAAGCTGACGGAGTAGAAAAATAAATAAACGCATTGTAGCGCCCTCATTGGCAACTTGGATTTTATGAGTGCCCATTTCTCACCCCTGACCTTTTTTATGCTAATGAGTGTTTTCATCTGCCATTTTGTTTCTCGTCGCTATACAGTTGTCACGCGACCCTTGATTTGCTCGTACTAGTCGTAGAATCAATATATGGTGTCACCACAAACCTTGCTATATTGATTCACCCACCAAGGCCACCATGCAAAGCCTTGAGTCTTATTTAGTCGTAGAATGTTGTCTTCAGAGAGGTTTTCCCTTTTCTTTGTGGATTTCATTTGGAATCGTGGAAAGAATTAGACGATCCCGCGGAACAAGTTCGCGATATGTTAAAGGGCGAGTTTTGCCTTCAATCTCTACACCGAGAGACGACACGTCCTGCTTGAGTCCTGTCCCAGCCGTAAGGATGAATTGGCCGAACTGTAGTTTATCTAGCTTAGTATATGTAAGCCCAACAACATCGAAGAAACAAAAATGTGGTTGCTCAACCCACTTCTTGCCAGAGCTCATCCGCAGACTGTACACATAGCCCTCGCCGGTTTCTTTAGGATTCAGTGAAACCCTTTTCAAAAGCAACAATTGTATAAAAAACAGACCTGTGATAGTTTTTTTCACCAAACTCGTCGTATCTTACGACCAGTCACAAGCAATGCGCAGACACCATAGTACGGCCTGTCACTACTTACGATGAGTTATCCACTTCTATCTTTTCTGCTCACAGATACATGTGTATAATTCGAATATGCTTTGGTGAGTTTGCAGTTCAATGAGGGTATGCTGTGCCAAAAGAGAAATTCTAAAAAGTGTATATGTACATGCAAGATGAAGTTTTAACTGAGGTCCTATACATGACTTGATAAATATTCACTATGTAAAAGTTGAATAACTCGTGCATTAGTGAGGTTTTAATAATATTAACTTAGTTTTATGGCCGAAACCTAATTATTTTTAACCAGTGTAATGTAAATTTATATAAAAAACACAAAACATTAAGGTTATATAATTATGTGTACCATTTATATTTTTTCATATCTTATTCTTTTGTTCATGTATAGGAATGTTATCATTTTCTGTTGTTAGTGCATTTGAGATAAGCATTAATTGAAATTGTATTAACCAACAAAACCAGGCGGAACTTGTCGACACAATTCAGAATAGGTTGATTTTTGTTTATTCATTCAAATGTAATTATTCACTGAACCGGAAGTGTGCAATTTTACAAGAAGGTTTACATCGTTTTATTTGGACGGATTTGTCAAAAGCACTGCAAATCAGATATTTACACATCCAGAAGTTATTGTCACTAAAAATAAGAAAGTGGTGTTTTTTTTAGATTGTGAACAGGAAGTAAGGAAGCATTTGTTTGTTAACAAATTATCTTTATTACTTAAGAATTATCTTTTATGTAAATATTTATGAAATACAAACACTTCTATCCTATATGATAATCCCTTAGGAAGACATTTACACAGTTCTTAGATGAAATTAACCAATTTATTTGATTTCCTGTATGATACAATAAATTCAAATGTCAAACTGTAAGATCAATGTCAATGTTCAAAATCTGTTGTCTTGGAAATAATAAAACGATGTTTCTGTTAGAAAAATGTATGACATGGAAGGTTATCTGTGAATTTTTGTTGGAGGACTTTAAATTTGTTTTGCTTCAAAAAGCTCAGCAATTTTCTACTTGCAATTGGCTAAAAACAAGTCCACTAAATTAAAAAAAAAAAAAAGTCCAAAAACTGGTGTTTACCTATTTTTGGAAACTGAGGTTGAGAAAGTCATGAGAGGACATCAAACTATCATTCTATCAATGGTGTGATTCACATCGCGCTTGCCTTGTTAATTGAAGGATAAGCACTAAGCCATAACTTGAAGGGACCTCTGATTGGCTGGAAATTCTAGACTGACATGGTCTCATCAATAGAGGGCCTCCTTCACTGCATCTTAAAGTGTCATTTTTGGAGGGCGATACATGGGTAAGTTTCACGCATTTTTTTCCCTTTGAAAATAAACTTTCAGATGTTCAGAGTCAGTTTTATTTAAGCCTGGAAGATCTCTCTTGGTTTCCTGGGATGTCATTTGAGTGGTAAATCCTGGCGGGATATTCATAAATGAGACATTTTATGGTAACAAAATGTGCCTGCCGTGAAGATAGTAACAGTATTTACAATTTTCTTTTCATCAAAATGCTACCAGCAAGGGAATAATTCATTACCAACAACACCACAAGAACTAAAGGCATTTATATACAGACCATTTCAGCAAACTTAGACAGTGTCTTTTCACTTTGGTGGGTGGAAACTGGGGGAAGCTGTAACTTAGCCTACAAATTCTTCAGACAATCCCCCATAGGGTTTGTACACAGGGTGTTGGACGATCAGCATACGGCATTCGTACTATGGTCTATGTACAGCAAGCGTATCTAACTCAATGATAGATAGGTTATTGGTTTCGACGAGCACTTAAACAAAAAATTGCTTAACATGAAAAAAATGGTGCTTTCTAATGGGGCAGGAACTCATTATTTAATCACATGGCAGCCATCTTGTCTTCCATTAGAAACTGCGCAAACCACACCAAGCCATTATTAAAAAAAAAAAAACCAACCCAAACCAACATCCTGGCTTAGGCTCAAGCTCCAACTTCGTCTCTGTCATCCAAAAAGCTGAAACCACAGGCTGTGGGGGTACTGATGTGGTGCGGGGTTTGAAGTATGGTGATGAAGAGGTGAAGAGTTTGAAGTTCTGATGATCATTGGTCCGCATGCATGGCGTGCGTGGATTGCTCCAGAAAGGTGGCTGCCGCGGGTTGCCATGGGTTGCCGTGGGGTTGCCATGGAGTTGCCGTGGGTTACAGATCACTGGACCAGTTGGGAATCGGACTCAAAGGTGGCTCCTGCAGAGAGAACAAACATGGAGGAGGCTGTTATTAGTCTGTGCTCGCTTTTCCTTTTTTCCTTCTTTTTTTCCCCCCGGATTTTATAATGGAAAGACTGCCTGGATTTGAGGTCTGCCAAATCATTTTCACAGTGTTTTCACCAGTGGTCTCCAAGGCCACATTCCTGGTGGTAACTGGCTAGAGGCAATTTAGAAGTATCTGGGAGTGACAGGTACAAGGACACAGTACACAGTACCTCTATGGGGGCTGGTGGTCCCTACTGGTAATCGAATGTCCTTATCAGGTCAGAGAAGCAATTATTTTCACGGTGACTTCACTGTAAAACGCGCCGTGAAATCACAGTGACTTTTTAGTTTCACGGCGAAATGACGTGTTCACCTCTTTTTCGCGGTTTAGATGTTCATAGTGGGAATTGTTCAAACTGCCATATCTCCGGAGTGCAACATGCTACGCATATTTAACAAACGCCTAAATGAAGCTGTTGATAAGGTCTATCCAGCTATGTGGATATCTTAAGTTTATATTTTGGCTACATCTGACTCGGAGCGGATTTTGTAACACATCTCTTTTGAAGACCGAGTGTGGCTCTAAAGAGAGCTGGCCACTCTCCGTTTCGGGCAGTGTGTGTACTCTGCCGACGTCTTAAAAACCACAGCTTCTTTTTCAGATCAAAATGAAACTAACAACCACACACTATGAACATCTAAACGGTGAAAATGGGGTGAAAATGTCATTTAGCCGTGAAAAGAAAACTCACCGTGTTTTCACCCCTATTTCATGGCACACAGTGCACCGTGAAATCACAGTGACTTTTTATTTTCACGACAAAATGACGTTTTCACCCTCTTTCACGGTTTAGATGTTCATATAGTCACACAACCTCGTGCAACTGCAAGACGGAAAGCCGCACGTGCAGGCGTCCGACGGCGCCATGCCTGACTCCTACCTGGCTGCTGGGTCCTGCGCGGTCTGATGATGCCTTCCCGCGAGGGCGGTCTGGCCGAGATGAGGCGCACCCCCGGCGCCACGCGGGGCGTTCCCTGGACGCGACAGCGCTCGTCGTACTCGTGGGCCGTCAGAACATGTGCACAGGTGTCAAGGACAAACTCAAAATGAATCCGTGGACCAAACTGCTGAAATTGGTTTTCCTTGCTTTTTTTTTTTTAGTTCTACAGCTTTTCATGGTGATTTCACAAGTTGTCTATTCGAGGCCACATTCTTGGTGGTCAATGGCTGCATACCGTATGTGGTATGTGGTTATGGTTCCTAAGGCCAATGCTAAGCGGTACTCCCTCTAGCTTCTTTCCGCGCACTGCCGCACTATGGAATTCTCTACCTGCAACCTGTTTCCCACTTTCTGATAACTTGTCCCAATTCAAACGTAACATAAACATTCATCTTTCTTCCTTCTGATCTAGTTTGCTCCTGGTTCTTCTCCTTACTCTCTTCTAGCCCTCACCTTGAGTGGCCTTTTGAGGCCTTGTGTAGGGCAACTTTTATAAATAAAAAAAAATAAAAAAAATAAAAAAATAAAAAAATGGGGAATGCACAAGCCTATGGTCTACATTTCCACAGACTAGACCACAACTGCCTGGCAGTTGAGTTGCGTGGTGATTAGGCTAGAGCATCTGTGATTGAATTACCCCCCCCCCTACCCTCAAGGCTGGACATTACCACCCTAGATATTCAGGGGTTTTTCACTGTCTTTTTTTACACTACCTTAATAATTATGTCCTCATCAGGTCACATGGAGGTGAAATCTTCAGGCTTAACTTTGTCCTATCAGCTGACACACTTCGGAACCGAACTGAAGTTGGCTGTCAAACTACAGCTTAGACAGGACTTAAAGGTGATAGCGCGGTGGAAGTACCAAGTGGAAGTTGTGTGGTGACACCATTTGTGTGGTGACACCAATTCAGAAGCGGGGTCCATGAAATCACCACGATTTTGGTTTTTTATGACAACATCACATTTTCACCCAATGTTCATCAGCGTTGTAGATTTTCCGAGTTTGGAAGACCTCCTAATGGAATGGTATTTCTCGTACATTGTCCCCTCCACAGATGGTTCTTCCACAGTGTAAAATGCTGTGTGTGCGACCAGTTTCCAGCAGACTCCTGCAGCCCATTTCAAGAAAAGCCGCGTAAGTTACGCGACGTACAAATGCTGCATAAGTCTTGCGCCACAATGTGACTCTCTTTCAGCAGTTTTTAGAAAGGGCAGTCAATTGTTGCGCAAGTTACGTAACAAAATGTTGCGTTTGACACTATGAACATCTAAACCGTGAAAAAGGGGAGAACATATGTCATTTTGCCATGAAACTAAATAAGTCACTGTGATTTCACGGTGCATTTTACAGTGAATTCACCGTGAAAATAATTGCTTTTCTGACCTGATAAGGACATCTTCAGGTCACTAAAGAGACCGTGAAAAAAAACGTGAATATCTAAGGTGGCAAGCTCCAGCCTTGAGGGATGGCTAATTCAATTACCAGTAGGGACCGCCAGCCCCCATAGAGGTACTGTATGGTATCCTTGTAACTGTCACTCCCAGATACTTCTAAATTGCCTATAGCCATTTACCACCAGGAATGTGGCCTTGGAGACCACTGGTGAAAACACCGTGAAAATGACTGCGTGTGCCATGAAATAGGGGTGAAAACACAGTGAATTTTCTTTTCACGGCTAAATTACATTTTCACCCCATTTTCACCGTTTTGATGTTCATAGTGTGAAGCTTCGTGAAATCGGCAGCCGGACGCCGACTGACCGACTGGTGACGAAAAAAAAAAAAAAAAATCTGGAAAAAGGATATCTGCAGAGACGGGGAGGAAGAGCTGCTCCATCTCGGTGATGATCTCCACGTGGTGACCGATGGAGCCCTGGCCGCTCTCTCCGGTCACTCCCACGGCGATGGCGTACAGTTGCAGCTCCAGGACCGCCTTCATCCCGGCCGAGACCTGCGGTCGGCGAGAGAGTGGACGGAGCGGAAACTGAATGAACCATGCGGGCAGCACTCACATTCATACCGCACTCGATCATGAGGTAAGTTTTCATTTTTGTAGAAAACGTCAGGCCCTGTACATTTTGCATAGCTGCCAACTTATCTTAAATGCCCAATACAACATTGGTAAGATCGAAAAACAAAAATGTTCACAGATTTACATGGAACTTATACAGTTTGAAGATTATAGGTTATAGTAGAAACCTCGCACTGAAATATTTCTGCCTAAAATGCTGTATTTTGGGAGAAAACAGTAAAAGAAATTAAGGTGATATACAAAAATGTTGCAAACTGCTTACTGACTAAAATTACCAAAATGTAAATCTAAAATTTAGTGGGCCTGACGTTTTGATCCTAGCAGGACCTTTCTCAAAGGCAGAGAGAAAGGTCCTGCTAGGATCAAAACGTCAGGCCCACTAAATTTTAGTAAAAGAAATTGTTTACGTCTCACCGAGATCTAAACTATTTTTTGGAACAGTACGGCGTTGAATGATGCATTTGTGTTGTGTAGGCCCAATACAGCATTGGGAAGATCGGAAAGCATCGATGTCCACATATTCCCTTCTAATTTTACACAGTTTGTAGATGGTCATGATAGAATCCTCATGTTGAAATATTATGGTCTGGGATGCTGTACTTCTCGAGAAATCTTCACTCAAACATCGACAAATGGTTAATTACTCGCAAGTCATAAACTTTTTCTTACACTACAGACATTTTGTTTAGTCATTTCAGACGTCTGTGCCTAGAAAACAGGAATCACGGGTTCGAATTCTGCCCAGGCTTCCCTGTATTTTTTGTTTCAGCAGAAGGGCAAAGCACTGAGCATACAGTGTTTAATTATGCATTGAGTTTGTTTGACTTGAATCGTTCAACTTTAATTGGCTCAATTAATTTAATTCAACCACATGGTCTCAACATCCAGGAGGGTAATGACTAACACCATGCAGCTTTCTGATAATCCTTCTTTTGTTTTCAGTCCTTCACACTTCTCTCTTTGATCTTTCCCCCTCTTCTCACTAATCCCTACCCTACTCCTTGCTCTTCTCTTTGATCTTTCCCCCTCTTCTCACTAATCCCTACCCTACTCCTTGCCCTTCCCTATGATCTCTCCCTACCAGCTTTACTCTTTGTCCTCTGTTTCTCATCCGTGTCCTATTCACTCTCTCCCCCCTTCCTTCATGTACATGTATCTGTTTTGTCTTTGTCACTCTGCCTTTGAGAAAGGTCCTGCTAGGATCGACACGTCAGGCCCACCATCTCTCCCTACCAGCTTCACTCTTTGTCCTTTGTTTCTCATCCGTGTCCTATTCACTCTCTCCCCCCTGCCTTCATGTACATGTATCTGTTTTGTCCTTGTCACTCTGCCTTTGAGAAAGGTCCTGCTAGGATCGACACGTCAGGCCCACTAAATTTTAGGCCCACTAAATGTTAAGATTTACATTTTGGTAATTTTAGTCAGTAAGCAGTTTGCAACATTTTTGTATATCAACTTAATTGGCTATTTGAATAATTAAAAGTGATCTGGGGGAGAAAAAAGAAGAAGTGAGTGACTCACAGGTCCCGGAGTGTAGACCACCTGGAGACCTGTGGCAGGGGGAGGCTGCTTCACTTTGTACCTGTTAATAGTGAGAAGGAAGGTTGGAAGGGATGGGTTAAGTTGTTTCCTGAGCAATGCGAAAGATCAAAGAAGAAGGCAAGCCTGCTTGTGAGTTTTCCCACAGCTAGAATTGGGTTACGGTTTGCACGGTGCAAGCATACAAATGGAAAGTTCGCGGTGACACGATGCAAGCCATCGTCTTGTGAGACGGAGCGTGGCTCTGAAGAGAGTCGCTGACTCAATGTTTCGGGCAGTGTGTACTCAGCCCGTCATCAAGGAGGCTTTCTATTGGTACTGTGTGATAAGACTTGGACCTTACTCAACTCAGCAGGTTTGCAATTGGCCGGTCGGGCCGCCATATTCAAATTATTATTGGCCCGCTAGTTTGACAACTGGCACACAGTGTTTGCCAGAGAGAGGGAGAGAGGGAGATGCAGAGATGGATGAGAGAGGGGAGAGACAGGGAGAGAGGGAGAAAGGGAGAGAGGGAGAGAGAGAGAGGGAGAGAAAGAGATGCAGAGATGGATGAGAGAGATAGGGGAGAGACAGGGAGAGAGGGAGAGAGGGAGAAAGAAAGGGAGAGAGGGAGAGAGGAAGAGAAAGAGAGAGGGGGAGAGAGAGAGAGGGAGGGAAAAAGGGAGGGAGAAAGGTGGAAAGAGAGAGAAAGAGAGGGAGAGTGAGAGAGAGGGAGAGACAGAGAGAGGGGAGAGAGAGAGAAAGGGCGAGAAAGAGAGAGGGAGAAAGGCGGAAAGAGAGAGAAAGAGAGGGAGAATGGGAGAGAGGGAGAGAAAGAGATGCGTAGATGGAGAGAGAGAGAGAAAGAAAGGGAGAAAGGGAGAGAGGGAGAATGAAAGGGAGAGAGGGAGAGAGGAAGAGAAAGAGAGAGGGAGGGAGAGAAAGAGGGAGGGAGAAAGGGAGGGAGAAAGGGGGAAAGAGAGAGAAAGGGAGGGAGAGTGGGAGCGAGGGAGAGTAAGAGATGCGGAGATGGAGAGAGAGAGGGAGAGACAGGGAGAGGGGGAGAGAGAAAGAAAGAAAGGGAGAGAGGAAGAGAAATAGAGAGGGGGGAGGGAGAGACAGGGAGAGACAGGGAGAGGGGGAGGGGGAGAGGGAGAGAGGAAGAGAAAGAGAGAGGGGAGAGGGAGAGAGAAAGAGGGAGAGAGGGAGGGAGAAAGGGAGGGAGAAAGGGGGAAAGAGAGAGAAAGAGAGGGAGAGAGGGAAAGAGATGGGGAGAGAGAGAGGGGAGAAAGGGAGAGAGATAAAGAGAGAGAGAGAGAGAGGGGGTAGAGTGAAAGCTCCACGATGTGCGGGGTGAAAGAAGGAGATTTCAGGAGGGTTTCTGGAGATGGGAAGAAAAGGTTTTGCGCTAGGCGGAATCGCTGGAGCACCTGCAGGTGTCGATGCCGCAGTTCTTCAGGTTGATGGCGAAGGCGTAGGTGCAGCCCTCCCGCAGCGTGCCAAAGTGCACCTCGCCGGGCACCAGCTCAAAGCCGCGCATCTTGGACAGCGGCGCGATGCCCTTGGCCTCGGCCCCGGCCACGGACGAGGTGAAGACCTTGCGCCGGACGGGATCCTCCAAGGCTTGGAACTTGGGACGAGGGAAGGAGAGAAAAAAAAGGACCGAAGGAAAAGAACACCAAAAATAAGGATCCGGGAAATGTTGCACTTTCACTTCATCAATGTCACTTTTTTTTTATTATCGAAATTGACGATTATCGAAAGTGAGTGTGACCAATTGTTTGCAGACTGTTGGATGACTGGTTAACAGTCTCCCTCGACCTGCGGCCAACTCGAAAGCCACTGCCCATGAATTTGACCGCAGCCGCTAGCGTGAAGTGCCCTTAGACCCGTGCGTAATAACGTGAAGCCATAGCCGATGAATTCAGATACGGCCATACAGCCGTGTATGGGAACTGAGTGCAGCCACTGGCTTGCAACGTCCATAGAGTCGTGCGTAACTTGAAGCCGCAGCCAATGAATTCAGATGGGGGGGGGGAGGGGCCATGTTAACATTCCGTATCTCATCAGGCATGGAATGTGCTACAGAGGTTCCCAAAATACAGAAGTCACAGAACTGGGGATTTAATTAGCTTGCACACAGCCCCCCCCCCTATAAATGTAAGCTCGCGTGTAACTCAAAGCCGCAACCGCAGCCAAAGCCCGGTGAGAAAACGAAGAAGCCACTCACATGCTCGTTGGGCACCATGCCGGGCCGCTGGCCCAAGATGGCCGCGGGGAGCCGGACGGCCTCCTTGCGGGGCTGGCCGTTGACGTCCACCAGGAGGCTCTTGGTCAGCACCAGGTCGCTGCCGGCCGAGGGCAGCAGGCCGTCCTGCCCCGTGCCCGTCCCCCGACCGTCATCATCCGGAGCGCCCGAGCCGGAGGAGGCACGCCCCTCCGCCCGGTTGTTCAGGGCAACGCTGTTCCGGTCAGTTGCGTGAGAGTCGCGTCCTAAAATGGAAAAAAAAAACACAAAAGAAGCAAATTCCTGTCAGTTGTGTGAGTCGGGTTCTAAAATGTAAAAAAAAAAAAAAAAAAAAAAAACACCACAAAAAAAGATTCCGGTCAGTTGTATGCGAGTCTCGTCCTAAAATGAAAAAAGAAAAGAAAAAAAGAAGATTCCTGTAAGTTGTGTGAGTCGCATCCTAAAATGAAAAAATACCACAAAAACACAAAAACAACAGATTCCGGTCAGTTGTGTGCGAGTTGCGTCCTAAATTGCAAAAAAAAAACAGATTCCGGTCAGTCGTGTGTGAGTCGCAGCCTAAATATGAACCAAAAAACCCACAAAAACAACAGTTTCTGGTCAGTTGTGTGTGTCACATCCTAAAATGAACCCCCCAAAACCCACAAAAACAACAGATTCCGGTCAGTTGTGTGCGAGTTGCGTCCTAAAAACGAACCAAAAATCCACAAAAACCACTGATTCCACTGTATGTGCGACAATCGAGTTGATCGTTGAGTATAAAGTAATTGAGGCATGGCATAGCTATTAGCTATGGTCAAATCTGTAGCGCTGGAATGGAGTGAAAACAAAAACAGTCATACAGTGTGAGTCTTTGGTAATGGAGTGACTAGGCGGAGTCGATAAGCGCGCGAAATTCAAACACGAACATAGAGGGCGCTTCTTGTGTTGAGTTATTTCATACAGAATATAAAAAAAATGGGGGGTTGTATAAAAAAACTATTTTCATAACCATCACATCGTGTCTGCAAGTATGTGCTATTTTGCTTTTCACTTTGTCATTAAACAAACTAGCCTTGGTACCTGTGTAGCCGGAGCGTTCAGTGTAGGCTCCTTCCTCTGCGTGCTCGGGAATCGTGGAGGGATGGTTGGGGATGGACGCGTAGCTGGAGGGCGTCTCACTGGGCAGCACTGCATTCTGGGAGTTTGCGATGTTGTCCGTCGACCCTCCGGGAGTGGGGTTGCCTAGTTGAGGAATTTTTTTTTTATCAAAGACGAGGGTTAAACTTGTATTCCGCAATGTCTTTTTTGGTCTGGTGACTCTGTGCCATTCACACCCATTAGAGATTGAGAGTGGGTCCCGGACTTCTCTTTTGATGTTTCTTACAGTCTGGTACCTTTTGTACCATTCAAAACTATCAGGATTTCAGTATAGGTCCTTGACTCCTCTTATTGTGTGTCTTGCAGTCTGGTACCATTCACCTACATTATGATTTGAGTATAGGTCCTGGACCCCTCTGATTGTGTTTTGTACAGTCTGGTACCCTGTGTACCATTCACAGACATTAGGATTTGAGTATGGGTCCTGGACTCCTCTGATTGTGTTTCTTACAGTCTGGTACCCTGTGTACCATTCACAGACATTAGGATTTGAGTATGGGTCCTGGACTCTGATTATGTTTCTTACAGTCTGGTACCCTGTGTACCATTCATCTACATTAGGATTTGAGTATGGTTCCTGGACTCCTCTTATTATGTTTCTTACAGTCTGGTACCTGTGTACCATTCACAGACATTAGGATTTGAGTATGGGTCCTGGACTCTTGTGAGGCCTGCATTGTAAGAGACAGCTCACCTGGTCTGGCCGCTGCTCCTTGCTGCTGCGAGGCGTGGGCTGGCGTCGGGTTGTTGGGCCGCAGCGGGGTGGGGGTGCCCTGACCACCGGCATGTGCGGGGGTCGGGTTGGTGGGCCGGACGTCCGAGGGACTTGAGGAAGTATTGGGAGCTTTGAAAAACAAACAATCAATCATGTCAGAGGAGTTTTTTAGTAGATATTCCGGAAACTCCTTTCCGACCTTTATGAAGAAAGATTGGAACCTAGCAGGGCCTTCCTCCTCTCTCATCTTCATCCTCCCCATCCTTCTCATCCTACCCATCCTACCCATCCTCCTCATCCTCCTCACCCTACTCCTCTCTTATCTTCATCCTCCTCATCCTCCCCATTCTTCTCATCCTACCAATCCTCCACATCCTCCCCATCCTACTCATCCTCCTCATCCTCCCCATCCTTCCCATCCTCCCCATCCTTCTCATCCTCCCCATCCTCCCCGACCTCCCCATCCTTCTCATCCTCCCCATCCTCCTCATCCTGCCCATCCTGCCCATCCTCCCCATCCTCCCCATCCTCCCCATCCTCCTCATCCTCCCCATCCTACTCATCCTCCTCATCCTCCCCATCCTCCTCATCCTGCCCATCCTGCCCATCCTGCCCATCCTCCCCATCCTCCTCATCCTCCCCATCCTACTCATCCTCCTCATCCTACCCATCCTTCCTATCCTCCCAATCCTCTCCATCCTTCTCATCCTCCCCATCCTCCCCATCCTTCTCATCCTTCCCATCCTGCCCATCCTCCTCATCCTCCCCATCCTCCCCATCCTCCCATTCCTGCCCAATCCTCCTCATCCTCCCCATCCTCCTCATCCTCAACATCCCTCCTCCTCCTCCTCATCCTCTTCCTCATCCTCCACATCTTGCCCATCCTCCTCATCATCAAATCTCCGTGGATGGAGTACAGCAATCTGCGGTCATGTGCACCTGCCCATGGTAGTTTCCTTAATACATGCTTGTGAATGCTGATTGCCACAAGGCAAAATCTAGGGGAAATTGTCTTTCTCAAAATTTAGTGGGCCTGACATTTCGATCCTAGCAGGACCTTTCTCAAAGGCAGAGAAAGGAAATTGTTTTTAATAGTGTGAGTTCCTTTATAGTAGGGTCTTCACGCTGAACGGTGTGAAGACCACAAAGCAACATCTCCCCCTGCCGGCGAGTCATAGCACCGGACGGAGGAGAGTGCTTTCTTCACGGAGGGGACGGCGCTGGCTTACCGTTGATGGTGGGGTTAATGGGGGAAGGCTGCTTCTGTGGGGAGACACTCTCCGATGGCTCACTCCGTCTGGAGGAATCGGGGGCGGCTGCGGAGAAAAACCAAGGAAGATATCGTCAAAGAAAGAAATTTTAAAAACCCCGACGACAAGGAGTCCAAACTACCAGGTTCAAAGGATGAGTTTGGGCGGTCTGTCCTTCACAGACGGACCCTGTTCTCGCGCTTAAACCACACGAACAAGACCAAAAACGCTGCACTCGGAACAGGATCACACACCACCTCTCCGCCAGGGTTGTTCACGAAGCGCCGAGAACGCACGCACTTGTACTCCACCACAGAAATGGCATAATGTTAGCGTCAAGGAGAATGTAAATCAAGGAGAGTTTGCCCTGCTCGGTGTAATAAGCAGTTAGGCACCGAGTGCTCAGTGCTTTGCCCAGCAGCTCGGGTATGATTCGAAGTATTCACGTATATTCACATGTTCAAAAGAAAACTAAAACCAAGTCTTTCAAGAAAATATCTAAGTACTTCATAACTTATTTGCATTTTTATGTTTTAACCTTAAAATATACCGCACTATACTGTTAATATACAGTACTATACTGTAGATATACCGTAGCCTACTGTTATTTGTACCGTACTGTAAGCGTTATTTGTATTTCCGTAAGTTTGTGTTTATAGACGTCTGCACTAAAAAGCAGGAGTCGTAGGTTTGAATCCCGCCTGAGCTGCCTGAATTTGTTTTCATCAGGCATCGTGCAAAGGACTGAGCACTCGGTGCTTATCACGTCGAGCAAGGGCAAACCCTCATTGAATGACCAATCTCAAACTCAACCCTTGTGGCAAGTTTCTTTTGTATCTTTGTCAAACAAACAAGGGAAAAAAACTGGCCTGGGAAGTTTTGAATAGATTTTTCTTTCCATCTTTGATAGCATTCCGGTTATTCAAAAACAAATCATTGGGGGTCCGTACCTTGCTGATGACAGCTGGCCGGAGATTCGGAGGGCGTGCTGGGCAGACTGAAAGGCTGTCCCCGGCCGTCCCCACGCCTGGTGGCCTCCGCCAGCTGGCCGGTCAGCGCCTCCATGTCCGGCCCCGACGCCTTGCCGCTGTCGCCGCCGCCAGTGGCCGCCCCGCCGGCCGCAGCGGCCTCATTGCCCTGGCCAGCCAGGAAGCTCTCGCCCCACTGGCTCTGGAAGTACGGCGGCACCTCGTGGTTGCGTAGCGCCTTGCGCAGGTTATGCTCCTCCGCCAGATCCCTCCTGAAAATAAAATAAATAAAAAATGCAAAAAAGCGTTGAATATTGGCCCACAAAGGAGTAGTTGTGGCTACAAAAGCTGCTTTATTAGCCACTAGGCCTGCCATTGGCAAAAATGGGCTATGGCTCAAACAACATACGGGGTGTCAGCCGTGAACAGAAAATTCTGACTATGGCTCAAAGTAACATGTAAAGCAATGGGTTATCCACAGCCGCTTTAGCTGCCTGCCATAGCATAGGCAAAAACTGGCTACGGCTCTAAGTAGCATGTAAAGCAATGGGTTATCCACAGCCACTTTAGCTGCCAGCCTGCCATAGGCAAAAACTGGCTATGGCTCAAAGTAAAGCAATGGGTTATCCACAGCCGCTTTAGCTGCCTGCCATACATGTACTAGCATAGGCAAAAACTGTCTACGGCTCAAAGGAACATGTAAAACCAATGGGTTATTCACAGCCGCTTTATCTGCTAGGCCTGCCATTGGCAAAAACTGGCTATGGCTCAAGGTAGCATGTAAAGCAATGGGTTATCCACAGCCGCTTTGGCTACTAGCCTACCATTGGCAAAAATTGGCTACGACTCAAAGAAGAATGTAAAGCTATGGGTTATCCCAGCCTGCCATAGGCCAAAAACTGGCTACAGTTCAAAGTAACATGTAAAGCAATGGTGGGTTATCCGTAGCCCCTTCAGCTGCCAGCCTGCCATCTAGGCAAAAACTGGCTATGACTCAAAGTAACATTGTAAAACCAATGGGCAGCCAGCCTGCACAAGCTATATAGGCTCCTGGTGCAACAAGAAGCCACTCACTTGACTCGGTCCCAGTCCTCCTGGGTGTACTTGTTCTTGGGCCGGGGCGCCGGTGGCTGGGGGGCGGGGGCGGTGGCCCTCTCGTACAGGGCCTTGGCCTCGGGGCAGCCGGTGACCTGACGGGGCTTGGTGGCGACCCCGGGGCCGTTCTGGGCGAACGATGGCGGCGGGGGCAGCTCCTGGCTCTCGTCCTGGGCCGCCTGGTCACCCGCGGGTGCCGCCTCAGTGTCGTCCTGAGAAATCCAAATCACACCCGTTTACAGAGTTGAGTATGGGCTCTAGACTTCTCTTGCTATGTCTTATACAGTCTGGTGCCATTATGCCATTTACAACCATTATGGATTGAGTATGGGTTCTAGACTTCTCTTGCTATTTCTTAAATGGTCTGGTACCATTCTGCCATTTACACACATCATTGATTGAGTATGGGTTCTAGACTTCTCTTGCTATTTCGTTTATAGTCTCATTGGTGCCATTCTGTCATTTACACACATCATTGATTGAGTATGGGTTCTAGGCTTCTCTTGCTATGTCTTACACAGTCTGGTGCCTTTGTGCCACTTACGACCATTATGGATTGAGTATGGGTTCTAGACTTCTCTTGCTATTTCTTATATGGTCTGGTACCATTCTGCCATTGACACACACCCTGAAATTGAGTGTGGGTTCTAGACTTCTATTGGCTTGTCTTCTACCATCTGGTGCCTTAATTTGTGCCACTTGAATTGAGTACAGGTTCTAGACTTCTCTTGCCATGACTTCTACATTCTGGTGTCTTTGTGCCATTTATACCCATTATGCATTGAGTATAGGTTCTAGACTTCTCTTGCCATGACTTCTACAGTCTGGTGTCTTTGCGTCATTCACCCTAAATTATGAATTGTGTATGGATTCAAGAGATTCAAAGTTATTTGTTACCACGGCTTATTGGACAAACTTTTTTCCTGGCTAACCCACTGGGCTAGCTTCAGATTTTACTAGCCCATTTAGAGTTTTACTAGCACGTATATATTTTGGGCTATTTTTATGTCCCATATTTATTCCCAATAAGACAAAATCGGGCAGTTATGAAGTTGATGACAAAGATGAAAGACTGGTGGCAACTTGACATGGAAGCCATCGCGCGAGTCCAAGTCACGGAACAAGACTCGAGTCACGAGTCATAGAAATCCGCGGCTACAAAAAGATGTCACGTACCTGGGCCAGGATGCTGGCCAGCAGCTCGCCGGCCCGGATCTTCTCGGCCTCGTCCCTGCTCTCCCTCAGCTCCTGCTGGGCCCAGCGGCCCTCCCTGTCCCTCACCTCCCTGGCGTAGGTCTCCAGGCCGGCCCTCATGCCCCGCCTGAGCTCGTCGTCGATGGGCGCGTAGCGCAGGAACTGCCGCAGCTCCAGCTTGTCGGGGCACCTCGGGGCGGGCGGGGGCCGGCGACGGGCGGCCGCCGCGGCCGCCGCCCCCTCCACGGCCAGCCCCCGGCCCACGTCGGTGCCGAACTTCGGGCCGGGGGTCTTGGCCTGCCGGGCCGGGAAGCCGGCGAAGTCGCGCGAGCGCAGGTTGGGCGGGACGATGTCCGCCTCGTCGGGGGCCAGCAGCCAGGCCCGGCCCGGCCCGCCGGCGTACGGCCGCATGACGGTGATGCCCGTCACGTCCGGGTGGTCGGCCAGCGGGTCGGCCAGCACGGCCGTGGCCCGGTCCCGGCCCGCGCGCCTCAGGTAGGCCTCGACCTCGTCGCGCCGGAGGAGCTCGGCGCCCGAGCCGTCGGCGGCCACCGCGAAGAAGCGGGGCCGTTGCAGGCGGGCGCCCCGGGGGCAGGTCACGCCCATCTCATCCTTGTCCTCATTGCAGACGGCCGAGCGCTGGACCTCGGTCCGTCCCGTGGAGCGGACGGCGAAGCGGTTCCCCGCCGGGTCCTCAAGCTCCAGCACCACGGGGTTCCGGTGGCGCATGGTGTAGGGCCTGGGTTTTCGCGGGCCGCCGCTCTCCGTCGGGGGAGTGTAGCCCACCGTTCCGTCGGCCCCCACCGCCACCCGGCCGCCGGCCTGGTGCAGGACCTCGTAGGCGCCGTCCGGGACGCTGACGATCTCCGTGCCGCTGCCGAAGATGGTGGTGGCCACGCTGTCCTCGCTATTGAAGATGACCGTGGCGTAGCCGGGACACTCCACCTTGTAATGCTTGACCATCTTGAATCTCGGCAAAGACTCTTCTCCTAGTTGACCAAAAAAAATATATAAAAATTAACAGAACAGGTTCAAACAGGTTCAAAATCCCTGTCCAGTAAAAACTTTTACTTTGCAAATTTTTCAATTTGTTTGAAAGTCTCCTGACGACGGGCAGATGTACACACTGCCCGAAATGTTGAGTGTTTCCACCATGCAAACCTACAAGTCTTATCTTGTTCAAAAGTTCCCAGTCGTTTTTTCATCGATTGTTTTTTGTTTTAAAGAAGAAGAAGATGAGAGCCGGAGGGGCTTGGTCAGACCTGTCTCGGCCAGCTCAGTGGAGTCCGGTCCTCACGGGTGCTCATCACCTGAAGAGTCGGGGTGGCGTGAGGGTGAGGGTCAGGGTGTTGGTGGTGGATGGGAGAGGGAGGCGGAGGAAAGAGGGGGAAGGTGTTGAGGAAAGTGACACACATTTGAGACTTGAACTGGTGGCCAAGATTAGGTTACAGTCCCCCCCCAACCAAGATGATTATACGAACAAATATCAAACAAACAAAAATCTCAAAAGTTAGAGGGCCTGATGTTTCGATCCTAGAAAGAACCTTTCTCAAAGGCAAAGTGACGAGGACAAACACAAAAACAGTCAGGGGGAAGGAAAGCCCTGACACACGTGACAGAGGAAAGGACAAAAAGGGAAGGCAGTGGGATGCAGATGTACACACAAAGAGAGGGGAGATCAGGCCTAGCAGTCAACCACTTATGACACACATGAGTGAGCACACACACAGTACACCCACAACTAGGATCCTGTGCAGCATCCCTTGTTCCCGCCTTTACAGTTCCCGCCTTCACCCTTCACTGACCTAATCCCCTCACCAGGATCCCTCTCTACACTACATAAGCCACACTCCCAGTTGGAATCCAGCAGTCTCCTGAAGACGAGCAGAGTATACTGTTCGAAACGTCGAGTTCCTCCGGTTCTTTTCAGAACCACACTTACTCACAAAAGAGAATTTACATGGCGTCACCGCAAACCTAATTATCCCGAGATCAGGCCTCTTGTCAAAAAAAACAAAAACAAAAAAACAAAAAAGGAAAGGCATCTCACTTCGTAGGTCAGGGGGTCTGTGGCCGAGTACATCAGGCAGGACTTGAGGTCATAGGTGCTGCCGTCGGCCCTGATCCCGGTCCGGGCGCCGTCCCGGGCGGTGATCACCCACTCCCCGAGTCCCTGCCGCTCCTCCGAGGTTGCCCCCGCCTCCGGTCCGTCGTCCGGCTTCTCCCCGGCCATTGCCGTCCCCGACTTGCTCGGGCCGCCTCGGACCGAGCCGGTCGCTGCAAATAACAAGGAGGAGGAGGAGGATCGGAGGAGGATTGATGAGAGGAGGAGGGGGAGGAAGGGTAGATCATTACCATACATGGAAAACTGAATAAATTCCCCTGAGGAATTTTTTAAAAGAGTAGAAATAATGATAAGTGGAGCGACGGACCCAGAAGGACGTACCTTTCTTGGCGGCGGCCTCCGAGATCTGTGTACTGATTCCACTGCCTCCGCGCTGCGGAGATACCTCTCGGCTGTGGGACGGACTGACCGAGGACAGGCCGGAGGAGGAGGAGGAGGAGCCTCCTTGGCTGTGACTCACCGCGCCGTCCGCAAACAGCACCTGCGATGAGGGGGGCGGAGGGTGGGAGGGTGGTGGGGAGAGACAAAAGCATTGCCATTGATGAGGGTCTGTACTGGCCAGGCTATCGATGGGATGTCCGCAAACTTGATGGCGATGGCTGACTGCGGTCAAAATGATGAGGAGGAAGGTGAGGGTGAGGAGAAAGAGGAGGATGAGGATAGGAACAAGGAGTAGAAAGAGGAGTATGAGGATAAGGAGGAGGAGGAGGAGGAGGAGGATGATAAGGGCAAGGATAAGATGAGAAGAAGAAAAACTAGGAAGACAAGGAGGCTAAGAAGGATGAGGAGGCTGTGGAGGAAGAGGACAAGGAGAACGAGGATGAGGAGGACGTGGAGGGTGAAAAGGAGGGTGAAAATGACGGTGAAAAGGAGGGGGATGAGGACAAATAAGACAAGAGTGAGGACAAGGAGGATGAGGAGGGCAAGGAAGACAAGATTGAGGACAAGGATGAAAAGGATGAGAAGGATGAGAAGGATGTGGAGGATGAGAAGGAGGATGAGGAGGACAAGGAAGACAACGATGAAGAAGAGGATGAGGATGAAGATGAGAAGGATGAGAAGGATGAGAAGGATGTGGAGGATGAGAAGGAGGATGAGGAGGAGGATGAGAAAGAGGATGAGGAGGACAAGGAAGACAACGATGAGGATGAGGATGAAGATGAGAAGGATATGGAGGATGAGAAGGAGGATGAGGAGGAGGATGAGAAAGAGGATGAGGAGGACAAGGAAGACAACGATGAGGATGAGGATGAAGATGAGAAGGATATGGAGGATGAGAAGGAGGATGAGGAGGAGGATGAGAAAGAGGATGAGGAGGACAAGGAAGACAACGATGAGGATGAGGATGAAGATGAGAAGGATGTAGAGGATGAGAAGGATATGGAGGATGATAAGGAGGACAAAGATGAGGACAAAGATGAGGACAAAGATGAGGATGAAGATGAGAAGGAAGTGGAGGATGATAAGGAGGACAAGGATGAGGACAAAGATGAGGACAAGGATGAGGAAGGATGTGGAGGATGAGGAGGATGAAGAGGGCAAGGAGGACAAGGAGGGGGAGGACGAGGACAAGGATGAGGACCACGATGAGGATGAAGATGAGAAGGATAAGGAAGGGTGTGGAAGATGAGGAGGAGGAGGAGGATTGCCACAAAATGACAACGACAATGACAGCGATGACCCAAGTCTGCCCGTACCTGCACGGTGCCATCGTCCATCATCTTGACGACGCTGCCCTCGCTGGTGATCAGGCGCGACCGCTCCTGCATGGCGGGCACCTGGCGGGCCGCCTCGCACTCCTGCCTGCCGGAGGTCTTGAAAGGGTAGCTCTGTCTGACCAGGAGACGGCTGGCCCCGGCCACGGCCCCGGCCCCACAGCCGCCGTCCACTCCCACTCCTGCAAAGACCAGGGGGTTGGGATTTCATCACAAAGCCTCACACTATGAACATCTAAACCGTGAAAAGAAAATTCACCGTGTTTTCACCCCTATTTCATGGCACACAGTTAGCCAAGTCATTTTCACGGTGTTTTCACCAGTGGTCTTCAAAGGCCACATTCCTGGTGGTAAATGGCTAGAGGCAATATAGAAGAATCTGGGAGTGACAGTTACAAGGACACCATACAGTACCTCTATGGGGGCTGGTGGTCCCTACTGGTAATTGAATTAGCCATCCCTCAAGGCTGGAGCTTGCCACCCTAGATATTCACGGTGTTTTCATAGTCTCTTTAGTGACCAGAAGATGTCCTTATCAGGTCAGAGAAGCGATTATTTTCATGGTGAATTCACTGTCAGTTGCACCGTGAAATCACCGTGACTTTTTAGTTTCACGGCAAAATGACATTTTCACCCCTTTTCCACGGTTTAGATGTTCATAGTGTCACGATGCATCGCAACCCAACTTATAATACAGTGGATAAACCCGTCGTCAGTTGTGACAGGCCGTACGGTCTATGCTCTCATCGCTCATCGTCTTGCTATTGATCGCGGTGTCACAATGAGTTTGGCGATTTGAACAGCTAGGGGTGGGATTATCACAAAGCCTTACGATGCATCGTAACTCAACTCACGATGGATACAACACCATCGTGAGTTGTAATGAGCCGTATGGTTTCTGCGCAATTGTCATTGACCTGGGATTGGTCGTGAGCAACGATGATTGGTTTCGGGTAAAATCGACCACAGATCTGGTAATAGCTAACTCAACAACTGCCAATTTGGACTGCTGTAGACGACATGCGAGATGATGAAACTACTAAACGTAGGCATTTATAGGTGATTTCACTATGAACATCTAAACCGTGAAAAAGGGGTGAAAATGCCATTTCGCCGTGAAACTAAAAAAGTAACTGTGATTTCACGGTGCATTTTACAGTGAATTCACCCTGAAAATAATTGCTTCCCTGACCTGATAAGGACATCTTCAGGTCACTAAAAAGACCGCGAAAAAAACCGTGAATATCTAGGGTTGCAAGCTCCAGCCTTGGGGGATGGCTAATTCAATCACCAGTAGAGGTACTGTATTGTGTCCTTGTAACTGTCACTCCCAGATACTTCTGAATTGCGTCTAGTCATTTACCACCATGAATGTGGCCTTGGAGACCACTGGTGAAAACACCGTGAAAATGACTTGGCTAACTAACAGTGTGCTATGAAATAGGGGTGAAAACAAGGTGAATTTTCTCTGCCTTTGAGAAAGGTCGTGCTAGGATCGAAACTTCAGGCCCACTAAATTTTGAGTTTTCTTTTCACGGCTAAGTGACAATTTCACCCCATTTTCACCGTTTAGATGTTCATAGCGTTTGTACTTGTGGTTCAACAAGGGTCTGACCTACTCAACGTGTAAGGGCAAGCGAGGCAAACCCTTGTTGAAACTCTAGGACCACTCACCGGCATCCTTCTCCAGGAGGTAGTTGACGTGCAGGCCGTCCGGGCAGGAGACGAAAAGCTGCTGGAAGGGAGGCTCCTCTGGCTCCCTGGACTTCCTCAGGGCTTCCTCCATGGACTTCCTCTTCCGCTCCTCCTCCTTCAAGTCCAAAAACAAATGTGGGAGGGGGGGGGAATGATACTTGAGACTCTGCTAAAAATAAAAGCAATCCCTGATTCGTGTCGTCAGTGTCCTGCTGACTCGATCAAAAAATGATTCCAGTCAAAGTTTTCTTTGCCAATTTTTCAATTTGTTCAAAAGTTTTTCCCTGTCAGTTTTTCCTCTGTTTGTTGGACTTGAATTGAAAAAGCTGCATCCACTTGGTGTGATCCCTGAGCTGTTGTAGCCAGGTTTACAATTGGTTGTTTGCATCTGAATGAAAGCGGGGGTGTGATCCCTGGAGATATACGGCAGTTAATGGTTGAATTGCTTCTGACTGGCGCTCCCACCCTGGTAAATACTAGTTGACTATTAGGGAAGGCCACCATCTAAGGGCTGGATAGCTCAGATGGAAGAGCACTGGTACGTTAATCCAGAGGTCTCAGGTTCAAGTCCAGTTTCCAGTAGCCAGCAGGTACCAGTATATCAGCAATCACAGCTGTGCTGTTGAAGCTGTAGTCTATTTTAGTGCGAGTGTCACAGAAACAAGTCATGCAAATCCCGTCCTAGTCAGAAGGTTCAAGTCCAAGTGATTTGTCGGAAGTCTGTCATGGAAAATAAGACTTGAGTCTAAGTCCGAGTCACGAGCCATTCAAGTCTGCTTCATAGTGTCATGTTCACCTCTCGCTGCTGCTGTTCCAACTGCAGCTGCGCCTGCCGCTCGGCCTCCTGCAGCTGCTGCTGCTGCTGCTTCTTGCCCTTCTTGCCCGAGCCCGCCCGGCCGCCCTTGGGCGAGGAGATGGTGGGCGGAGGGGAGGGGCTGGTGGGCGGTGGGACGTAGATCTCAACCTCCTGCTTGGGCTCGTCTACGAGGGGGAAAGAAAAAAACAAGAAAAAAGAAAGAAAGTAAGAATGACACCTGGTTGAGTCTGATTCTTTGTCAACTTGCCATCCCCTCATGTGGGACATCGTAGGGTGAACGTGCCATCCCACTTTCTGGAACCAATGCAGGGTTGTTGATTTTGTTTTTATTTAAATTTGATTTTTAAAATTTAAATTTGATTTTTAAAATTTAAATGTGATTTTTAACATTAAATTTGATTTTTAACATTTAAATTTGATTTTTAAAATTTAAATTTGATTTTTAAAATTTAAATTTGATTTTTAAAATTTAAATTTGATTTTTTAAATTTAAGTTTGATTTTTTAAATTCAAATTTGATTTTTTAAATTTAAATTTGATTTTTAAAATTCAAATTTGATTTTTAAAATTCAAATTGGATTTTTAAAATTCAAATTTGATTTTTTAAATTCAAATTTGATTTTCAAAATTTTACTGTTAATTGGATTTTAAAATTTAAATTGGATTTTGAAATTATAATTGGATTTTTAAATTAAAATTGGATTTGTAAATCAAAACTGTATCTATTTTTCCCTCTCCTCACGTACCTGCACCAAAAGGCACCCCCTTGTTGCCGTAGTTACTGAGGGAGAAGACCATGCCGTCGCTGAGGGCCGCCGTGAATGAGCCGAAGCTGCTGATTGGTGCGGGCCTCTCCTCCTGCGGCTCGGCTGCCTTGGCCTCGTCCAATGGGGCGGCCTCTTGCATCTGGCCCGGGCCCTTGGTGGGGGAGTCTCCTACAGAAGCCAGGGTGAGTGCCAACGATGAAATGATCTGTTCTCTGTCTGTCTGCCTGTCTGTCTATTTCTTTGTTAGTTTTTCAAACACTTGGTAAAGAGAAAGACTAACGTCTAATTATCAAAGACCAATTTGGGGGTTTTTGCTCCCTCCCAACTAAAGTGGAACTTCGCTGTAACAAACACCGATATACTGAACATTCGGCTATAACGAACATGCCCTTTGGCTCCCGATTTTGTGTATGAAATATGTGCCCACAACCGCTGTAACGAATGAGAAATTCTGAAAAATACCGAGGCCCACTTTTCAAAACCGCACCTGCAACTTTGGCTTTTTCTCAACTTTTTTTTGGGGGGGGGGGGGAATCTTCAGAGGAAAGAAAACCTGAGAGTAATGCAAACAAAAGTTCCAAACTGCTCCCTGACTTCAAATGATCCAAATGCAATTCTAAGAATTTGAGAGGGAGCAGACGTTTTCGATCCTAGCAGGACCTTTCCCAAAGACAGAAAGAGAAAGGATCTACCAGGAATGTCGGGCTCTCTGAATTTTTTTAGACAGCAAATAAGATTATACAACAAAAGGAAAGTGAGTTTCGTAATGTCAATGGCCACGGCAAATGCGAAGACATTGTTAGGCATTAGAAAGCTAGAGAAGCAGCTTTAAAAAAAATCATAGATATAACGTGATGTTTGCGTCGAGGAGAATGTAATTGAACGAGGGTTTGCCCTGCTCGATGTGATAAGCACCGAGTATCCAGTGCTTTGCCCGATGCATGATGAAAAACTTTCAGGCAGCTCAGGCGGGATTCGAACCTGTGACTCCTGCATTCTAGTGCAGACGTCTTAACCACTTGACCACTGAGCTGGTCGAGGTCGTGTACAAATCTGTTGGCATTAGTAGTCTGTTCGTGGGGATGCAAGAACCCTGCAGCCTGCCTGTGAAATTGCCTTCATCAGAGCCATCCCAAACAGTGAACTATTTTTTTCTCACTTAAATATCTCCAAATTCATTGAAGAAGCGATACTAAATTTTTGGGACTGTAAAACTACAAATTCCAAACATTTACAGGGTCTGCCATTTCCATCCTAGCGGGACCTTTCCAGTGATGAAAAGGTCCTGCAAGAATCTGAAAATATTAGTCCCTGTGCAAAGAAGTCAAAAACTCAAGATTGTTTGTTTGTTAAGGTGTTTGTTTGTCTCAATATCTCAATATGCAGTTGTGGATAAAGCGGCCCAAAAGGTTGCCTGGAGGGAGGGAGGCTTATCGCACAGGTCAGAGGTCAAGGTGAGGCCGTCTGGGTTGTGGATGTTTATTTGTGCTCACTCAGTGTGCCATTGTGTAGGCCATACAGCAATTACTTGCTTGTGCATTCATGTGCCGATTGGTTAATTCAAAAAGAAAACAAAACGTCAAAATTACAGAGGGAGCTTTTCTCGGAAAGTGTCACACACGTGCACACGTCACCTGCCCATCGCCTGAGGGAAAACAGAAAATCGCAAACAAAAGGAGCCCGACACTAGAGGGCGCTTTCCTTTGTCGGGGAACGGGAGTGGCATACACAGCACACACGCGCACACGTCAACTGACCGTCGCGCGACTCGGCAAACTGCGAGCCGGCGGTCGAGCCGGACCGGACCGAGATAGCCTCGCTCGCCAGACTGTCCGGAGCATCGTCGTCCAGCAGGTCTTGCAGAAGACAACCGTCCCCGGCTGGAGGAGTTTAGTGACGACGGAAAATGTTCATGAATTTTTTTAATTTTTTTTTTTTAACCCACTGTCACCTCGATCCCCTTCTCATCAAACACCTTTTACAAAGATCCTTGTTCTACTGAGGTGCTCCAAAAATAGACTGATTTCACGACCGATTTTTACGTGCCATCACGTGACTTATAGTGAGTATTTTTTGCATCTCATTTGGTGCAGAACAGGAGTGGATATGAGCAAAGAAGACTATCATATGGTCCACATTCTTCTCTGTATGTTTCCATTACTGCTCTGCCAAATCAGGTAAAAACAAAAACCCACTATATAAATTCACGTGATGGCATGTAAACAGTGGTCGTGCAATCGCAACTAACTGCTTCCTGGTTTTAATGACCCAAATCGTCTCAAGCAATCTGAGGGACTGACGTTTGCGTGAGGTTTCGATCCGAGCAGGACCTCTTTCGAAGACTGCTCCAAAGAGTGAAAAATTCAGTGGGGTTGTCTCTCAAATTTAGTCTATATAAATAATTAATGATAATTGCAACTATCTTGGCTCTTTGGTTTCCTTTTTTTTTTTTTTTTAAGAAGCCAATTTTTGTATTTTTTTTTCAGACAGAGGAAAGGCAAATTGACTGGGAAATTCGGAAGAGTTTATCGACATAACAGGACTATTTGGGAATGCCATCATCTTAGGGCTGGATAGCTGAGATGGTAAGAGTGTTGGCACTTGAAGATAGTGGTCTTGGGTTCAATCCCACATCCAGTCCAATTTTCTTGGAATTAAAAAAAAAAAAAAAAACAAATTCCTTTTCCTTGCCGGAATATTTTCTCATTTCTCGTTTCTCTATGTTATTTTTTTTATTTTTTTGAGCTCACCTTGGTCCTTCTCCTGAGTCTCCCTCTCGGCTTTCTCCACAACCTCCTCCTCCTCCTCTTTGGCCAACAGCTCCTCCTCGCTCACCTCGCGAGGATTCAGGAGGTGGATGGTGAAGACGTGACCGTCTCTCAACACCGACGTCTTGACGAAGGTGGGACCTGAAAATCGACAGATTTACCGTTAGACCACAACTGCCAACCTATCTTAACGGAAATTAGGAATACTTCTGCTAACAAAAAGAGGAATCACAGAGCAAACTACATACATGTGCATTCCCAAGCCGAACATCAGAATCTGTTGTTAAGAGCTTGTAAGAAAATCTCAAAATTTCGTGGGCCAGACGTTTTGATCCTAGCAGGACCTTTCTCAAAGGCAAAGCTTGTAAGAAAGTGATAAATTGTGGACAAAGTAGAGAGTAAAATGTTTTTTTCTTTACCGTCGATGAACTCTGTTTTCTCCGTGCGAATCTGCCCTCCGTCGCAGGGAAATAATGTCGTCACAAAACCGCTGGCGTGAATCAAGTCGTTGCCGACGTCGTATCCGACAAACTGCCGAGGCCATAAAAAAAAAGAAAACAAATGAATAAAAATTGTTCGGAAGTTATAAAACCAGGAGGCGGACTTAGGCAGCATGCTGCCAGAATGAAAACTGTAAAAATTGGCAAAGAAATCTTTGACTGGAACAGAATCTGAACCCGAGACCTTACCAGCACTCTCACCATCTAAGCTAGCCAGCCCTTAGATGGCGGCCTTCCCAAAATTGTCAACTAGTCTATGCAAGGGTGGAGCATGGCTGCCAACCCATCTTAATGGAAATTTATAGGAAATATGGGCTTTGCCTGCTGCAAAAAAAACCACCCAAACTTACAGACAGCTCGAACGAGAGTCAGACCTGTCCCGTCTGGTGCAGATGTTTTGACCACTCGACCACCGAGGTTGGTCGAGGTCGTGTGGCGGATTTGGATAATCACGTCAAGCAGGGCAAACCCTCATTGAATCACGTTATCCTCGACGCAAACATCATGCTATATCTATAAGATCAAAAGAGTACTTGGCAGAAGGGTCGAGTTTGAGTTCCGGTCATTCAAGGAGGGTTTACCCTTTGCTCGACGTTTGCCCTTTGCTCGATCTCCGAGGCTAGTCGAGGATTCGTGCGGCAGATTCGAATCTGTATAGCAGGCGGCATCAAATGTTGGTGTTTTTTTTTAGATCGAATGTTTTCACCCACCGGGTATTCACGCTCTGGTTCCTTGGGCTCCTCCGGTGCCCCTTCCTCCGGCTTCTCCTCCTCCCCGGCCGCCCCCTTGTCCCCCTTGGAGCCCTTCTTGCTGGTCCGGCCGCTCTCCTTGGACGGCGAGCCCGCCCTTTTGTCCTTTTTCTCCTCCTTCTTGTCCTCCTTCTTGGGAGACGCCGATCTCGAACGAGATCTAAAAAGATTTCCATGAGACAAACATGACAGTCAAACAAATCAAAGAAAACACTGACTGGAAATTTTGGTAAATTTAATTTTTTGAAAAGAAAAAACAAAATTGGCAGAGAAAATTTTGGCCGGACCGAGGGCTTGAACCCGAGACCTCTGGTTTTGCATACCAGCGCTCTTCCCATCTGACTCGGGAACTTTTGAACAAATTGGACAAAAAAAATTGCAAAGACAAATTTTGGCTGGCCAGGGGATTTTGAACCCGAGACCTCTGGTTTTGCGTACCAGCGCTCTTACCATCTGAGCTATCCAGCCCTTAGATGGCAGCCTTCCCAAATAGTCAACTAGTCTTTGGCACACCAGCGCTCTTACCATCTGAGCTATCCAGCCCTTAGATGGCAGCCTTCCCAAATAGTCAACTAGTCTTTGGCACACCAGCGCTCTTACCATCTGAGCTATCCAGCCCTTAGATGGTGGCCTTCCCTAATAGTCAACTAGTCTTTGGCACACCAGCGCTCTTACCATCTGAGCTATCCAGCCCTTAGATGGTGGCCTTCCCAAATAGTCATCTAGTCTTTGCCGGGGTGGGGGCGCCAGTCAGAAGCAATTCAACCATTAACTGCCATATATCTACAGGGATCACACCCCTACTTCCATTCAGATGCAAACAACTAATTGTTGTAAGCCTGGCTGAATGCAATAAGTCTATGATCCAGCCCTTACACGTGGGGGGGGCCTTCCCAAATAGTCAACTTTAATATCCGCCCTTTAAGAGAGGTGCTGATAGAGCGAAATTTTGGGCCCTTTTATAAAAAATATAAAAAATCTGAGATTTTTGAGATTTGGGATTGCCAAATTGCATTGCTACCAACCTATCGTAATGGAAATTAGAAATACTTCTGCTAAAAAAAACAGAGGAATCACAGAGCAAACTACATTGGACAAAAATCGGAATCTGTTGTCAAGAGCTTGTTAAAAAAGCAAAAAGGGAATGATTCCTCCAAAATAGAAAATGGTTGGCAGCTATGGATTTGGAAAGGCTTTGATGACTGACCTGGGTCGCCCCTTCTTCTCCTTCTCCAGGCGTTTCTTCTCCTCCTCCTCGCGGATCTTGTCCTGCTCCAACTTCCAGGCCTTCATGGAGTTGGGCCGCATGAAGTGGCCGCTGTTGGGGTCCAGGTTGTCCACCGAGTGGGTGGGACTGGCGCTGCGCTTGCCTGCCGAAACCGAGGAGGAAAGAGAGAGAGCAGAAAAACCATCATCATCATCATCATCATTATTCGGCTGCGGAGCAGGCGACTACAAAACTTTCTCCAACTGCTACGGTCTTGGGCCAGAGAAGCAATCTTTGTCTGGTAGCAGCATCCCTTCAGTATCTTCCACAAGAGGTGCTGGGCATACTGCAAAGTACAATGTGCGAGGCCGTCCCTGTTTCCTCTTGCCATGTTCGATGTTATAAGCACGTAAATATTGTCCAACAAAGGAAAAAAAACTGACTGGGAACTTTTGAACAAATTTAAACAATTTGGCAAAGAAAACTTTTGACTGGACCGGGATTTAAAACCGAGACCTCTGGTTTTGCGTACCGGCGCTCTTACCATCTGAGCTAGCCAGCCCTCAGATGGTGGCCTTCCCTAATAGTCAACTAGTCTTAGCCGGGGTGGGGGCGCCAGTCAGAAGCAATTTGTTTAAATTTTGTTTATTTATACAAAACCCAATCCCGCCAACTACGGTCAAGAATGACAAACAGCGCTGGAGGGAATTCAAAAATCTCACAAAAACAAAATACAGGCACAGAGCACGCACAGCAACA
Source organism: Luidia sarsii (assembly GCA_949987565.1). Lineage (NCBI taxonomy): Eukaryota > Metazoa > Echinodermata > Asteroidea > Paxillosida > Luidiidae > Luidia > Luidia sarsii. The sequence continues at coordinate 16,940,262 of OX465114.1, read as the reverse complement.
TTAATAGGACTTTAGAAAAAAGATGCCTAGAAATGTGCTGGGGAAATCTGAACTGTAATACATGAAGCCGTGGACTATCAATTTAACCATTAACTATATGTATATCTCCAGGGATCACACCCCCGCTTTCATTCAGATGCAAACAGCCAACTGTTGTAAACCTGGCTACAGCAGCTCGGGGATCACACACTCGAATATCCAGCCCTCAGATGGCGGCTTTCCCTAAGCAATCAACAAGTCTCTGCCGGGTAGTGGGGGGGGGGGGGGGTTGGGTAGAAGAGCACCAGCCAGAAGCAAACTCAACCATCAATCTAATAAAATTGAGAATCTTTTAAAGAGAGAGACACCGTCGCTCACCTCTCGGGGACTTGGAGCGGGATTTCTTGGGCGAGCCGGAGCGGGCCCGACTCTTGCCGCTGGAGGGTCGGGAGACGGACGGCGAGGGAGTGACGGCCGCCGCGGCCCTCAGGGCCTCCAGCTCCTTGCGCCGCACCTCGGCCTGGTACTTCTCCTCCTCCCCGCCCGTCCACTCCTTGATGTGGTCCGCAACATGCTCCATGTAGTTCCTGGCGCAGGGGGCGGTAAAAAAAAAAAAAAGTTTTCCTCGGCGTAAACATCCCGTTATGGCTGTGATGCAATGCGGTACCCGCTGCTTTTTTTAAATTTCTTAAATTAATTAATTTAATTTATTTTATAAAAAAAAAAAAAAAAAATCGAATCCGCCGCACGACCTCGACCGGCTCAATTTCGCAGGCGGGCTGCAGGGTTCTACGCACAGGTAATTTTTTGTGATTTTCGAAAGACTTTGAAAAAAATACGAACAAATTAGTCTCAATGTAGGGTATCAAAATGTTGGGATTGCGAACAGCGCCACCAATATGACGGATTGCGAAATGGGCCACTAACAGGTATGGAAAGTTAAATGTACGCGTTTGCATATCCATTTGCGCGCAAACCCTCTCTATTATCATCAAGCGCCGACCAATTTGTGAATGAGGCGAGGAAGAGACTTTTGTTTGTTTTCCCTTTGATCTCCCCCTTCCTTTGTGTGTACATCTGCATCCCACTCCCTTCCCTTTTTGTCCTTCCTCTGTCATGTGTGTCAGGGCTTTCCGTCCCCTGACTGTCTGTGTGTGTCCTTGTCACTTTGCCTTGGAGAAAGGTCCTGCTAGGATCGAAACGTCAGGCCCTCTAACTTTTGAGATTTATGCATTGCAGGTCATTTTAGTCAGTGAGCAGTTTTTTGTATTAACTTCAAAAGAGATGTGTTACATGGTGTCGCTGTAAACCAAAGATCTTATAGGCTAATCTTGCGAGATCACACACATCCGGGTGAAGTACGCACTGGGCGCCATTTTAGTAAGCAAAAGCGCACACATTCTCTCCATTTCGTGGTCACATCACATCGAAAGTTATCACATTCTGTTCACGCATCCAAAGTTTTATCTTTGTCACAGTTTGTGACTCTCTCGCTTCATTTCCGTAGCACCGAAAGCAGACGACAGATTCCGTTGCTTACTAAAATGGCGTCCAGTGCGTACTTCACCTTTTGCTCGGAGTAATCCATCTTGCGCGCTATAAGATCTTTGCCGTAAACCTTACGGGTAAACAAGCCGGGGCAGAAAACTAGGACGGCCTTTCGTCAGAGGGCTCACTCCCCGATCCACTCCACTTTACCTGAAGCCGACGTTGGAGTGAAGCTTGGCACTCCAGGGCTCGTGGCTCTTGAGGCCCGGCCCCACGGGATTGTGCATGACCACCAGCAGGGAGTGGGCCCTCTTGTGGTAGTAGGTGTCCATGTAAGGGTTCACCTCGCAAGCCTCCTGCAGAACCTGTATGTCGAAAAAAAAACAAATTAAAAAAAAAAAAAATGGCAGAGTACCAGTGGTTGGTAGATAAGACTTGACACTATGAGCATCTAAACCGTGAAAATGGGGTGAAAATGTCATTTAGCCGTGAAAAGAAAATTAACCGCGTTTTCACCCCTATTTCATGGCAAACAGTTAGCCAGTAGTTTTCACTGTGTTTTCACCAGTGGTCTCCAAGGCCACATTCCTGGTGGTAAATACATGTGTAGCTAGAGGCAATTTAGAAGTATTTGGGAGTGACAGTTACAAGGACATCATACAGTACCCCTATGGGGGCTGGTGGTCCCTACTGGTAATTGAATTAGTCATCCCCCAAGGCTGGAGCTTGCCACCCTAGATATTCACGGTTTTTTTCACAGTCGCTTTAGTGACCTGAAGATGTCCTTATCAGGTCAGAGAGGCGATTATTTTCACGGTGAATTCACTGTAAAATGCACAGTGAAATCACAGTGACTTTTTAGTTTCACGGCAAAATTACATTTTCACCCCTTTTTTCACGGTTTAGATGTTCATAGTGTGAAGGTTTGCATGGTCAGAGAGGTCAGGTCAGGTCAGGTCAGGTCATGTGGTTCGGCAAGGCGGCCTTGAAGCCTCTGTTGTGGATAGGATGCCAGAGGGATGTCGTCGATCTGTGGGCCCAACCACAGATGCGTTGGGTGGACAACATCCGAGAACGGTCAGGGTGTGGATACTAACAAAATTATTGTATAGCGGCCGGTACCGCGTTGCATCATAGACATATGGGAAGGTTTGCGGTGAACACCATGTATCAGGTCTCTTAAAGGAAGAGGTATGGTTCTGAAAAGAACCTGAGGGTAACTCGACGTTTCGACCAGTATGCTCTGGCCGTCATCAGGAGAATGTCTTGGGATCGGTGGTGGAACTCCTTATGTACCGGTGGTCGCTGAGGCGGGAAGGCGGGAAAGATTATCCTCTAGGGAGGAAACGTCGAGTTACCCTCAGGTTCTTTTCAGAACCATACCTCTTCCTTTAAGAGACCTGATACATGGTGCTCACCGCAAACCTTCCCATATTGATTCACCCACCATGCAAAGCCTTAAGTCTCATCATAGACATAACACGATGTTTACGTCGAGGAAAGAATGTAATTTAATGAGGGTTTGCCCTGCTTGACATGGTGGATTATTATCAAGGTGGCAATTGGCGAATTACTAAAAAAAAAATTTTGTTCGTACCTGAAGGAGGACGTCGGGCTCAAAGTGCTCGGTGAAGCTCCACTCGTCGAGGTTGCGCCGGGACTTCTCGCCGATGTCCCGCACCCCAATGGCGCTGCCGGCCGACCCGGGTCGCGGCCTCTGACCCGGCCCAGGCCCGGGCCCGGGCAGGTCCAGGGCCAGGGAGTTGTCGGAGTTGGGCAGGGAGGGGCTGGCCCGGGCATCCTTGCCCTCGGGGAGGATGGGATTGCCGGCCGAATCCTTCTCAAAGTGGACTGGATGGATGGATTGAGAGACGGGAATTTTTTTTCTTTGAAAAAAAAACAGTTGGTGGATTTCCCTTAGCTTTCCTAAAGACTTTCCCAATGGTTTTCCCAATGGTTTTTCCAATGGTTTTCCCAATGGTTTTCCCAATGGTTTTCCCAATGGTTTTCCCAATGGTTTTTACAAAGGCTTTCCCAGAGGCTTTCCCACTGGCTTTCCCAATGGCTTTTCCAAAGCTTCCCAGAGGCTTTCCAGGAGGCTTTCTCAAAGACTTTCCCAAAGGTTTTCCCAATGGTTTTTACAAAGGCTTTCCCAGAGGCTTTCCCACTGGCTTTCCCAATGGCTTTCCCAATGGCTTTCCCAATGGCTTTCCCAAAGGCTTTTCCCCAAGACTTTCCCAGAAGCTTTCCCAAAAAGGTTTTCACTTACTGTTCCTAATGGCTTTCCCATGGGATTTCCCAAAGACTTTCCCAGAAGCTTTTCCCGAAAAGATTTTCCCTTTTATACCTGCTTACTGTTCCTAATGGCTTTCCCATGGGTTTTCTCAAAGGCTTTTCCCAACAACTTGGGAAGATTTTCCCTTACTGTTCCTAATGGCTTTCCCATTGGTTTTCCCAAAGGCTTTTTCTGAAGACTTTCCCATAGACTTTCCTCAAAGCTTTTTCCTGATGGCTTTCCCCTTTTGCCCATTCCCACTCCCAGGGCTGCCGGACTCACCCGTGCTCCGGACCGACTTGGCGCTGCAGGCCGAGCCCTGCCGTGACTTGGAGGTCGCCGCCGCTGCCGCCACCACCTCACTGCGCAGGATGCCGCTGGTAGACTGGTCGCTAGTCCTGCTGTGGGCCGAGCCCGGCTTGGAGCTGGGCTTGTCCGAGGACTGGTTGTCTGGAGACCGAACAACAACAACAACAACAACAAGGTTAACTTCAAACTCATTTCATTTTGTGTGTGAACCAATGCACAGGTCACTGATTCAACAACTGGTTCCCTCCATCCAATGGACAGTATGTGGTGTGGGAACCATTGCATAGATCAGTAATTAAAATGGTTCCCTCCATCCAATGGACAGCATGCGCAGTGAGGGAACCAATGCACGGATCACTGATTCAACAACTGGTTCCCTCCATCCAATAGACAGTATGTGGTGTGTAGGAACCAATGCATAGATCACCGATTCAACAAAGAAGTCATTTCCTAGAAATTACGGAAGGCCAATAAATTGTGCGACTGCTAGTACCGTAAGTGCTTACACGACCGAGAGATGCGATTGCGAGATTCACGCAGGTGCCCTCAAGTTTTTAGGGTTTTAACAGATAAAATTGAGCAGTTTGAGATACCAGTATAATAACAAAAAAATCATTTTAAAAAATCATGCCATTTCCAGAAATCCGGAAATTTCCGGAAGTCTTTACATCCCTGCAATATTGTGAAAACTTTATAAAATTTGAAAACTTTATAAAATTGAGTTTTGTTTGTCTGATTTTTTTTCTCACCGTTGGTGTCTGTGGTTGGAACGGCCAGCTCCATGGGCTGCCGGTCTCCGGTCACCTCCTCCCGGCCGACAAAGAGAGGGTAAGGGTCGTCCCAGACGATGCCGCCGTCCTCCTTGGTCGGTCCCTTGGCAATCAGTCCGTCGGCGTCCGTGCCCCTCAGCCGGAGGCTCTCGAAGACAAACTGGCGGAAGGCGTGGTCCATGCTGGCCTGGTCCACAGAGCCGGTGGCGCAGTGCTGGAGCAGCTCCTGATGAAGAGTCAGAGAGAAAGAGAGAAAGAGATACGGCAGTTAACGGTTGAATCACGTCTGACTGGCGCCCCCCACCCCGGCAAAGACTAGGGGCCTTTTTCCAAAAACCCGGCTTTGGCTCAAGCTCCGGCTTTGTCTCCATTTCTTTTATCCATTCTAAAGTACAAGGCATGAAAATGGGAGAACAGCTTCGATTCTGAATGTTATAGTGCGCTTTGAAGAAGAATCCAAAGCTTCAACTTCAACAAAGAACTCCAACCTGTGATTTCAGCATTTGGATAGCAGAGACGAAGCCGGAGCCTACGCCGTGTTTTGGAAAAAAGCCTAGTAGACAATTTCGGGAGGCCACAATCTAAGGGCTGCATAGCTCAGATGGGAAGAGTTTTTCTTTGCCCTTTTTGTTTTTCAAATTTGTTCAAAAGTTCCCCAGTCAGATGGGAAGAGCGCTGGCACGCAAAGCCAGAGGTCTCGGGTTCAAAATACCCCGGTCCAGTCAAAGTTTTCTTTGGCAAATGTTTTTTTTTTTTGTTCAATTTTTTTTTTTTTTTTTTTTATTTGTTAAAAAGTTCAGATTGGAAGAAAACTGGTATGCAAAACCAGGTTTTTCCGGTTAAAAAAACCTGGTCCAGTCAGTTTTCTTTGGCAATTTTTTATTTATTTTTTATTTGTTCAAAAGTTCCCCAATCAGATGGGAAGAAAACTGGTATGCAAAACCAGGGGTTTCCGGTTAAAAATACCCTGTCCAGTCAAAATTTTCTATGGCAATTTTTTTTTTCTTTTTTTCAAATTTGTTAAAAAGTTCCCCAATCAGATGGGAAGGTCTCGGGTTCAAAATACCCGGGTCCAATTAAAAGTTTTCTTTGGCAATTTATTTATTTTTTCATTTTTCTTTTCAAATTGTTCAAAAGATTCCCAGTCAGTTTTTTTATCGGTTTGGATTTCATCGTACCTGGAGGCGGGCAGCCCTCTGCTTGAGGACGGCCGGGCAGGGCCGGGGAAACTCCCTCAGCCGGGCCACGGGCAGGAAGTCCATCATCCGCAGCTCGGCCTCGCCCGGGTCGAAGCCGTCCAGCGCCCTCAGGTGGTGCATGCGGCGGGCCACGCCGTCGCCGTGCCGATAGAAGTAGGGGGCGCCCTTGTCGCCGGCCGGCGGGGAGGCCCCGGAGAGACGGCTGTTGATGCTGTTCTCCAGGCTCTGGTGGTGAGGAGAGGTAGCAGAAGTAAGACAAGACGTGGATGAGGTTTGCACGGCGGGAGCACCAAGTGGAAGGTTTGCTGTGACACTATGTAGCGCTTCTCTTTCGATGAAGGACGGTGGCCTTTCCAAATAGTCAACTAGATCCAATGCATGGATCACCGATTCATCAACTGGTTCCCTCCATCCAATAGCCAGTATGTGGTGTGTGGGAACCAATGCACCGATCACTAATTCAACAACTGGTTCCCTCCATCCAATAGCCAGCATGTGGTGTGTGGGAACCAATGCACGGATCACTAATTCAACAACTGGTTCCCTCAATTCAACCGATGATATATAACAGGTTTCTCATTTTACCTTCAAGAAAGAAGGGATCCAAAAGTTAGGCCCTCTACAATATCAGGGAATGTAAGTGACCGACGAAGTCGTTTCCTGAAAGTTACCGAAGGCCAATAAATTGTGCGACTGCGGGTGAGCGCTTACTCGACCGAGAGATGCGAATGCGAGATTCACGAAAGGGGTGGAGGCACCCTTCAGGTTTTAGGGTTTTAACAGAAATAATTGAGCAGTTTGAGATACCAGTACGACATAAAAAAAAAAAAAATTTAATGCCATTTCAGGAAAAAAAAAATCACGCCATTTTCGGAAATCCGAAAATTTCCAGAAGTCTTACATTTCTGTTCAATACATATGGTTTCCAGTTTTCACTCAAACTTCAAATTGACTCTTAATTTCCAGTCAGCCATTTCTATACATGCTGTAAATGGAACTTCTAACAATTCATTTTTTTAAGCAGTTATTTGGTTGCATTTCCTGATTTTGGGCAATAGGCCAAAATTAAGACTGCAAAGAAAAATCATAAAACCAAGATAGGACTAAGTGGAACGTACTACGTGGAAAGTTTGCGTTGACACCATGTAACACTTCTCTTTTCGAGAAGGAGTGTGGCTCTGAAAAAGAGCCGGTACTCAAAATCTCGGGTAGTGTTTACTCTGCCCGTCCTGTGTTGATTGGACCACTTACCTCTCTCTCGGAGGCGGACATGTGAAGCTTTGCCGTCATGCCATCGATGTGAGCAGCCAGGATTGGGTCTATGCCATCGCCTCTGGGCGTCTGCGCCTTCTCACTGGGTGGCAGCTTGTCCTCCTCGGTAGCCGTGATCTTAGGAAATAAAACCATCCAAAATCAACATTCAAAATCCAACGGTTGATTTGCACTGTCATTTTAATAGGCTTTATAGGCACTGCAGTCTCAGTGAATAGAGGAACGTAGGAATGGAGGAACAAAGGAACAAAGGAATGCAGGTATAGAGGAACGTAGGAATGGAGGAATGGAGGTATAGAGGAACATAGGAATGGATGAACAGAGGAACAAAGGAATGCAGGTATAGAGGAACGTAGAAATGGAGGAATGGAGGTGTAGAGGAACAAAGGAATGGAGGAATGGAGGAACGTAGGAATGGAGGAATGGAGGTATAGAGGAACAAAGGAATGGAGGTATAGAGGAACAAAGGAATGGAGGTATAGAGGAACAAAGGAAAGGAGGTATAAAGGAACAAAGGAATGGAGGTATAGAGGAACGTAGGAATGGAGGAATGGAGGTATAGAGGAACGTAGGAATGGATGAACAGAGGAACAAAGGAATGTAGGTATAGAGGAACGTAGGAATGGATGAACAGAGGAACAAAGGAATGAAGGTATAGAGGAACATAGGAATGGATGAACAGAGGAACAAAGGAATGGAGGTATAGAGGAACAAAGGAATGGATGAACAAAGGAACAAAGGAATGGAGGTATAGAGGAACGTAGGAACAGAGGAACAAAGGAATGGAGGTATAGAGGAACGTAGGAATGGAGGGACATATTAACAAAGGAATAGAGGTATAGAGGAATAAATAAATAGATGAAAAGAGGAACAAGGGAATGGATAAACAAAGGAACAAAGGAATTGATGAACAAAGGAATGGAGGGACGATGAACAAAGGAACAAATGAATGGAGGTATAGAGGAACGTAGGAACAGAGGAACAAAGGAATGGAGGTCTGAAGGAGTGAAGGAATAGAGGGACGGATTGAAGAAACAGAGGCATGAAGGAGAGCAGTTCAAGTTGCTTTGGTGACAGCACCTGTTCCAGCATGCAGTGCATCATGACAGGCACGCTGACACTCTCGCTGGGGATGCAGTCCAGCATCTCCCTGTAGAACCGCGTGTCCACCTCGGGCGGGGCCGGCTTCTGCTCCAGCCCGGCCACGCCCTGCATCTCGGCCGGCACGGCCGCCGTCAGGGCGCCGGGACCCGCCCCTGCCCCTGCCCCAGCACCTGCCCCGCTACCAGCCACTGTTCCTACCCCCGCCCCGGACGTAGTCAGCGAGATGCCAGAGTGGATGTCCGATACTGGAATAGAAAACCCGCCAAAAAAGAAACTGTTACTGACTAAAATAACCAAAATGAGAATCTCAAAATTTAGCTGGCCTAACGTTACGATCCTAGTAGGACCTTTCTCAAAGGCAGAGTGATATACAAAAAATGTTGCAAACTGCTTGCTGACTAAAAATAACCAAAATGCAAATCTCAAAATTTAGTGGGCCTGATGTTTTGATCCAAGCAGGACCTTTCTCAAAGGCAGAGTGATGTACAAAAAATGTTGCAAACTGCTTACTGACTAAAATAAGCAAAATGCAAATCTCAAAATTTAGCGGGCCTGACGTTTCGATCCTAGCAGGACCTTTCTCAAAGGCAGAGGAAGATCCTGCTAAGATCGAAACGTCAGGCCCACTAAATGTTGAGATTGACTAAAAAAAGAAGTGATTGAATCATCCACAAAGTGAGGAGTCAGTGCGGCTATGAGAAGGCTATTTAGCATCTCAACGATGCGTGCTTTTTGTACTGCTTTGCCTCTTAATAATAATAATAATATTAATAATAACAGGATTTGTAGAGTGCCATTCCATCTAGATCACGGCGCTAAGCAACACAAGATCATTAGAAACATAGACATATCAAAGGGAAAAAAAATTGACAAATTGACAAAAAAAACTTTGACTTGGAACCCGAGACCTCTGGATTGACGTAGCACTGGTACATTAAATCCAAAAGTCCCCGATCCAGTCCAAGTTTTCTTTGCCAATTTTTTTCCCCCTACTTACGGGCAGGGGGCATGGCCGGCCCGGAGGCAGGCGGGATCTGAATCAGCTTCATGTTGTCCATGTAGTGGAGGAACTGGCGCTTGGCGTCCAGCAGGTCGTACATCATGCAGGCCACGTCCTCAAAGAGAGCCGTGCCGAACTCCGTCTGCGATGGGCAAACAGACAGACAGGGAAACAACTTTTAAGTACAGTAGGCCTCCATTGAGATTTGAAGGTTTTTGTGGTGAGAATAGCAGAAGTGATAGGATTGCGGTAATGCCATGCAAAATTCTCTGCTGTAAGAATGTGTGGTTCTGAAAAGAACTGTTTTTTTTTTTCAGAACAACACATACCCACAAAAGAGAATTTTGCATGGCATTACCGCAAACCTATCAGAATTTGGATCTTCAGAATTTGGAGCACCACTGGTGCTGCTATGCGACAAGCCCCTCTGAATACAGGCACCACTATTGTCAGAATTTCAAACAAAGACTCTTTTCAGCCAACAATGAAGCAATTTGTATAATTGTGGAAAGTATGGATATAAATGTTGTTATTATTAAGGTGATATACGAAAATGTTGCAAACTGCTTACTGACTAAAATTACCAAAATGTAAATCTAAAATTAGTGGGCCTGACGTTTCAATCCTAGCAGGACCTTTCTCAAATCCAAAAGTCCCCGATCCAGTCCAAGTTTTCTTTGGCAATTTTTTTTCAATTCTTTTTTTCCCCTACTTACGGGCAGGGGGCCTTTGAGAAAGGTCCTGCTAGGATCGAAACGTCAGGCCCACTAAATTTTAGATGTTGTTATTATTGTTATTGTTGGTGTTGTTGTTGTTGTTGTTATATATAGCGTGTCAAAGACCTATTTTGTCGGACACAAGTTGCCGCACGAATAGCCAGATTAGCGGCGACAATTGCGCTTATGTGGGACCTTTAGTGTGGATGATCGAGGGATAGCGCGCTGCCACGGGAGACAGTGTGTTGGCATGTCACACAGCCCAACGGTCGTTGGACAGACGGTGGAAATCCACCCACTGCCTTCACTGTGCTGTGCCTTCACTGCTTTGGTTTGGGCTGATTTGACCGCATGAATATTGCTGAAAAGATTCTGTGTTTAAGATAGCGGTGTCCGAATGTTGAAGGTCCCAGAGTGGATTTAGCCGTCATCTGTTTGCAAGGGGTTAAGCGGCTCTAAGCTCCCCCTCCCAGACTCAAAACTCACCCTGAGCTCGTTGTTCTCCGCGTCCGCGGGGATGAGTGCCTCGCGCACCACGTAGGACTGCCGGGCCACGTCGTGCAGCCTGGAGTCCCTGGGGGCGCTGCGTAGCAGAGGGTCCTGCTGCTGCCAGAAGGAGGCCAGCCTCTTGGCAGCCTTCTCCCTCTTGGCTCGCTCGGCCTCGACGACTGGTGAGGGGTGGGATGAGGTGCAGCAGGTGGGGTAGGTGGGTTGGTTAGGGGTAGGTGGGTTGGTCAGGGGGTAGGTGGGTTGGTTAGGGGATAGGTGGGTGGGTTAGGGGTAGGTGGGTTGGTTAGGGGTAGGTTGGTGGGATAGGGGGTAGGTGGGTGGGTTAGGGGGTAGGTGGGTGGGTTAGGGGTAGGTGGGTGGGTTAGGGGTAGGTGGGTGGGTTAGGGGGTAGGTGGGTGGGTTGGGGGGTAGGTGGGTGGGTTAGGGGTAGGTTGGTGGGATAGGGGGTAGGTGGGTGGGTTAGGGGGTAGGTGGGTGGGTTAGGGGTAGGTGGGTGGGTTAGGGGTAGGTGGGTGGGATAGGGGGTAGGTGGGTGGGTTAGGGGTAGGTGGGTGGGTTAGGGGTAGGTGGGTGGGTTAGGGGTAGGTGGGTGGGTTAGGGGGTAGGTGGGTGGGTTAGGGGTAGGTGGGTGGGTTAGGGGTAGGTGGGTGGGTTAGGGGTAGGTGGGTGGGATAGGGGGTAGGTGGGTGGGTTAGGGGTAGGTGGGTGGGTTAGGGGGTAGGTGGGTGGGTTAGGGGTAGGTGGGTGGGTTAGGGGGTAGGTGGGTGGGTTAGGGGTAGGTGGGTGGGTTAGGGGTAGGTGGGTGGGTTAGGGGGTAGGTGGGTGGGTTAGGGGTAGGTGGGTTGGTTAGGGGTAGGTGGGTTGGTCAGGGGGTAGGTGGGTTGGTTAGGGGATAGGTGGGTGGGTTAGGGGTAGGTGGGTTGGTTAGGGGTAGGTTGGTGGGATAGGGGGTAGGTGGGTGGGTTAGGGGGTAGGTGGGTGGGTTAGGGGTAGGTGGGTGGGTTAGGGGTAGGTGGGTGGGTTAGGGGGTAGGTGGGTGGGTTAGGGGTAGGTGGGTGGGTTAGGGGTAGGTGGGTGGGTTAGGGGGTAGGTGGGTGGGTTAGGGGTAGGTGGGTGGGTTAGGGGTAGGTGGGTGGGTTAGGGGGTAGGTGGGTGGGTTATGGGTAGGTGGGTGGGTTAGGGGTAGGTGGGTGGGATAGGGGGTAGGTGGGTGGGTTAGGGGTAGGTGGGTGGGTTAGGGGTAGGTGGGTTGGTTAGGGGGTAGGTGGGTGGGTTAGGGGTAGGTGGGTTGGTTAGGGGGTAGGTGGGTGGGTTAGGGGTAGGTGGGTTGGTTAGGGGTAGGTGGGTGGGTTAGGGGTAGGTGGGTTGGTTAGGGGTAGGTGGGTTGGTTAGGGGGTAGGTGGGTTGGTTAGGGGTAGGTGGATTGGTCAGGGGGTAGGTGGGTTGGTTAGGGGATAGGTGGGTGGGTTAGGGGTAGGTGGGTTGGTTAGGGGTAGGTTGGTGGGATAGGGGGTAGGTGGGTGGGTTAGGGGGTAGGTGGGTGGGTTAGGGGTAGGTGGGTGGGTTAGGGGTAGGTGGGTGGGTTAGGGGGTAGGTGGGTGGGTTGGGGGGTAGGTGGGTGGGTTAGGGGTAGGTTGGTGGGATAGGGGGTAGGTGGGTGGGTTAGGGGGTAGGTGGGTGGGTTAGGGGTAGGTGGGTGGGTTAGGGGTAGGTGGGTGGGATAGGGGGTAGGTGGGTGGGTTAGGGGTAGGTGGGTGGGTTAGGGGTAGGTGGGTGGGTTAGGGGGTAGGTGGGTGGGTTAGGGGTAGGTGGGTGGGTTAGGGGTAGGTGGGTGGGTTAGGGGTAGGTGGGTGGGATAGGGGGTAGGTGGGTGGGTTAGGGGTAGGTGGGTGGGTTAGGGGGTAGGTGGGTGGGTTAGGGGTAGGTGGGTGGGTTAGGGGGTAGGTGGGTGGGTTAGGGGTAGGTGGGTGGGTTAGGGGGTAGGTGGGTGGGTTAGGGGTAGGTGGGTTGGTTAGGGGTAGGTGGGTTGGTCAGGGGGTAGGTGGGTTGGTTAGGGGATAGGTGGGTGGGTTAGGGGTAGGTGGGTTGGTTAGGGGTAGGTTGGTGGGATAGGGGGTAGGTGGGTGGGTTAGGGGGTAGGTGGGTGGGTTAGGGGTAGGTGGGTGGGTTAGGGGTAGGTGGGTGGGTTAGGGGGTAGGTGGGTGGGTTAGGGGTAGGTGGGTGGGTTAGGGGTAGGTGGGTGGGTTAGGGGGTAGGTGGGTGGGTTAGGGGTAGGTGGGTGGGTTAGGGGTAGGTGGGTGGGTTAGGGGTAGGTGGGTGGGTTAGGGGTAGGTGGGTGGGATAGGGGGTAGGTGGGTGGGTTAGGGGTAGGTGGGTGGGTTAGGGGTAGGTGGGTTGGTTAGGGGGTAGGTGGGTGGGTTAGGGGTAGGTGGGTGGGTTAGGGGGTAGGTGGGTGGGTTAGGGGTAGGTGGGTTGGTTAGGGGTAGGTGGGTTGGTTAGGGGTAGGTGGGTGGGTTAGGGGTAGGTGGGTTGGTTAGGGGTAGGTGGGTTGGTTAGGGGGTAGGTGGGTTGGTTAGGGGTAGGTGGGTGGTATAGGGGGTAGGTGGGTGGGTTCGAGGGTAGGTGGGTGGGTTAGGGGGTAGGTGGGTGGTATTGGGGGTAGGTGGGTGGGTTAGGGGTAGGTGGGTTGGTTAGGGGTAGGTGGGTGGGTTAGGGGGTAGGTGGGTGGGTTAGGGGTAGGTGGGTTGGTTAGGGGGTAGGTGGGTTGGTTAGGGGGTAGGTGGGTTGGTTAGGTGGTAGGTGGGTTGGTTAAGGGGTAGGTGGGTGGGTTAGGGGTAGGTGGGTTGGTTAGGGGGTAGGTGGGTGGGTTAGGGGTAGGTGGGTGGGTTAGGGGGTAGGTGGGTGGGATAGGGGTAGGTGGGTGGGTTAGGGGGTAGGTGGGTGGGTTAGGGGGTAGGTGGGTGGGTTAGGGGATAGGTGGGTGGGTTACGGATAGGTGGGTGGGTTAGGGGTAGGTGGGTGGGTTAGGGGTAGGTGGGTTGGTTAGGGGTAGGTGGGTGGGTTAGGGATAGGTGGGTGGGTTAGGGGTAGGTGGGTGGGTTAGGGATAGGTGGGTGGGTTAGGGGTAGGTGGGTGGGTTAGGGGTAGGTGGGTGGGTTAGGGGATAGGTGGGTTGGTTAGGGGTAGGTGGATGGTATAGGGGGTAGGTGGGTGGGTTAGGGGGTAGGTGGGTGGGTTAGGGGTAGGTGGGTTGGTTAGGGGGTAGGTGGGTGGGTTAGGGGTAGGTGGGTGGGTTAGGGGGTAGGTGGGTGAATTAGGGATAGGTGGGTGGGTTAGGGAGTAGGGGAGGGGGAGAGAAGGGGCAAAAAACACCGTTTCAGAAAAGAAGCGGAAGGACCTTTCCAAAACAGACCCTCAAACTTGAGTTATCAGAACAGCTTTTTAACCCACATTCTGCCTCTCTCTGGAATTCCCTTCCTTGTTCCTGTTTCCCACCCTCGTATGATCGCGGCTTCCTTTTTTTTTTTTAAAGAGGAATGACAATTCCTATCTCCAGCCTTCCTGAGCCCCTCTAGCTCTCTATCTCCTTTCCTTAGTCCTTAACCTTGAGTGGCTTTATAGCCTTGTTTTGAGAAAATCTGCAAAAATAATTAAAAATGACTCCCTTTTTACTTTTCTGAGGTCATACAGATAACTAGCGTTTAACTCCTTAAGGATAGCACTTGGAATGTCACCCGCAAAATCCTGCAGTCCGCGAGACTTTCGTGGGAGACCGAGACAGGGCCCCACCTCTAACAGCCAGCAGGGTGGACTCAGACACCAACGAAGCTGCCCGCGGAAAATGGATGTTTCCCGCAAGTTCTGTGAACTAAGCCTATCCCGCATGCAAACGGCTGCGGAAGGCATCATATCTATCAATGTCTGGCCATCCCTCCCATCCCTCCCTCCCTCCCTCGTCTCCTCCCACCAAACTAACCTTCGGCCGGCTTCTCTTCCTCCTCCTCCTCCTGAGCCAGGGCCTGACGACGCTCCATGCTCTGGTAGTCCTGGGAGCTGACCCTGACGATGCTGTCCAGGCAGACGCCGAGGTCGCACAGGAGCGCCAGGAGGGGCGCCTGGTCAAAGCCCTCAATGATGACGTAGTGCTGGGGACCGTCGTCCGGCTCATCATCTGAAAGGGGAAGGAGCGGAATTGGGAGAGCGAAAAAAAAAAAAAATTGAGTCAGTGAGACTAGTAAGTGCAACCTCCCAACAAATTATGAGTTAAGTTTGAGGAGGCCCTCTTTTTTTTAAAGGCCCAATACAACATTGGGAAGATCGGGAAACATCGATGTCCACGGATTTCCTTCTAATTTACACAGTTTGTGGATGGTCATGATAGAATCCTCATGTGGAAATCTTATGGTCTGGGATGCTGTACTTCTCGAGAAATCTTCACTCAAGCATCGACAAATAGTTTATTACTCGCGAGTACGTAATAAACTATTTCTTACACTATAGAATGGTGCGTAAACTGCGACGTTTTTTTGCATTTTTCTACTTTCTCAGATCACCATTTGAGCTAAAACCTATGCAGTATTGTTGTTTTTTTAAATGTTTTATTGTTTAACACACAAACTGTGGCAATCTTTTGACCTTTACCTATGTTGTATAGGCCTTTAAGCATATTCCCACAAAACAGCTATACAGCCACTCAAGGTTAATGGCTAAGAAAAGAAGGAGATAGAGAAGGACTCAGGAAGGCTGGAGATAGGAATTGACATTCCTTTTATAAAGGGCAAGATCGTAGGCAGAGGGAAAACAAGAACCAGGAAGGGAATTCCAGAGAGAGGCAGAATGAGGGAAGAAGCTGTTCTGATACCTCTTTGTTCTATACCTTTTTACCTACGTAAAATATACTATTTGGGAAGAGGTGCGGTTCTGAGAATAACCACTGAGACTGGACTCAAAGTCAGGGTTTGTGAGACAATTCCGTCGTCCTGTTTGTAATAGCCGAGCACGACTTTGTACGACAGCAAGAACTAAAGGGAGAAAGCCCCTCTCTGGAGCCTCTTGGCAGTAGCCCGACGGTCATCGTCTAGTAAAAACAGCTGCGGGCTAGTAAAACGACCCACTTTGCAAGCCCGGCGGACTAGTAAAAAGTAGAAAGCGATGTGGCAGTAAAAAACGATGCGGGCGGGGATGAGAAACTAGAAACTAATAATTTGTTTTTACTTGACCTAATAACCTTGTGTTAAATTCAAAATTAATCATACAGGGCTAGTAAAACTTGCTGCGGGCTGGCAAAAAACTCAATTTACTAGCCCGGCGGGCTAGTTAAACAAAAAACTTAAGCGCAAGGCTTGGGAGGCCTCTCACCGATGTACTTGTTCTCGTCCTCCTCCTCGCCTCGCTTCCTCAGCTTGCTCTCCTTCTTGGGCGACGGAACCTCGGGCGATTTGTTCTTGCCCTTGCCCTTGACGGGCGACTTGCTGCGGGCCCTCTTGTCCTTGCCCTTCTTGTCCTTGCCGTCCTTGTCCGAGCCCTGGCCGGTGAGAAGGATTTTAAATCAAGTTTTGAGAAACTATTTGGCATCAGAGGGGATTTCAAAAATCCCAAAATGAACCATCTAACCAACCAATTAAGAAAGTAAGTAATGGATTAACCAACCAATCAACAAACAAACCAATTAAGTTATTAACCATCCAATCAATTAACCGACTCACTAATCAACCATCCAACAAACCAACCATCCAACCAAGTAATAAACAAAACAACTAACTAATTAACCATCCAACCAAGTAATTAACAAAACAACTCACTAATTAACCATCCAACCAAGTAATAAACTAAACAACTCACTAATTAACCATCCAACCAAGTAATAAACAAAACAACTAACTAATTAACCAGCCAACCAAGTAATTAACGAAACAACTCACTAATTAACCATCCAACCAAGTAATAAACGAAACAACTCACAAATTAACCATCCAACCAAGTAATAAACGAAACAACTAACTAATTAACCAGCCAACCAAGTAATAAACGAAACAACTAAGTATTAAATTAACCGGTTAAATTAACCTGGTTATTAAATTAACCATCCAACAACCAAACTAATCAACCATCCAACAAACCAACCAACAAACCAAACAACCAAGCAATAAACCAACAAACAAGCAAACCAACCAACCAACCAACTAACCAGCCATCAAGCAAACCGACTGACCGACCAACCAACCAACTGACTAACCGAGCTGACCGGCTGGCAAACCAACAAAACAACCAACCAACCAACCAACCAACCCAAAAACAAAAAAACAAACAACTAATCAACCAACAAACAAACCAACTAATCAACCAACAAACCAACTAATCAACCAACCGACCAAACAAATAATCAACCAACTAAACAAACAAACAACTAATCAACCAACCAAACAAACAACTAATCAACCAACCAACAAACCAACTAACAAACCAACTATTCAACCAACCAACCAAACAAACAAATAATCAATCATCTAAACAAACAAACAAACAAACAACTAATCAACCAACCAACCAAACAAACAACTAATCAACCAACCAACAAACCAACCAACAAACCAACTATTCAACCAACCAACCACACAAACAAATAATCAATCAACTAAACAAACAAACAAACAAACAACTAATCAACCCACCAACCAAACAAACAAACAACTAATCAACCAACCAACAAACCAACTAACAAACCAACTCACAAACCAACTGACCAAACAAACAAACAACTAATCAACTGACCAACCAACCAAACAATCCAACAAACCAACCAAATAATCAATGAACAAATGAACCGACGAATGAACTAAACAAATGAATGAGCGCAAAAGCCAAGGCCTTCCGCGAGGCACTGCCGGTACCTTCTTCTCGTCCTCCCGTCTCTTCAGGTCCTTCTGCTTGATGGCCAGGAGTTTCCACTTAAGGAGCTTGGCCAGCAAGGGCAGGGGCACCTCCTCGTTGCTGTCCAGGTGCGGCTTGACAGCCTCGCAGATCTCTGAGAAGAGCGGCGTCTCCTTGGGCTTCTTGGCCTTGGCGTTGCCCAGCTCCTGCACCTGAGGAACGAATGAGGTCAGACGAAACCAAAATAAAAAGGTTGCTTGCTGTCTCAAATGACCCCACCGAAAAATGTGGCCGCCTGGCATCCTGTCTTGAAGGGTGTGTCTGTCAACTCGGTCCGAGACCAACTCGGTCCCAGACCAACTCTGTCCGAGACCAACTCTGTCGGAGACCAACTCGGTCCCAGACCAACTCGGTCCCAGACCAACTCGGTCCGAGACCAACTCGGTCCGAGACCAACTCGGTCCGAGACCAACTCGGTCCGAGACCAACTCGGTCCAAGACCAACTCTGTCCGAGACCAACTCTATCCGAGACCAACTCGGTCCCAGACCAACTCGCTCCGAGACCAACTCGCTCCGAGACCAACTCGCTCCGAGACCAACTCGCTCCGAGACCAACTCAGTCTGGACAGTCAAAGTTTTCTTTGCCAATTTTTCAATTCGTTCAAAAGTTCCCATCATTTTTTTCCCCCATTGTTTGCATGACTTGAATTGAAATTTGTTTTCTTTAATTCGAAAAAAATCAGGAAAAATAGGGCGAATTTCCCTCGACCCGTCTTTTTCGACTCGTCCCGAGTGTCACATTATCACTGGTCACAACAGCCTTGAGCAAAGGTCTGTCCTACCTCCTGGAAGAGTAGGTCCTTGGAGATGATGCTGAAGAGACGACGCAGACCGGAGTGGACGGCTCCGCTCAGTATCCGGGTGTGGTCATAGTCCTCCAGACGATTGCCAACGACAAAGGCTATGCTCGCCTTCCAGTTGTCCTATCCGCAAAAAAACAAACAATAATAATAATTATTAATTGTCCTCATTATTCACAGACTAGACAATTCATCCACAATTCCACATAGCAGAAGAGAGGTGTTTTGAAGAAAAAAAGTGCTTTGAAAGTTGCCAACACTTTCAAAAACAATTTGTTTTTCGCAGTGGCTGTTGTTACGGCAGTCGTCCGTGTGGTTCCCTGACTTGATTGTATTTCGTCAGCATTGCAGGCTGGTTGAACCAGTCTATTAGCTGATAGTCTGGTTCCAAGAGCTAAACATCCTGACAAATACTGTGAAGTCAGGGAACCACACGGACGACTGCCGTAACAACAGCCACTGCGTTTGTTTTTATCAAAAATGAGGAGGCCTGATGTTTTGGTCCTAAAGTAAATGAAATCTAAATTTCTTAGCAGGTTCTTAGTTAGAAATTAGAATGTTACTTTTACAATTACAGTGTTACTGTTACTCGTAAAACTGTTAGAGAAAGGTCCAGCTAGAATCTTGGTAATAAACGCCAGTAGCCAGAGGCAGTAGGCCTAACTGAGTAAGCAGTCTGAAACTGTTTGGCATATTATTAATTATTAATATTATTATTAGTAGTACATTTGTTTTCAAGTTATAATAATAATATTGAAATTTTGAATTAGCAAAGTGTAAACATTTCTTATATTTTATTTAAATCTTTGCAGGAAGGTTACAGGAAAACGTAGTCATGGGAACAGGAAATGGTCAGATCAGGTATTTTTGCTTGACTTTGCCACTTCACTTAATTTAAAACATGATCAAGTTTAGTTTTAACCAATTATTAACGTAAGCTGTCACTAGTCAGTGATGCACTTTGTCAGTGTCACTCAGTGTCACTTTGTTTTCTAAACTTAGTTTGGCTTTGTACCTCTTCAAACGGCGTCTGGACAATCCCCGAGTCCCATCTGGAGACTCCAGCAGATCCACCACTCTTTGCTCTCTTCTTCGACATTTTCTCTCTCGAATATTTCCGTTAGACCGATCGTCCGTTGTTTCAATCACAGAATCATCGCTGTTCGTCCGTCAAACAAGTTTGCGAACTAAGCGGCCATCTTGTTGTCAGGTCCGGGTTGCTAGGAAATGGTAAATCGAAACAGTTGAGGGCGCTGTTTATCAAAATAATACGCAAGCGCCTTGCGGGTGCAGAACACTAATTCTAAGTAACGGTGGTGCTCGGAGAGGTGTTTCTAGAACAAAGGAAAAGGATTCGAACACGGACCGTCCACTTTACAATCAGGCGCCTTAACCACTAGTCTACGCAACCTGATTTGTTAACCTACGGCTTGTCAATCATACTATTGTTTGTAAAGTTGCCAAAATACAACACGTTGCCAAAATGCAACACGTTTTCGAGGTGTTTTTCCCTTGGGGCAATTAGCAGAAAATGCAATAGGCTCATTAAGAACAACTAGATTGAAAAGAAAATCTGAGATGAAAGTCCAATCTACAATTCGGAGTACAGTTACAATTAAGACCCGGGAAACTTTTGCGCGTGAAATTGTGCGCACTAATTACATCCAACTTCCAAGAAGGCTCCGCCGAGCTCATTATCATAAAGTGTAGTGGACCCACAACTTTTTGTTTTAATAAGGGGTCTTTGGAGGCTAATTAATTGTACACAAAAATAGCAGCATCTATTCATTGCTGTTGCATCGGCCACTTTGGCACATTATACATTCGCATACACATTATGTACAATTACATAATACTGTTAAATGAATATACCAAACGAACATCTCTCAAATGGATATAATCTTATAGATATTAACAGAATACAGTATTTTAGTATTGACAAATTGGCAAAGAAAACGGGACTTGAACACGAGACCTCTGGATTAACATACCAGAGCTCCAGAGGTCTCGTGTTCAAGTCCCAGTCCAGTCAAAGTTTTCTTTGCCAATTTTTTTTTCAATTTTCCTTGGTTTGTTTGACCAGGCTCCTTTTACTTGTGCGGTCGGTCTACAATCTCCGTCCGTGGAAATTCCTTCGCTCTTTCATCAAGGAGAATACATGCGCGCACGGCTTTGGACAATGGCGCTTTGGTCTCCAAATTGAACAACGAATACCTCTCAGAACGCCATTCCCATCTTGCCTTTTCTCGCGAGAGTTCAATACCCTAATTGTTCCGCGGTATTTCGCGCTCATTTCAAAGGATCCTCCCGCAATCCACGCCGCAAAGAATGTTGGAGAGCGATTGACCTCCCTCGTCTTCATTAAATATTCACAGGAGAACCCCCCAGAAAGGCCGGTGATTGGCTGCAGGCGCGTGTGCGGGTCGGTTCACGCGATCACGTGAGATGGGTTGGGCTCGTGTAGGGCACGGTGGTTTGCACGCGGGCTTTCAATCAGTAGGCAGGCCATGTGCGGTACGGAGTGGACCAACTTCAGGAGCAGATCTGAAAGAGAGGGACCACGTTTTCCTGGGAGAGCTCAACGTCTGCCGTCACGTTGCTGTACTTTTCGGTATTAAATTTTGTCCGACTACACAGCAGAAGAGGTGAGTGTTTTTTAAGGGAATAAGTCTAAGGCGAGAAGGAACCGATTGTTTTTTTAGGTTGCTGGTCGTTGGTGGAAAACTGTCTTTCGTTTAATCATTCGTGGGTTGTTGTTTTTTTGCTATTTTCTAAACTACAGAAATAGTGGGGATGCAGTGGATTGGAGCTGTCATGCTTTGCCGTGGCTGTTCAAGTTCAAGGCCGGGGTGCAAGACTGCATGTTCACAAACCCAAAGGTTAGGTAACCTTTGCTTTTCAGCCATGAGCGCTCAAATTGAGCCGTGAACATGCACGCCCAAGACTCCCCCGGTTGTTGCCGAGAAGAACCAGGTGGGTTGCTGTTTTCTGAGCTCCCCTCGAGTAGGCTAAAGCTAACGCTAACCTCTTTCGTCCCAATCTTTTTTTCAAGCACTGCAGGTGTGCAACTTTCGGTTTGAAGGTAACTTAGTCATGAAAACCCGTCCTTTTTAACACCATGACCGAAAACACAATTTCCCCTGTCCGAAAGATAAAAAACCCTCTGCTTTTCTAAAATAGTGTCATTATCACAAACACAAAGTTAGAATTTCTAAAATGAACCCCTTTTCAGTGAAAATAAATGACTAGGCCTACTAAGAGGGGAAAAAATCCCCATTTTTCTCCACTTTAGATTTCTGAAAGAACATTATTTTGATAATCGAAATGATCTCAAACAAAAAGCCACCTCCCCTATTGATCTTCCGTCCCCCATAAAAAGAAAAAAATGCCAAAAATTAATATCCCCCTTTTGTATATTTTGATAGTTGTGTAAGAATCCATTCGATTTTTCCTCCATTACAGGGAGTCGGGGCGTGCATGGAGCAAGAAATGGAGGTGGGGTCCCCAATTGACATGTTCACCAGGTAGGACCCCCACTGCATATACATGACTAACCTTTTCTCTCCCCAAGTATAGCCATAGGCGCTCAAATTGAGCCGTGAACATGCGCACAAGACCCCTTTACCCCCAAGAAGATCGTCGGACTGAGTGAGTCTGGCCAGGTGCCTTTCCGTGTTTTTTTTTCTTTAGCGGTAGAAACAGTCCCCGGTCGAGTACCAATTTTCACAAAATAATGTAATCAGTTCTTCTCAACTCCCTGGGGAGTGTCCACATTATTTGAGACCTTTTTTTTTGCTCCTTAAAGATTTGACAAGACTGGATAGCATGCATCGTTCTCAAACTTATACATCCATAATGTTTCTGCCTTTGAGAAAGTCCCTGTTCGTATCAAAGTATCAGGTCTTCTGAAATTCTATCCTGATAATTGAATCAGAAACGATGCGATTTCAAAGAGCAATTATTTCTTAGATAAGATGGGCTGATTATTTGGGAGGCCACCATCTAATCATAAGGGCTGTATAGCTCAGATGGGAAGAGCGCTGGTATGCAAAACCAGAGGTCTCTGGTTCAAATTCCGGTCCAGTGAAAGATTTATTTGCCATTTGTTCAAATAACTATTGGCTTAAATTGCCACTTGATCCTGTCCCTAGAGTTAGGAGTTTAGCTTAGTTGTGGTGCGGTGATTCGATAGTGGCGGAAGGGGCCACTCGATAGTGGCGGAAGGGGCCACTGTGGTTGGTAGTGCATGGAACTTAAGGGGGCTGGGCGCGTTGCGTAGGACGCGGGCCCCCACCGGCGGCTGGATATTGCGTTCAGTGCTCGGCATAAAAAGATGTGAGAAGTGCGAACCTGCGGTGGCTATAGGGACGTAACCTCATTATCACTGTCGGACAAACGTCGGTACGTCCCGTTATGCGGTTGACGGGGCGCGGGTTAGTGCGGTAGGGTGCTCCTGTCGTGAGGGTGGACCGGACAGGGCGAGGTTTCATACCTTCGTGGATGGCTTTTTCGCCTGGCAATGGACCCTACGATCACGCAACGCCTGCGGGGCTGGTATCCTGGGACCTTCACGTGGTAGCCCTGTTTCAACTAACCTTACCAGGATGTGGTTGGCTGCTGGATCGCCTTCATCCCTACGCCAACGAGCACGAGGACTGCAGAAAATACAGCAAGTATTCCTTTCACCATTTTTTAAAATTCTTTTTCTATCTGCTAAAAAAGAAAAGGAAATTTGACCAGACCAGAACTCCACCTACTGAGCTATTTGGCCCTTGTTTGGGGACTTTTAGATAAATAATCTGAACTTGGATCACAATGATGTGTAAATATTTGCAAGATGAAATGAAATTCAGTCTTGACCCAAAACGTCTTTGAGATTGATTGAAGCATTTCTTGAAGTTCCCTAATGTCACAATTAAACTCCATCTTAAATAATGTTTTATTTTTCTCTTCTATATTTTCTTTGCATCTTTAGCTGATGTAGTCCTACCTGCAGAAGACAATCTCTCTATGGACAGTCTTCGCGTCATCTCACCGTGGACAGTCTTCGCGTCATCTCACCACGGACAGTCTTCGCGTCATCTCACCTTGGACAGTCTTCGCGTCATCTCACCATGGACAGTCTTCACGTCATCTCACCTTGGACAGTCTTTGCGTCATCTCACCATGGACAGTCTTCTCGTCATCTCATCATGGACAGTTTGTGCGTCATCTCACTTTGAACAGTCTTCGCGTCATCTCACCATGGACAGTCTTCGCGTCATCTCACCGTGGACAGTCTTCGCGTCATCTCACCATGGACAGTCTTCGCGTCATCTCACCATGGACAGTCTTCGCGTCATCTCACCATGGACAGTCTTCGCATCATCTTAACGTGGACAGTCTGTGCGTCATCTCATCATGGACAGTCTTCGCGTCATCTCACTTTGGACAGTCTTCGCGTCATCTCACTTTGGACAGTCTTCGCGTCATCTCACCGTGGACAGTCTTCGCGTCATCTCACCATCATGGACAGTCTTCGCGTCATCTCACCTTGGACAGTCTTCGCGTCATCTCATCATGGACAGTCTTTGCGTCATCTCACCATGGACAGTCTTCTCGTCATCTCACCATGGACAGTCTTTGCGTCATCTCACCATGAACAGTCTTCGCGTCATCTCACCATGGACAGTCTTCGCGTCATCTCACCATGGACAGTCTTCGCGCCATCTCACCATGGACAGTCTTCGCGTCATCTCACCATGGACAGTCTTCGCGTCATCTCACCGTGGGCAGTCTTCGCGTCATCTCACCATGGACAGTCTTCGCGTCATCTCACCGTGGACAGTCTTCGCGTCATCTCACCGTGGACAGTCTTCGCGTCATCTCACTGTGGACAGTCTTCGCGCCATCTCACCATGGACAGTCTTCGCGTCATCTCACCATGGACAGTCTTCGCGTCATCTCACCATGGACAGTCTTCGCGCCATCTCACTGTGGACAGTCTTCGCGCCATCTCACCATGGACAGTCTTCGCGTCATCTCACTGTGGACAGTCTTCGCGCCATCTCACCGTGGACAGTCTTCGCGTCGTCTCACCATCATGGACAGTTTTCGCGTCATCTCACCATCATGGACAGTCTTCGCGTCATCTCACCATGGACAGTCTTCGCGTCGTCTCACCATGGACAGTCTTCGCGTCATCTCACCGTGGACAGTCTTCGCGTCATCTCACCGTGGACAGTCTTCGCGTCGTCTCACCTTGGACAGTCTTCGCGTCATCTCACCATCATGGACAGTCTTCGCGTCGTCTCACCTTGGACAGTCTTCGCGTCGTCTCACCTTGGACAGTCTTCACGTCGTCTCACCTTGGACATTCTTCGCATCATCTCAACGTGGACAGTCTGTGCGTCATCTCACAGTGGACAGTCTTCGCGTCATCTCACCATGGACAGTCTTTGTGTCATCTCACCGTGAACAGTCTTCGCGTCATCTCACAGTGGACAGTCTTTGCGTCATCTCACCGTGAACAGTCTTCGCGTCATCTCACCACTGACGTTTCATATGGGACACCACCAAGCAACGTTTACCACAACAATATGGACAGTTTAATTTATCTGAGGTCAAACCAAACGGCTGAATCTGTTACTTATTTTTTCTGACAAGTTATAAATTGAATGATTAATAATAAACAAATGGCCCTTACTACAACAACACCCAGGTGCAGATAAGTGTAAAAATCAATTGTACTTCTTTGGTAAAAACCTCCCGCATTTTTCAGCTTGTAGAAACGAGAAATTTGGTTACCAAATGGGGAGGCTTCATTTGAAAAAGTTTTTTCGATATCAAAGTAGAAAAGATATGAGCAAGTTGTCTGTACAACGAAAAAATACTGAGACAGGTAGACAGTCTTATGTTTGGGCTCAGGAATAATAATTATGCTCGGTTTTATTAAGTGGAAGTTTTACGGTGACACCATGTAACACGTGTCTTTCGAGAGGGGAGTATCCCTACGATGGGCAGAGTACACACTACTCGAAACGTTGAGTTACCGGCTCTTTTCAGAGCCAGACTCCTCGAAAGAGACATGTTACATGCATGATGTCACTGCAACCTTTGCACTTCCAGCATACAATGCAAACCTTCGAGTCTTATCTTGGTTTTTATTAGATTTCTTTTCAGTCTTAAGTTTGCCATATTACCGAAAATCAAGCAATGTGACAAAAAAAATCACTGGTTAAAAAAAAGAAAAATTGGCATTTAAATTAGTTCCATTTACGGCATGTATAAAAACACTTGCATGTACATGTTATTACAAAATGGCTGACTGGAATTTTGAAGTTAGAGTCGAAGTTTTCTTGGCAAACTTTTCAATTTGTAAACAGATTTCCGAGCGAGTTTTTTCTTCGTTTGTATTGAGAAAATACTTAGAATTGTTCAGAAAATGAGTCCCATAGGGTTTGGATGTGGAATGATGGCGTTGTCTGGCAATTGGCCAAAGTTTCATTTATAGCTTGTTTCAAAAAACCTTAAAATACAAAATGGCCGACTAAACTTTGTATCATAAATATATACAAATGTTACAAACTATTTATTGACCAAAAATAAGACATCCAACGTGGGTGTATACTCTGCCTCTTTGGCATTCATCTCTGACCTTAAAACTCTGCCAATTTTTTTAAACATGGCGGTTTACATGGCAACTTCCATTATTAAAATATTTGATGACTGTTTCCTGTGGCTGAATATTCTTTTACTGTGTGTCAAGTCTATCACGGAATATTTATTTTAAAAGATAAAATTAATGGGTATAATTGTTGTCTGGGTTGCTTTGAACAATAAAAATAATATATTTCTTATTGCAATGGTAAAGATCGTATTGACTAGACCGGGACTTGAACCTGAGACCTCTGGATTAACGCACCAGTGCTCTTACCATCTGAGCTATCCAGCCCTTAGATGGCGGCCTTACCAAATAGTCAACTAGTCTTTGGCACACCAGTGCTCTTACCATCTGAGCTATCCTGCCCTTACATGTAGATGGTGGCATTCCCAAATAGTCAACTAGTCTTTGGCACACCAGCGCTCTTACCATCTGAGCTATCCTGCCCTTAGATGGTGGCATTCCCAAATAGTCAACTAGTCTTTGGCTAGTTTGGCACACCAGCGCTCTTACCATCTGAGCTATCCAGCCCTTAGTTGGCGGTCTTCCCAAATAGTCAACTAGTCTTTGCCGGGGTGGGGGCGCCAGTCAGAAGCAATTCAACCATTAACTGCCGTATATCTCCAGGGATCACACACTCGATTTCATTCAGATACCAACAACCAATTGTTGTAAACCTGCATGGCTACGGCAGCTCGGGGATCACTGACTATAGGAAATTTTGAACAAATTGAAAAATTGGCATAGAAAACTTTGACTGGACCGGGACTTGAACCTGAGACCTCTGAACTAACGTACCAGTGCTCAAATTTTTCAAATTGAATTATTGGCAAAGAAGACTTTTACTGGACCGGGACTTGAACCCGAGACCTCTGGATTAACGTACCAGTGCTCTTCCATCTTAGTTATCCAGGCCTTAGATGGTAAAGATCGTGTTTACAAACAAAATGTATGTGTGTATGCCATGATCTACATGTAGGGTATATGGCCTACACATATCGAGCAAGATGGTTGGTTTCTGTGTGACCTGACCCACTGGTCTTAGGCAATCGCTTTCCCGTACATCCGAGGACTATTTCTGGCCGTTGTCACACGTCCACTGAACTCAAATCAGAAGAGGAAAAAACGAGGACACTTTTGGCGGATCATCGTGTCATGGTTGGTTGGTAAGTAGGTTGAATGGCTGGCTGGCTAGCTGATTGGCTGGTTGGCTGTTGGCTGGTTGGCTGTTGGCTGGTTGGTTGGCAGTGGCTGGTTGGTTGGCAGTGGCTGGTTGGTTGGCTGGCTGGTTGGTTGGCTGAATTGGTTGGCAGTGGCTGGCTGGTTGGCAGATGGCTGTCTGGTTGGCTGGCTGGTTGGCTGGCTGGTTGGCTCTTTGGCTGTTGGCTGGTTGGTTGGCTGGCTGGTTGGCTGGTTGGTTGGCTCTTTGGCTGTTGGCTGGTTGGTTGGCTGGCTGATTGGCAGTGGCTGGCTGATTGGCAGTGGCTGGCTGGTTGGCAGTGGCTGGCTGGTTGGCTGGTTGGTTGGCTGGCTGGCTGGTTGGTTGGCTGGTTGGCAGTGGCTGGCTGGTCAGTGGCTGGTTGGCTAGACCTCTTCATCCCACATCGGGACATTAAGCCTGCAATTCGACTCATCAGCTAGTACGTATATTCCTGTCTATTCTTGGCTTTCTTTTCTGCCGTTCCCCAAGTAAGTCAGGTTGGCTCCTTCCAGTTCTGCTGTGGATCTTCTCCACGTGGTTTTCGTTCGGTCTCTCCCTGTTTCTTTTTTCCCTCGAAGAGCAACCTTTGGTAGGGCCTATGCTTTTTTTTTTTGGGGGGGGGGAGAACGTCACTAGGAGCTGGGAACTGCTAATAAGTGATAGCGCCCTCGTCGTCCACCACCGGTATAGTTCTCCCGACTTTTACAGCAAAGCCCTTGATTTCAGCAAACATAGGGCTCGTACAGTTTAAGCTCGAAACTCCACTTTGGTGATAGTGCACTATAACTGTATCCTTTACTGATTCTGCGTGAGTGAGTTGTTCAGTTCGGCCGAGTCATCCCACCACATGGCGGTACCGGCAGCTGCAGTAGCATCAGCTGCAGCAGCAGCAGCAGCTGCAGCAGCGCTGCCCTCGTCCAGATCGCTGCAGGCCGAGACGAAGGTGATGTCGTAAGGGGCCGGGGGGCTCCCTAGTCCCTTCTCCCCGGTCTTCTCCCCGGCGGCGGCGGCGGCTCCTCCCGATCCCTGGCCCGCGGAGATCTCCCTCCCCAGGTCGGCGAAGTCGCCCTTGAGTCTGGCGAGGACCGCGGCGGGGCTAGGAGACCTCCTCCGGCGACGGCCCTCGGGCCTCGACATCTGATCGAGAAGATTCTCCACGGCTGTCGATGATGCTGTTGCTGCTGCTGCTGCTGCTGCTTCTGATGTGCAGCTGTCGGCGCCTCCCGGTCGAGTCTGGTCCTGGAGTTGTCTCATGAGGACGGCGCACTCTCTTCGGAAGTCCTCCTCGAAGGACGCGGCGCTCTCCTTCGCCTCTCCTTCCTCCTCCTCCTCCTCCTGGCCGTCTTTGTCGTCGGCATTGACCGGCGACGTCAGGCCCTTGCAGCCCCGGGCCAGCCGGTCCTCCAGGTCGGCGTGGCCGCTGTCCAGCCGCCGGAAGCGGCTCTCGATGTCCGAGTGGAGGCCGGCCAGCTGGCCGAGGAAGCCGCCCAGCTCGGACTTGGCCCGGGCCAGACGTCGGACGCCCGCCTCCAGGTCGGCCCGGTCGCGGCTCCAGCGGCCCGCCGTGGCCCGGGCCCCGTCCCGGCGGGCGCCGGCCAGCGCCGCGGCGGCCGCCGCCCGGGCCTCGGCGTTCTCGCCGCGCAGCCGCCGGTTGCCCTCCCTCAGGACGGCGTTCTCCTCCTCCAGCATCCGCCCGGCCAGGGACAGCTCCTCGGCCCGGGCCCTCAGCTGGACCGCCTCCGCCTCCCTCCCGTCGAGCTCGTCCCGGGCCGACTGCCGCTCCGCCTCCAGGGTCTGGCCGGCGGCTTCCAGCTTCTCCAGGTCGCGTCCGAGTCGCCGCGCCTCGTCCTCCAGCGCGGAGCGGGCCGCCTCGGCGTCGCGGAGCGCCGCCTCCAGGCGGACGGCCTCGGCCTCGGCTCGGAGCCTGGCCTCGGCCGCCGCCTCGCCCTCGACCCGGGCCCTCTCCAGCTCGGCCGCCGCCTCGCCGCCCTCCCGCCGGAGCCGGCCCAGCTGCTCCTCCAGCGAGGCCCTCTCGCCGAGGAGCCGGGAGGCCCTGGCGCACTCCTCGGCCCGCTCCTGGCTCAGCGAGTCCAGCCGGTCCCGGCACCGCCGGCCCTCGGACTCGGCCGCGCCGTGGGCCCGCTCCAGCTCCGCCAGCTCCCGCTCCGCGGTCCCCAGGCGGCTGCCCGTCTCGGCCAGCCGGGAGCCCGTCCGCAGGAGCTCGCCCTCCAGCGCGGCCCGCTCCGAGGCCAGCAGGGAGCAGCGGGCCGCCAGCTCGGCGCTGGCCGCGCCCAGGCGCTCCGACTCCCGCGACCGGTCCTCGGCCGCGGCCGCCGCGTCGCGGAGTTTCCCGCGGGCCTCCGTCCTCTCCCGCTCCAGCTTGGCCGCGCGGGCGCGCAGCGAGCGGTTGTCGGCGGCCAGCGACTCCATCTCCGCCTCCATGTCGGCGTAGACCTCGCGCAGGCGCCTCATCTCCGAGCGGAGGTTGCGGTGCCCGTCCAGGGCTCGAAAACCTCCCGGGATACTTCCTCCCTCTGCTCCTCCTGATCCTCCTCCTCCTCCTTCTCCGCCATCGTCTGCCCTCCCGTAAGCTCTGCTGGCCTCGGTGTCGTGCTCGGGCTTCGCCACGGACGACGACGTTGTCCAGGACGGAGACGCCGACTGTGAAGCCGAGGTCGACTCGACGGCAAGCGGCAGAATCGACCCGTCGGTCTTACCCCTAGCCTGGCCGGGGCTGCCCTCGTGGTACCGCTGGGTGCAGTCCACGGCACCAGCAGCTGCAGCAGCCGCCGCCGCCGCCGCCGTCGCCTTTGCCTCAAGCTCGGCCACCCGATCCCGCAGCGCCCCGTTCTCAACCTCGGCCTCGACGAGCCGGTTCTGGGCGTCCACCCGCGCCGTCTCCACCTCGTAGAACTGGTCCTCGACCGTCCGGTGCAGCGCCCCCAGGCGGCCGAGCTCGTCCTCCAGGGAGCGGACCTCCATCCGGAGCGTCCGGTTCTCCTCCTCCAGCGGCGTCGCCCGCGGGGAGTCCGCGCCGCTCCTCCGCGCCGTGGCCCAGGCGCCGTCGTCCCGCACCGCCTCGGCCGACTCGTGCCTCTCCCGCAGGCTGGCGCTCAGCTCCACCACGGACCGGAACTGGTCCGAGAGGCGGCCCAGCGCCCCCTGGAGGCGGTCTCTGCGGAGGGCGCCCTCCTCCTCCGGCGAGGGGTTGACGGCGCACGCGCTCTGCGCGTCAGAGTCGTGACCCGTGACGTCGAGGACGACCTTGCAGAGGCGGGCGACGATCCGCCCGAAGGCGGCCTCGAGTTCGGTCAGCTCCGAGTCGAAGGTGACCCTGCGAAGGAGGTTTCGGAAAAGCGAGAATCCAATGAAGACAGGAGGCAGATTATTTGTGTGCGCGGGTCCTCCGCAAACCTTTCTTTTCGAGTTGGCACCAACGAGACTGATAACTTTGTATTTACCGTACTCACCTGGACTTTCCTTCGAGCGTGTCCACGGGAGCGTTCCCGCCGAGAACCTGGCCGGCTTCTCTCCCGGTCCCCTCCGCCTCCCTGCCCGGCAACTGGCTTCTCTGCCATCGGTTCTTATCCTTCTGCGAAGCGAAGAACGGCATATCAGACACTTCCGTGAAATTGTAGCGCTCGAAAATCTGCCGTTTTCGAGAAAAGAGGAAACTTGTTGAATTTCCAACGATCGACCCGCGGATTGATCGTTGGAACAAAGGCTTCCTTTAACAAAATAATGCTGCCTTCTACGTCGGAACAAAGTTAGCATTAAATTTCGTCCCTGCGGTTTTTCTCATTTATAACATGATTGACGGATTGAGCCGAAACTTACGCATGTGTTATTTTAAGCATTAATTTAAGCCTTTAAGCGGCTCATTGAAATTGGCCTCTGGTTTTATCAAGGGAAGCTTTAAGCATATTTTGCTGATTAGGTATATAGTTGCATGAAATTGACCCCCATGGGAGCAGCGAGACATTGCTGGAGCCCCGCCTGAAACGGCAGCCCCCTTGTGAAGGACAAGGAAGATGTGGACGGGACAGCGGACACGATGCCTTAAGGAAGTCCTCGGAACTAGACCCCCTCCATCCAAGCACTACGATCATCTGGAGCTGCCCCCGGCCCTGCCCCTGCCCCTGCCTCTGCCCCTGCCCCTGCCCCTGCCCCTGCCCCTGCCCCTGCCCCTGCCCCTGCCCCTGCCCCTGCCCCTGCCCCTGCCCCTGTCCCTGTCCCTGCCCCTGTCCCTGTCCCTGTCCCTGCCCCTGCCCCTGCCCTGCCCCTGCCCCTGCCCCTGCCCCTTCCCCTGCCCCTGCCCCTGCCCCTGCCCCTGCCCCTGCCCCTGCCCCTGCCCCTGCCCCTGTCCCTGTCCCTGCCCCTGCCCTGCCCCTGCCCCTGCCCCTTCCCCTGCCCCTGCCCCTGCCCCTGCCCCTGCCCCTTCCCCTTCCCCTAACTCTGCCCCATCTGGAGAAACTGGGGCTTTCTCCTTTTTTGACGAAGTCCCATCAATGCACCTTGCTCACCTGGGTCTGAACGGTGCCCTGTCCCTGCCTCTGCCCCTGGCCCTGGCCCAGTCCCGGTCCGTGGTGCCTGCAGCCCACGCCCCGCAGTCGCCTCTTGGCAGCGATGGCCGCCTCGTAGTAGGCCTTGAAGCGGTCCGATCGCTCCCCGAGGCGGTCCAGCACCGAGCCGCTCCCGTCGAAGTAGATCTGTCGGTGACCGGTGTAGGAATAGAGAGAGAGAGGGCCAGAGGTGGAATGGGAAGTTAGCGAAGAGAGGAGCCTCTTGAAATTCGCTCAGCTCATTCTGACAGATCATTTCTGCACGGTCCAGATCGGTATTAAGTTGTAGGACAACCCGATTTAGAAAGAGCCAAAATCCATCACACAGTGACTTACGAGAATAATATTAATAACGTATGATTTTGCCATTTTTCAAATCGTATATTCTTTTTAATTGTCCTCTTTTTATGCATTCTCCCCCTCCCTTCTCCTCCCCCTACTTGTATGAAATAGGTTCTATTGTTTGATTGTTGTAATTTTTTTTTTTTTTTTGGCACTGTAAGTTTATTACTTATTTATTATTTTGAATCCATTACAATTTACATTAGAGTCTTACTCTTAGACCTCCCACTGTTAAAATAATGCATTTTCCCTGAAGCAAACTGCACAGCATTATCGGGCGAGAGAGCCGACAACACGTGATGACAATTTGGCCAATTACTGAGTAAAAGACCGGCTGAATAGCGTTTGCGGGAAGAATGCCGTTGCCGGGTGAATAATACTGACCTGCCTAAATGAAATTGCCCCCTAGGCTATATCAGAGTTGCACCCCTCCCCACCACGCAAATGAAAACAAAAAAAACCTGCCTGTCTTCCGTTGACGAAGACCCTCTGCTCGTACTCGACCAGAACCACGCAGCGCCCATCCCCGGCCTGAACTAAGGTCAGGTCGAAGCTGCCGAAGTCCTTGCTGTACGGCAAAGACGGCGAGCCGTCGCGATCGGCAGGGCCAGGGCCAGGGCCTGGGCCGGAGCCGGACCCGGCGTCGGTCCGAGGAGCCTGCGACCCCTGCTGCTGTTGCCGGTGACGGCGGTGGTGGAGTGGCGAGCCGTCGGCCCGCCTGGCCTCCAGCACGTGCTGCCTCAACTCCTCGTCCATGTTCCGTCCCGACGACCGCGACGAGCGGCGACTCGCCCGGGAGCAGTTGGCTTTCTGCCCGGCCTTGGTTTTGCCGATGCCCGCTGATGATGTCGCATCGGCGTCACAGTTGGAACCCCGACCACCGCCACCACCACCACGGTTATTCTTACTCTTAGTCGGGGAAGGGCACAGGAAACTCAAAGGCATAATTCTCTAATTTAATGACGAACGTGGTAGTAACGTATACACAATCCGAGGTTCTTTTTCTTACTGTGAAACAGTTGATATATTCCGAGTACTTATACTGTACGGCAATGATGATCCTTGGATGAATAGAATTGCAAGGGTCTGTTTCGACATGCATGGACTGGAAATTTCTTTTCTCGCGCTTTTTTTCTTCCGAAAATGCGCGCGTCTGCGTGCCGTGGTTGTACGCGCGCGTACGCAAGCGCACGCACTCGTGCGGTACTGACTACACAGTGGGAAATTTGAAGACGCTGGTGGCAGCAATGTTGGTGTCAACAGGAGATGGGGGCATCCACAGCCATAAATAACCTAGGTTATTGCTGTGGGGGCATCGTATCATTTATTATTGCCCCTCTCCCCACACCTACACACTCACACGTTTTGTGACCCGGCACAGCATAATGAGGATTAACCCCCACTTTAGGGATTTTGAGATTTTCTATTGATGTGAAAGAGTATACCATTAGCTTACAAATGATATAAAATATAATATCCTCTAATACTTAAAATTTCCGAAAATACAAAAAAAAAAAAAAAAAAAAGATTTTTAATTGAATTGCCAAGATACTTCAGGCGTTGTTTATTCGAAAAGTGTTTTGGTTGGGTATTTCTCATGTCGTTGTGCCGAGTGACATTTTTT
Source organism: Luidia sarsii (assembly GCA_949987565.1). Lineage (NCBI taxonomy): Eukaryota > Metazoa > Echinodermata > Asteroidea > Paxillosida > Luidiidae > Luidia > Luidia sarsii. Next base: position 16,906,538 of record OX465114.1, on the reverse strand, counting down.
GGGATGGAATAAAGCTGCATTTCCACTGGACTTATTTTGGTCAAAGTAAACGAGTCTATGGTTACTTTTCCCATTTTAAGTCCAGTGGAAACGGCCCAGTTAAATTTCGTCTCGGTTACTTTAACCGAGCCGAATGGTTACTTTTATCGGCCAACCTCTGCCCAGTAAAAGTGACCAAGTAAGTTTAACCGAGCCGATTAGTCCAGTGGAAACGCACCACTCGGTAAAACGCGACTCAGCGTACATGCACTGTGTACAAATATGTTTTGCCAGCTCGGTTACTTTAACCATCGTCTCGGTTAAATTGACCGACTCAAAAGTCCAAGTGGGAACGACGGTCAAATTTGACCATTGGAAATGTAACCATCGTCTCGGTTAAATTTTATTCTAGTGGAAACGCGGCTTTTGAGTCAAAAGTAATTGATACCACACCACAATGTAGCTTTGAATACTGTTTACACGTGATAAAGTTTTCGTGCTTGGTACGTGAAATTGGGCCGTTATTTCTGAAGGGCGCCCTCAGCACGAGGTGGATAGAAAGTTGCTCATCGATCGGACGTGTCAGAATTCATAGGCTATGGCTGCAAGAACTGCATTCAGCTATGGGACTTTCTTGTAGCCCTAAGCTTCTGGCTTCCATAGACTCACGCGTTAACTGAAGCCAGAGCTGTTGTACATGACCCACAGTTTAAAAAAATAATAATAATATTAACTGTAAATTAATCCCTCTGGATTAGGTTTGATGAAAAACTCCTTTTCTTGGCAGTAGGCCTAAATCAACAGGTTTAGGGATAAAGGTCTGCCGGAAAACCCAGAAATTTAAGAATTTGTTTAAAAGCCGCTACACAACATTGGTCGAGGTCAAAGAATAGCATCCATACGTTGTCTGATCCAACATATGCATGAAATAGCATACCTGTGAAAATTTCAGCTCAATCCACCAACCGAGTCTCGAGAAAAACGTGAAAACCGCTTCATTTGTTTCACGAAAATGCAGCATTCAACGTCGTTCTGTTCCGAAAAATAGTTTAGATCTCGGTGAGACGTAAACTATTTCTTTTACTCATTTCTCCAAAAAACCACCATTTTAGGCAGAAATATTTCAGTGAGAGGTTTCTACTATAAACATCTTCAAACTGTATAGGTTCCATGTAAATCTGTGATCATTTCTGTTTGTCGATCTTACCAATGGTGTGTAGGGGCTTTTGACAACCAATATTGGTTTCTGTAGCATGATCCTGTGATGAAATTTGCCCATGAATATTGAAATTCTCATTAGCATAAAAACTGAAAACTTGCAAACACACCCCCAGAACCAGTTTTAAAAAACAGTTTGATTGTTAGCAACATTGCAAAACAGTTCTGTAGCATGGATATAATGTTTTTTGCAGAGACCCTTTATTTAAAAGATACCCCAAAACTATTCAGGTCAAAGGCCGTTACACCATCTACTTTAAAAATGGTTCCCTTACTTTCAAATGAAATTCAAATTTTAAGGGAAAGTTATGAAATCAATTCGTCGAATACTCTCCGGACAGTATTTTGTTCATCATTATCCCCTCGCAATGTGAAATTATTTTGTGCCTTGTGCAACGAAATCAAATTGCGAGCGCATTTGAAATTCAACAGAATTCACTCGCTTTGGGCTATTTTTGTTTGACGGCAATTGTTTGTATAAATTTGCACAAAATAGTTTCCTATCGACGTGTAGAATACCTAGGAGCTATTTAGGCTGCATGCTGATATCCCCGAGCATAGAGCTCTATGAAAGTTATAGAGCATAGACCTCTATGGCCCCGAGTCATCTAAAACTGTGTACCAGTTTGGTGCAGCACACAAAATCCATCCAAGATGGCTCCGCCGAGCTGATTATCATAAAGTGTGTACACAACAACTTTTTTTTAATAAGGGGTCTTTGGAGGTTAATTAACTGATACATTGTAGAACAAGTGAAGCTTAAGACAACCTGGGGGTTCACTCTTCAATTTGGTATGAAATCTGGACCATATCTGGATTTAAATGTGGCCCTATTTGGCTGCGGCAGTGGAGGGGTCCATCCCAAAATCCTTGCAGAAATTCGGCTTGGACGGCTACACATTTTGGGGGTGTTTTTTTCTGCGGGTAATTAGCAAAAAATCTAATCGGCTAAAGGCACTAAAATTGAAAAGAATCTGAGAGATGAAAGTCCAAACTACAATTTTAAGTATAGCTACAAGAACTGAGAGACTTTATGTGATAATTGGCTTTGAAAGCGAGTGTTTTTGTACAGTTTTCAATGGGAGCTTGATTTAGTGTTCTGCACCCAGTTGTGTGGAGTTGGAACATAGAGTGCGCCCTCTCTTGTCCAGAGCCTGCCATGCCCAGTGCCCCCCCCCCGTAACACCTGTCACACAAGCGGAGCTTCTTCGCTACCACACACACTCACACACGCACAGAAAATCCTCAATAAAATCCAGTAATGCCCTCGCGCAGGGCTGCACTTCACTTAGAACTCCGGTTCTCAACGTCTCCTCAGCCGACATCCAGAGGAGAATTTATTTTTTAATTTTCCCCGTTTTTTTTTAGTTTTTGGGGGTTTCCACTCCTGGAAAATAACGACCCCCTATATCGCGTGTGCTTTGGTCTTGTGGAGGGGTGTCTGGAGTTCCCCCCTGGTAGTCTGCGTACGGGATCGCTGGTCTAACAGGTTGGCCGCTAAGTGGTTCCGGGGGGGTGTACGTCCTATATAACTTCCGGTGTCATAACCTCACCTGTGTAATATACATGTACACACACACACGCGTACAGTGTGTAGTCACTACCACTACCAGCACTAGTCAGTTCACAGCGGTCACCTTCAGCCGCTCAGCTGGGCTCCACGCGCGGATAATTCTTGTTTTCATCGTCCATTTTTGTTTGGTGTCATCGTTGAGATCAATCAAACAAACAGATTGAAAACGCTAAAAAAAGGAAAACAAAACAACGATCGGATTTAACGCTGAGGTTGTCACAGCTACGGATAGATGGAATCTCACCGGCTGGCTCTTCGTCTGCATCTCCATCTCCCGGGAAACGGTCGATCTGTCGAAATCATCACTGCTGTTGCCACGGTGCCTTGTTGGAAATAACCGAGGAAGATCTCTTCATTTTTTTTTGTTCACCAAGTCCAACTTCGTGTGAGCCCCCCTCCTCTGTGGAAAGAAGATTTTGTTTCCCCATCTTCTCTTTCTGGGGTTGGTTGGATCTGTTTTTTCTTTTTTAATTTTCGGATCGTCTATTGGATTTGGAGATCGAGGGAACAGCTCGTCCCCTGGACCCTCAATAATAATCATGGCAGACGGAGGCGGTAGTTTCCAATCCTCGTCGATCACCGATAGGTTCCCTGCCACCAAGAGACGCAAGAAAAAGGTGAGTTCTTGTTTTAGTTGGAATGCCCTTTCCAAAAGTTTTTCTGTTTGGTTTTTTTTGGTGAGGGAGGAGGCGTTTCCCTTTCTCTTTCTTGCTTGCCTTTGGTGTCGAGGGACAGAGTGAAGTTAGCGTCGGTGAGTTTGTACTTCGCAACGATTTTGGTCTTATGTTATCCTCAACGTAAAACTAAACGGATGGGAAAAAAACCCTAAATCCACAATCAATAGAGCAACTACTATTTTGTAATAATGACTGGCACAACCACTTCACCCACTTGCCCCCCAAAAAAATTGGACTTGCTGTAGTCCCCAAAATCATGATTTTGTGAGGCGTATTATTTTGTCGATCAACTCGACTGGAGGACGGTCGGCAGTGCCAGCGTGCACTGTGTACAGAACATGCACTTCGCTTTTCCTACATATACCAGGCGCTACAAAATCATGATTTTTGGGAAAACTGCAAGTCCATTTGTCTTGGCAAGTGGTTGTGCCAGACCATGGATGCTGTCTACATTACAATTGGGGGTCTGATTTGGGATCGGGTTTTCCCTCGGATTTTTATAGTGATGGAATTAAAGTAAAAATTCAAGGGAGAGTGTATCGTGCGTGTGTGTGTGTGTTGTGTAGACTAGACGTATCCCCAAACAAAACAATGTAAACAAACGTAGGCGTGAGTGCATGGGGTCGGTAGTCGGTACTCGGTGGGCCCACCGTGGGGCTGCTTTTCTGGGAGTTTTGCACCCAAGAGACCTCGAAATGTATCCCCTGAGGGGAGTTTTGTTTGTTCATCGACTTACCTTGGGCTTGGCCAGTTCCAGTGGCAGTCAGTTTTTGTGTGTGTGTGTGAAACATGATTTACAAAACTTGCGACTTGAAGTGTGTAAACATCAGCGGTGGTGGTGGAGGAAAGCTTGCCTAGATTTCTCTTTAATACACTCACTGTAAAAGTCTGGAAAAAATACCCTAAACCCACATTAGACCACCAATGTTGTATTGTAGACAATATCCATGGTCTGGTCTGGCACAACCACTTGCCGAAAAAATTGACAGTTTTCCCCCAAATCATGATTTTTATAGCGCGTATGTATAGGAAAAGTGAAACTTGTGCACGTTTTGTACATAGCAACGCACTGAGGACAGTCATCTGGTTGACACATACAAGCCACAAAATCATGAATTTAGGGAAAACTTTATGTCCAATTTTTTCCGTAAATGGTTGTGTCAGACCATTGAAATTGTCTTATATGACAATTGGTGAGACCAGTCTAATCTGGGTTTAGAATTTTTTTTCCACCCGTTTATGGTGAAGGTATTAAAGTAAACGCAGTGGCTGTTGTTACGGCAGTCGTCCGTGTGGTTCTCTGACTTAACAGTATTTGTCAGGATGTTAAGCCCTTGGAACCAGACTATCAGCTAATAGACTGGTTCAACCAGCCTGCAATGCTGACGAAATACAATCAAGTCAGGGAACCATACGGACGACTGCCGTAACAACAGCCACTGCATAAAGTAAAATATTTCCGAAGGCTTTAATATTGCTATTTCGAGAACTATCATTTGTCCTTAAACCATTAATCAGGTATTTATTACCCCCCAAAAATTACGCAAACCTCGTGAATATTGCAGAATATCACAGAAATGTGAAAAAAAATCAATCAAATCATAATTATCGTAATGTGACATTTTGGGAGGTTGATGAGAAAGGGATTCACGGGAATTCCGACAAGGAACGTTTTGAAGGAAATCAATTTAAAAGGCCGATAATTAATTTGAAGTAGAGAAAAAAAAAAAAATCTGATACACGATGGAGTTTGCCACGAATGCACTATAGTTTATAGGCACTCAAGTGTAGTGTGCGATAAATTGAATTGAACCACTTTGCAGATGGGATTCTGAATAACATTTCAGATGCTTGAGTGTAATTCAGTGTGGCATATTCCCACTAACATCTTTTTTTCTTTTTGGGGGGTAGGGGAGGAGGATTTGTCTTTGGCTGCGGAACATTTTTCCTGTCCCATTTCAAAGTCTGCCGGCACAATGGAGGACCCTTAATTGGCTTTGAGGATTTGTCATTGCATTTCTCGGGGGGGGGGGGGGGAGTGACTCTGGCAACGAGAATAATGTATGAGTACATGAATGAATAAGAAAATGTTGCGATGAAAATCTGGCTTAAAAATTAACACATCCTGAATATGGTTGCCGTATGATAATGCTGAGAGTGTCAGACCTAATAGTGTATCTGGGATAGAACAGGAATTGAGGGGAAAAAATGGTGGCTAATTCCAACGGTTAGTAGGTGCTTAGCACAGCTCCGTTGGCACTAGTATGTGAAGATGAAAGACTATCAAGTCTCCATTTTTGTACCAATGATACATCTTGCCCAGACCTTTCGCATATAAAATAGAACTTTATAAACTTTACTTTACACTTCTAGTCAGTTGTTGTGGACGGTTTATAGTTACATGTTACAAAAGAGGGACATGAAAACAAATTGTATGATTTCACTGATTTCCCTAACCTTCCCAAATCCTCCAGAATCCTATTTGCCTTAATTGCAGGATTCTGCAGGATTCAGGGCACATGAGAGTTTACACATTGCAGGATTGTGCAGGATACAGGCTACTACTAGTTCTAGTATCAAAGTGCTGGAGAGGGATTTTGCAGGATTGAGGGCACATGAGAGTTGACACACTGTAGGAATGTGCAGGATTGAGGGCATAAGGCGATTTTGTCAGTAGGAAAATGCAGGATGCTGGTAACAATTGGGACGTCGTTGTGGCTTTTGTGAAGAGATTATCCGTTCGAAAAAGGGCCCATTGTTTTAAGCTGAAAAGAGTCTTTGTTTAGAATGTGGACTAAAATTCCATAAGCTTAGTGCAGGATTTTGCAGGATTCAGGCAATGGTCCACAGTAGCCAGTACTGCAGGAGTTTGCAGGATTAAGGTCACATGGAGCTTTGAACAAAGTAGGATAGCAGGATTTTGCAGGATTCAGGTTATATCTTACAAAAAATTGGTAGGGGGTTGGAAGTTTGCTTACAGACTGGCTTTAGTCTGGATTTCTGTTGGTGTGCCTTTGCCATGCCTTTACAGAAGGCTTTTCCTTGTCTGCCTGGGCGTACACAAATCCGATGCCCAAACCATATGGCAAGCAGGCTGGGGGAAAAGGCAAATTGAATTGCCCCAGCCTTACGGTCGGAAGGAGAGGGGGAGAGGAGAGGGGAAGAGAGGAGAGCGAGGAGGAGAGAGAGGGGAGAGAAGAGAGGGGTGACGATACCGCTATCTTAAAGGCTTTCCTCTGGTCAGTGGGTACAGATGTACGCACGCAGGCACCTTGGCAGTACTTACTGTAGCCAGTTCAGTGGGTTGGGGGACCACGGGCTTAATGGGACTTTGCTGAAGGCCGCAGCTGTTAAAAGTCTGTGCCTCTAGCACCAAGGTCATTATTATTCACCAGGGGGGGATTAGGATCATTAAATGCCTTTTATTGAACAGGTTTCAACCACAGCCTGGGGAACCCTTTAATTCAGCATTCAGCCCCCCCCCCACTAATGGTGGGATTTAGCCGAGATGTGAACTTGAGGGCGGCCATTTAAAAGAAATTTTTTTATTGTGATCTAAAAAACAAACACCACAGTAACCCAAATAATGGTTACAAGTCCATTTTCACACGTACTGTTCTATTTGAATACTGCGGTTTGGCAAATATGGGTGTTGCGACTTAAAAAAAAAAAAAGCCGTCTAAAGAGAGACAGCTGGTTATCTCCCCGACTGAAACCAAACCGGAGGGCGGAACGACAAAGCAGGACGTGGGAACGAATCCTCGCGTTATTACCACGATTTGTAGTTGAATTTGTGCGTGGCACGAGTCATCCTCGTCGGTTTGTTCGTCGGTGCTGAGAATGTACGACGTGTCCCCCCCCCTCCCTCCAGCCCACCTCCACCTATTGCCTCTTCCACCCCCGCCAAACCAATCTTGGTGACTAACAGAGCAATGGGCCGTTCGGAACCAGAAATTGGCATATTGATGGCCAATAATTTACCCCCGGCAGGCTCGGCCAGAACTGGCAGACAGGACGTCCCCAAAATAACTCCGGCAGTTTGTGCTCGTTTGCGTTTATACGGCCCAGTAAATTTTGTTGTTTTTCCATGTCTTTTCGGGGTTTTTTTCTATAGTTTTTTTTAAAATAAATCGTAGCCGCTGTTTGTGAGACTGAATAGGACTGTATATCGCATTTTGACATTCATGTGGGCTGCTCGCACTGACAGATGGAGAGATCTAGATATATATCTCTCCCAACTGTCATTTATATGTGCATATCTGTAGACGAGCAATTTCACTAACAAGCTTGGAAATTGTAAACGCCGGCATTGTGCAGCTTGTTTTTTTTGTTTTTTTTGGCGATGATGCCGCATGAATTATTGCCGCCCACCCGTGAAAAAAATGCACAGACCAGAACGGCCTTCGCCGAGTGAATGGCGTCGGTGCTTAATCATTTTGGGGCGCTCATGTCAGACGCACATTTGGTGGTAGAGACGGCACCTCACTTTTCTCTGGGTATTTTTATTTTTTTTTACGTGCAATTGTAGGCACCACTGCTGCCATGTGCCATTATCGTACGTCTTGCGGCCGGTCGTAAAATTTCTGAATAAATTTGTGATTAAATGACACCCATTCTGTATCTTTTGGAAGCGGTAACTCAGTTTAACATCTCCCAGTGCCTGGTTGGTGGTTGTGCTTGTATCAAGTAATTTTGTTCGAAGTCAAGGTCGCACAGTTTTGTCGGCATATTACACGTATATCATTATTATTCACTCAGAATGTAGCCTTGTCCAAGGTGGTCTCTCCGGTACAGTACAGCTCTGGGCAGAGATCCGGGCCAAACGCACACTACGGCACTACCATGCCAGGTCCAAGCTGTACACGTAACGCAGGCCGTGCCGTTGCAATCCCCACACACAACACACAGTCTGTGAGTATGTGTGTACACGTGTATGCAGCTGTTACATGTTCAGTAAGCATGCCGGCTACTGGCAGGGGGGAATGGTGTACGATGTTCGCAAGCTACGAGCGGAGAATGGTGCTGCCTGGCGAATAACGCTGCGGCAAAGCACCCTACAGAATTACTTCATCCATGCGACGTATACAGAAGGCCGGCCGATTTCTAATTCGTCGACGAAAGACTTGAACAAAGGCTACCCAGAATGTGGTTGGTGTCAGAGGTAGCAATCTGTGTACTTATACTACCCTGGACGATATTTGGATTTTGATTACGGCCCATGTACCCTCAGAAGACAAAACTAAAATTGGGTAAATGCCGACAAATGTCTTCGTCGAGACTCCCAGAAGATGAGCAGTTCGTACAGTGTATAGCCTATTAGTCTGCTCCGGTGTAGACAAGATTCTGCCAAAGGAACCTAAAAAAAAAATAAAAAAATAGAGGGTTTCATTTTTGGTCCTGGAAAATCAGTAAGCAGTTTACTAGGCCTATTTCTTTTGCTTTGAATAGGCCCTTCCCCCCGAAAAAAAATAGATGGCTTTTTTTTCAGCAAATCATTTTTTTCTCTCTACATTTACACGTGTACATTATGTTTGTACGGTGGTTGTCCATTTCAGATGGACTGAACACAAAATATGGAGGATTATGAAGGAATGGGTCACAGTATGGTTGGTAGTGGTTTTTTTTTCAGGAATTTGGCAGTGCTGAACATTGGGTGTTTCAGGAATTTGTCAGAGCACTGTGCAGGGGGTACAACTGGGCCACCTTGCAGGTCCTTAAGGACGGATGGATCCCCCCCCCCCCCCCCCCGCCTCCACCCCTGACTGCCATCTACACAATGGTAGAAATGCTATGCATGTTGCCTGCTCAGCTCATAATATTGCACATGGTGGCATGTGGTCGCTATTATGATGCACACTTGGGACATGAGTGGAGACCAATGGATGGTGTAGATGCCGACTGATGCCTGGATGTAACGTGGTGCAGTACCCACTCTCCCACTCCCCTTCCTCCTCCTTCTTCCCCCCCCCTTCAAGCTTGGCCTTTAGACTTGAGATGGTTTCAAGATGGCAAGCGTAATGTCTCAGGTGGTATGCAGGGTATTATTAGGAAAAAAGAATCTTAAAATTTAGTGGGCCTGACGTTTCGATCCTATCAGTCAGTATTTCAGTCAGTAAGCAGTTTGCAACATTTTTGTACATCACCTTAGGAAAAAAGAAGACGGGAAAACACAACAAATTAGCTGTCAGCTAGTCTAGAGACTGGCATGGGAATTCTGTTGACTGTCGTAAGATAGAGCCTGAATAGCCTATAGACTGATGATGGTGATGGTGATGGTGATGGTGATGGTGATGGTGATGGTGATGGTGATGATGGTGGTGGTGGTGATGGTGATGGTGATGGTGATGGTGGTGGTGATGGTGATGGTGATGGTGATGATGGTGGTGGTGGTGATGGTGATGGTGATGGTGATGGTGGTGGTGGTGATGGTGATGGTGATGGTGATGGTGATGGTGATGATGGTGATGGTGATGGTGATGGTGATGGTGATGGTGATGATGGTGATGGTGATGGTGATGGTGATGATGGTGATGGTGATGGTGATGGTGATGGTGATGGGGATGATGGTGATGGTGATGGTGATGGTGATGGTGGTGGTGATGGTGATGGTGATGGTGGTGGTGATGGTGATGGTGATGGTGGTGGTGATGGTGGTGACGGGGATGGTGATGATGATGATGACAATGGTGATGATCGTACTTCAAGTACAACATGCATATTTTCCCAGATACCGACAATTCATTTCTCATATTATTTCCTGGTGCAGTCAGACAGAATTCAGTGTGAAATGGTTTGAAAACCTTCATGTATGAAAGCACACTCATGTTTAAAAGTGCACTACCATCTCTAGGCAAGCTTGGGAAAAAGGGTCTTTAGATTGCTATTTGCTACACTATGCGAGATAGCTCAAATGGAAGTGACAACCAAAATCTGACAAGCTCATGCCTGTGACCAAGCTTGAAGTGCCCCATCATCATGACAGCAATCTGCTGAGACTGTATGAGCCCCCCCCTCCCCATCATCTCTTTCTCCTTCAGTCTCTCTACCTCTTCTCGCTCTCCCCCTCTCTCGCTCTCTCTCCTCTCCTTGCTCCTCTCTCTCTCTCTCTCTCTCTCTCTCCAACCCCTCTCACTGTCTCTCCCTCTCTTTCTCTCTCTCCCTTCTCCCTCCCTCTCTCTCTCTCTCCTGTCCCTCTCTCACTCTCCCTCTTACTCGCTCTCTCTTTCCTTTCCCTATCTCTCTCCCCCTCCCCCCTCTCCCTCCCTTTCCATCCAGCCTAGCATAACCATCTATCGCTCGTACCTGCAAGCACTACGATGCGCCAGCGATAAGAGGATTATTGCGGGGCCGTGCGTGAGACTTGGCTAGATGCGCGGTGCAGATTGCGTGCAGTGATGTACGACACGTGTAAACCACCGGCCCTCCCCCCTCCCCCACCTCTTCCCCCTCTCCACCCTCTCCACCTCTCCCCCTCTCTCCGGTCGCCTAAGACGGGTTTTCATAGGGCGCTCACGTCCCAGCACCCCCCCCCCCCCCCACCGGTCTCTGCCGACCTTGCAAAATCTCGTCCGTAAGTTGCCTGAAACATGTCAGTTGGCCATTGATTAAGGACTCATATTCTGATGTGAATACTGGGCTTGCTTGAAAAACTGGCAACACCAGCCAGCATAGGCACAAGAGCAACATTTTCCAGTAGCCTGATGAATTTTTTGGGGGGAGCAGGCCCAAAATTTCACATTCTGCTAGGATCGAAGCGTCAGGCCGTATGCAAGAAGTATCACAAGAATATATGGTTTTGGTATTTTGTTGAAACCAACGAAGAATTGTTCATGATTTGTCAAGTTTTTGGCCTCACCCTGTGGTTTCTGTATGAACTGAAAACCAATGTATGCTTTAAAGGCCCTATACAACCTTGGTAAAAGTCAAAAGATTGCCACAGTTTGTGTGTTAAACCATTAAACATTCCAAAAAAGAAAGGTTTCAGCTCAAATGCTTATCTGAGAAAGTAGAAAGAGGCAAACAACAGTCACGGTTTTCACACCGTTCTGTAGTGTAGGAACTATGAAATACCAGTAGTTAATTACTTTTGAGTACCGGTAATAAACTATTTGTCGATATTCGAGTGAAGATTTCTTGAGAAGTGCAGCATCCCTGATGGTAAGATTTCAACTTGAGGATTCTATCATGACCATCTACAAACTGTGCAAATTAGAAGGACATCCGTGGGCATCAATGTTTTCAGATCTTCCCGATGTTGTATCAGGCCTGTAGGCCTAATAATTCTTGCCTGCTATTTTGGGCTTAAGTTTTGATATCATGGGTGAGGTGGGGGGATGGGGGTCAATGAATAGCCAGACACTGTCAGCGGTCTTCCGATACTTCTGCAAACCAATAAAGAGAGAGATCAGTAAGATTAGTGCACACTGCACAGTAGACTTTGTCTTGCCCCCACCAATTCCTCTGCAAATATTTAGTCACAAGCAATTATCAGTTAAGCTTTTGATACTGACCCTGAGTGGTCTCCCCTCGCCAGCCATTGTCCTAATTCAGGGCGCACGCCGCTTTAAGTTCACCTGAGCGCCAGCACCTTTGGACTTCAGACACTTGTGCGCTCAATAGGTAACGAGGTAACAGGTGCATTCTGTTGCATCCAGTGTGTGAGCGGACAAGAGGGGGGATGCTCAAAGTGTTTTGACTGATTGAACTCTGGATACAAGGGGCAGTATATTTTGCAACTGCTCCTGACTATCGTTATTACATTCCGTATTCTGAATCCAGGTGCCAATATTTATATTTGTACTTGGCCATCGCATCTAGCAAACAACAGGCTTGGAAGCCTCGTATTTTGGAACCCGTATCTATCTAGATTGTAGGGCTCTGTGATCAGCGGCCACAAGCGCTCTTGCAAATTCATTTTGGGCAATCGAGATTCAGCGGGATTCAGACCCCAATTTATTGATGAGCACTAGGCAAGGAGCCAACATGCAGTACATGCTGAAAGTCGCCATACCTGTATTTACTTCCTGAAATACTTAATTTAAGATAAAATGATTTGATAAGTTGCAGGTTTCCATCCAGTTTGTCATTTCAAAGGTCGTTGAGTGCAAGACCGCAGCATTCCTGGGAGATCCAGACAGGATCTCCAGTCTAAACCCTTGGCCTTAGACTGAGGGAAGGAAAAACAACCTACCTCCCCCTCTCCCTTTCTCCTTCCCTTCCTCCCTCCCTCTCTCCCTCCCTCCCTTTCTCCCCTCCTCCCTCCCTTCCTCCCTCCCTCTCTCCCTCATCCCTCCCTTTCTCACTTCCTTCCTCCCTTTCTCCCTTTCTCCCTCCCTCTCTCCCTCCACCCTCCCTTCCTCCCTCCTTCCCTCCCTCCCCCTCTCCCTCCTCCCTCCCTCCCCCTTCCTCCCTCCCTCTCTCCCTCCTTCTCTCCCTCCCTCCCTCCCTCCACCCTCCCTTTCTCCCTTCCTCCCTCCCTCTCTCCCTTCCTCCCTCCCTCTCTCCTCTCTCCCTCCCTTTCTTCCCTCCCTCCCTCCCCCTCTCCCTCCTCCCTCCCTCCCCCTCTCCCTCCTCCCTCCCTCCCCCATCCTCCCTCTCTCCCTCCTCCCTTCCTCCCTCCCTCCCTCCCTCCCTCCCTCCCCCTCTCCCTCCTCCCTCCCTTTCTCCCTCCCTCCCTCCCTCCCTCCCACCCTCCCTCCCTCCCCCTCTCCCTCCTCCCTTCCTTTCTCCCTCCCTCCTCCCTTTCTCCCTCCCCCTCTCCCTCCCTCCCTTCCTCTCTCCCTCCTCCCTCCCTTTCTCACTCCCTCCCTCTCCCAATAATACACCTCCCAAGGTGCCCCCACCTCACAAATCTGAATCCCAGGAGGGATAGGAAAAACACAGCCAGATAGTTTGCCCATTGTGAGCAGGGTCTAGGGGGGAGGGGATGTCACTTTGTGGTGTTGTTTGTGCAGGGATTGGTGGAGGGAACTGAAAGCAGGTCTCTTGCCATTGAATCATCATTCAGTTTATGATAGGGCTCCGTCTATGCGTCTAATACAGCGGCACACATGGTCGGAAAACTGGTCTTCGTGTGCGTTTTCCTACTAAAGCCGCGTTTCCACTGGACTAAAATTTTACCGAGACGATGGTTAAATTTCCAATAGTCAAATTTGACCGTCGTTCCCACGTGGACTTTTGAGTTGGTCAAATTTAATCGAGACGATGGTTAAAGTAACCGAGCTGGCAATATAATGGCTCATGAAGGTCAAGTGTCAGCCGGATACACGATGTACGTGTGTACATTTAGCGCTCGATACGAAGCAGACGCTGTGCACAGTGCAAGTACGTGGTTTTTTACCGAGTCACGCTTAACCGAGTGGTGCGTTTCCACTGGACTAATCGGCTCGGTTAAACTTACCTGGTTACTTTTACTGGGCAGAGGTTGCTCGGTAAAAGTAACCATTGGACTCGGTTAAAGTAACCGGGAGAAATTTGACTGGGCCGTTTCCACTGGACTTATTTTGGTCAAAGTAACCATCGTCTCGGTTACTTTAACCAAAACAAGTCCAGTGGAAATGCGGCTTAATACCCATTTCCTACCTGTGTCCACCAGCCCAGCTGGTCTCGTTGCTTCAACGGTCAAAGGCAACGGAGACCTCCGAACGATGCCTCTCATACTGAAAGTGCAGCTTACATTTCTAGTACTTTTGGGCACCGTGGTTGGACTGAACAACACAATAAATGTGCGCGATGATTATATTATCAATTGGTTGATCCTATAAATTTGCCTTTTGCAGGATTCTGCAGGATTCAGGGCACATGAGAGTTGACACATTCCAGGATTGTGCAGGATTGAGGGCATTAGGGATTTATGTCACTGTAGGCAAATGCAGGATACAGGCTACTAGTACTAGTTTCAAAGTGCCGGAGAAGTATTTTGCAGGATTTGAGTAAACTACCAAAAAATGAAAAAGAACAATAATTATCACTGAAGGCCTATGGTCAGTGCTTTGCCTGATGGCATGATGAAAAATACAGGCAGTTCTAGTGCAAGCTGTCAACCACCTCTGCCTATGCCTTTAAATTAATTTTTTTTTTTTTTACAGGAATGAAAAAGAACATAAGAATACCAAACGTGATGGAAACTGGGATTATAAACACAATTTTATTTTCAATAGGACCTTGTTATACCAGATTATAATCAGAAATGAATTACCCACTGTGTGTGTATACTGAGTAATAGCATCGTTGATTGATGAAGCGGAAGTGATGTTGTTATTGTACGAAATTTGATTGATTTTTTTTTCTTCTTCTTCTTCTTAAATTACCAAACTCCTCGCCTAAGCCGCTTCGGATCCTGTTTTTTTTTCTAATAGCACAAAGTTCTGCGTAAGGCCATAAATTTTGCATTGCCTGTATCGCTGGAGTTCCAAATTAAAAACTCTTAGTGGTCAATAAAACTCATAAGATTTTTTTTTAAGAAATGTGTTCAATACGAGACTGTACAGGAGGGGGGGGAGAGACTATGCTCGTAATTTGTTGGCCGTCTGTCTGCTGATCTGATGCAAGTCTCGGTGAGAATCAATTCCGTCGATGAGCCTTGGTAATTGCATCGGTTAAAAGGGCTGAAAGCGGTTTCGCTGAACCCTGGAAAGGTTTCATTTGATTTTGTTTTTTTCTCTCCTGGGAATTCTGTCTTACGCAAAATGTTGTCTTGCACAAATTATTTTATCGATCAGGCGCAAGAAAGATACATGGCTGTGTTTTTTTTTTTTTTTTTTTTAATCTGTGAAAGCTTTCGAAAAGATGGGGAGGAGGTTTTGTGGGGGGGGGGGTCTGGGGAATCTTTGGTCAACTTCCCTGTGTTCACCCAGTGGTAAATGAATTCGATTTCTTCTCTGTAGTCAAGGCACCAGACTGCCAGGCCGATGCAAAGGTTTGTTACATGGGCCGTTTGCGAAATGAAGGCTTAGGCTGTGGCTCAGGCTTCCGTCATATTTATCGTACTTGTTATTATAATAACACTAGACATCTAAAAACAAGCGTTTGGCCCCAGTTTCTTGGGCAACACCCTGTACCTATCAAGCCAACAGACCTTCAAATTCGGAAACAAACCACGACCTGGATTTTCAGGCCAGACGGAGACGAAGTCTGAGCCCGAGCCTAAGCCTTCATTTCGTAAGCGGACACGGTGACGTCGCTCGGAAGGGAAGACATTTAGACTACACTGTGTAAATAGGTCTAGAGCATTTGCACAAGTAGGCCGAAGAGCCGTCGGGGATGAACTCCCCACGTTTTTTCTCGGGGCGGTTACTGACTTTGGCCGACCCCCGTTTGTGGCGTGCGTGGTATTTAGAATTTAGACACCGAGACTGCATTTCCCCCTCGATAATTTAGAAGTCTGTAAACGCTGCCGGATAAAAGGGCTGTCTTAAGGAGGCAATCATTGGCTTTAATAATCCCTCCTGCCCACCCCGCCCGGGAATGGGCGGAAAATAAATATCCCCTCCCTCTCTTCTTTTTGTTTCTTTGGCCCCCCCCCCCCGGCACTGATTAGAATCAAGCCTGGAGGAAGGAGAGCCAGGAAAGCAGTTGGTTACCAGTGGTTTAGTGATAGGGGGTTAGCGGGTGGGGAACTCCAGTGTCTGTAAAGCCGTGTTCACACTGGATTTTTTTTTATCAATGGGTAAATCTTACCGGCATCCACACTTGGCTTATCGACCTGGGTAGATTACGGCAACGACAGGTAAAACTTAACCGACTGACTAAATACAAATGCATGAGAAATTGCGTTCGCACTTGACTTTTGACTCGGTTAAACAGAATCCTTTGACCAATCAAGATGTAGAAAATTTGACGGGACGGGGACTTGAACCTGAGACCTGTGGTTTTGCATACCGGCGCTTTCACTATCTGAGCTATCCAGCCTCTAGACCGCGGCCGTCCCAAATAGTCTTACATATGAAACCATTTAGCTTTCCTAGTTGTAATATTGTAACAACTTAATGAAAAATTGGCAAAGAAAACATTGACTTGAACCAGAGACCTCTGGATTAATGTACCAGTGCTCTTCCATCTCAGCTATCCAGCCCTTAGATGGTGGCCCTCCCAAATAAAGTACCGGTAATAGTCAACTAGTCTTTGCTGGGGTGGGGCTGCCAGTCAGAAAAGCATTCAACCATTAACTGCACTTTACTGCAGTACATGTATATGTATCTCTTTTTCCTTCTTTCAAATCTGAAGAAAGTAAAACAGCAAGTGCTAGGCGGTATGCAAACCGTTATCGCTTGTGATGGCAAAATAAGACATTGAAGATATCCGAGATGGAACATTTTTTCAGCCCGGAATTATTAGGCTGATGCCAAGTACTCATTTAAACCTGTTAAAATTAGGTTGCGCACAAATAATTAAACCTGACTCTTGTGCTGTCTGGAAAGAGAGAGAGAGTAAAAAAAAAAAAAAAAACCAAAACAAGACTAGACAAGAGAGGACTAATATATGGCCTGTGTCTTCCTGCAACACCTGTCAAACGAATCATTTAGGTTTTCCTGGAGAGGGGGCGGGGGGGGGGGGGCTCATAATCTCAATTGCTAATCAGAGCTGTCGGTATCTGTTTCTGAGAGACGGAGGGGGGGGGGGGAGAGATCTCGTCCCCAGAACGTGGGACGTGGTCAATCTGTCCATCCTATACCCTGTGACGCTAATGAGAAAGCGACCAGCCGTAACCAGAAAGTGGGAGTGGGCGGCCATACATCACTGTCTTCCGATATTAAAAGGATCTCTTCTTCCAAACTGATCGCCATCCCAGCCCCTCGTCCGACCGTCAAGTTCTCGCACAAAAACCCTTTTCACACTTCAGAGCCAAAAATCCCCGGGGGAAAATTCTGGGGGATTTTTTTTTTTTTTACCCGACCAACAACCCCGCAACCATTCACACTGGACCCATTTGACACTATTTCCCGGGAATATGCACCGTCGTTTCACACTGGCAATCAATCCCCAATTGCCGCACTCTCAAAGCAAAACCCTGCTGATGTTCACACTAGTTGCTTTCCGCCGGGGGAAATCGTAAAACCCCGGAGTTTTCTCCCATTTACCCCCGGTAAAAAAAAGTTTTTTTTCCCTGGGATTTCTTCGGTAGTGTGAATAGACTGACCGAAATCCCCGGGGAATTTTCGAGAAATCCACGGGGATTTCATCCAGTGTGAAAGCCCCTATACTGTACCAGCTGGTGTGGGGGCTGTCTTAGTCACAGCTTTGGAGAAGGAGAAGTAATAACAACAAAAACTTAAAGTGATATACAAAAATGTTGCAAACTGCTTACTGACTAAAATTACTAAAATTTTAGTGGGCCTGACATTTCGATCCTAGCAGGACCTTTCTCAAAGGCCGAGTGACAAGGACAAAACAATACATGTACACGAAGGAAGGGGGAAGAGAGTGAATAGGACACGGATGAGAAACAAAGGACAAAGAGTAAAGCTGGTAGGGTGAGATCAAAGGGAAGGGCAAGGAGTAGGGTAGGGATTAGTGAGAAGAGGGGGGAAAGATCAAAGAGAGAAGTGTGGAGGAGTGAACACAAAAGAAGGATTATCAGAAAGCAGGCTTGGTGTTCTAGTCATTTACCCTCCTGGATGTTGAGACCATGTCAAAACAAAAACTGATAGAAGTGATAGCGGTGTGTTTGCTAGGCGTCCATTATACATGCGCCATCCCATTAATTTGTTTCCATCGCTGCATTAATACTGACAGGACCGCACAGCACAGCACAGCACAGCCCAGAGGTCTGTTTACTAGTCATAGACTAAACTGCAACATTTTCAATTGGGGGGGGGGGGGGGTCGGGGAAAAACTAAATTGCAGCGATGATTGATTGTGGTGCACAGCATGTATGTACAAGCGTAGGTTACTATGCATGGGGGAAAGTTCGAGAGAGAATCAATTTTTGGGGAACTAAAAAAATATGGGCTCACAACACGGGGGCCCGAACATTGTCCGTGCTTTTGAATCGTTCATGCTGCAGAAGTGACAATGGGTAAGGGGCTATACCGGCTGCTACTAATAAACTTGTTCAGGCTTGCCTGTTTACTCGGCACTGCTCTCGTTGCAACACTAGACGGAGATATCTGCTCGATAGCCCTGTCGAGTTGCCAAGAGATGCCAGTCGGTCGTCCTGCTCGCTGCCGGGCCCCGCCGTCTCGATACCGAACTTTGAAGGTCCTGGGGGGAATGCTGTGTACATTGCACGACGGTAGCCCCTTAGCCCTAGGGGAGTCGGGGTGTCATATGGACAATATCATTTGCTGGCTAGCACTGGCAGTCCATAGTGGAGTGGTTACATTGCATGGCGCAGTTGGTGAGAGAGCCTTCGGAGGGACCTTCAGCCAGTGTGGTGTTGTGTACGGTGCCACTATGTACCATTCAGAACTAAAATGTATCCTTACATGTTCCACTAGCCGGCAACCGCACAATGCCACCTTTGATCAGCTGTGAGCGAGCCTTTGGAAAGGAGTAATTGAGAGACCTTGTTCCAGGGCGGTATTATCATACAAAGAAATGCGGCGCTGACTGGCAGGACTTGAAACGAACCAAACTTAAAGGTCGGCGTGTCTTCTGATGAGGTGATCCTATGAGCAGTTTCTCACCGTTCTCAGTAATGCCAGGCTCGCCAACTTTTCAAAAATTAAAAGCATGAATTTTCATATAAAAAAAAAATGCCTTTGAGAAAGGTCTTGCTAGGATCGAAACGTCAGGCCCACTAAATTTTAAGATTTACATTTTGGTAATTTTAGTCAGTAAGCAGTTTGCAACATTTTTGTGTATCACCATAAAAAAATGTAGGCGGTCTGAGGTTTCGATCCTAGCAAGACCCTTTTTCAACTTGTGCAGATTTTTTTTTTTTTGGGGGGGGAACTCCCTTGGTTTTTATTTTCATTTTGGGCACCAAGTCTTGAGCTGTCTTACCACGCGACCTCTCCCCCCCCCCTGCGACAATGCGGTAGCTTTCCCGCGACATTCCGGAAAGTAATCCCTACCTTGCGTTTGCACAGGACTTTAATTTTGTCATTCTTCCGTTCAGCCTCGGTAGTTTTGACTTAAATGAAGTCCCGTGGAAACACGGCCGATAGTGTAGTCTGCCGGCGCCGCCGTAGAACCTTTAGCACACACGTGTAATATACATGAAGTAGAGCAAAGAGAAATGGTCTTGGCCATTGGGTGGTACATATACATTTGTGCACCCCGTCTAGCACACACAAAATAATGGTCAGGCAATCAGGCTCTCGTTGACTTTGAGTCAGCTGGGAGATGGGAATCCCCTAAATATTATCTGCAATCTGCAAACAGCTGTCCGATCCTCGTGGATTTAGGAGGCAAGAGCTGGAGAGGGAAGTCAGGGAACCATGAGCAGCTGTTGGGCTTATATTTAATAGGAAGATTTATCTTGTTTTTTCAGGAGCCTTAGGTAAAAAAAAAGTCTATTTTTATGGATTTCGCAAAGACCGGCTTTATAACTGAACATCTATGATCGTCACTTTTGATCAAAATAGAGAGAGAGAGAGAGAGAGAGAGAGAAAGAGAGGGGGGAGAATGGGAGAGAGAGGGAGAGGGAGGGAGGGAGAGAGAGAAGGGGATAGAGGGAGGGAGGGAGAGAGAAAAGGGGAGAGAGGGAGAGAGGGGGAGTGAGATAGATAGATAGGAAGATAGATTAGGATTAGAGAGAGATGGAGAGAGAGAGTGAGGGAGGGGAGATGGAGACTAGGGGGAGAGAGACAGAAAGAGAGAGAGAGACAGAGAGGGAGGGATGGAGAGAGGGAGAGAGACAGAAAGAGACAGAGACAGAGAGAGAGGGAGAGAGAGAGACAGACAGACAGAGAGAGAGAGAGGGAGAGAGACAGAAAGAGAGAGAGAGACAGAGAGAGACAGAGAGAGAGACAGAGAGACAGAGAAAGGGGGAGGGGAGACTGGAGAAAGTGCTCAAGAGATTGAAATATTGAAGTGTATGATACAAGAGGGCAATGAACTATTGCATGCCACAAGCTGTTAAATGTGCCGCATCTCTCTGCTGTCTTACTGTGCTTGGGTAACTTGGGAAAATAATGAGTACGGGCACCGGAGACTGGTGCACACTAAGAGAAGTGCCACCCGAAGTTGGTGTCTCACTAGTGCTCTTTCACTAGGAAGCATACCTAACCCAGCAAAATCCAACATTTGGGCAGAAATTAGGAACCCATTGGTACCTAACCTCACAGAATCCAACAGTCTGCACGTGTTGGATTTTGTTAGGTTGGGTACAGATGAATTGTTGCATTAGTAGCATGATAACAGGGGGTTTGTCCCCAACCCAACAAAATGCCACAATGTGTCTGCTATGGCATGTTCTGTTCAGGTGTTGGAGTGTGTAGCAGTGCACCACACCGCTTTTGTGGGTGAGATTACTTTACCCACAAGCTCTTGGTAATTTTTGTGGTCGGGTGTTGGAGTGTGTGGGAGTATACTGACACTGCTTTCGTGGGTGAGTTTACCCACAAGCTCTTGGTCATTTTCTGGTCAGATGTTGGAGTGTGTGGCAGTGTACTGACACTGCAGTGCTTTCGTGGGTGAGTTTACCCACGAGCTGTTGGTCATTTTCTGGTCAGGTGTTGGAGTGTGTGGCAGTGTACTGACCATTGGTACCTAATCCAACAAACTCCAACAGTGTCTCCCTGGGCCATTGGTGCCTAATCCAACAAACTCCAACAGTGTCTCCCTGGGCCATTGGTACCTAATCCAACAAACTCCTACAAAACCTGGTGTTGGATTTTGTGAGGTTGGGGAACGTTAGGGTTTTAAAGATGTACCGGTATATATGTGAGATCGGTTCTCGATCGATGGTGCGTTAACATAAGTCGCGGCTATTACCAGAACTTAAGGCATTGATACTTTGCCTAAACCCTTTAATAATGCCTAATCAAATCCTCACAGATCGCTGCCTCTTCTTCTCTCAATTTTTTTGTTTCTCCCGCTCCATCCCGTGGCCGCATAGTCGTCCCACAGTACATTAGGCAGTGGGGGGTGATTCACAATCCATGGGCGTTGCGGTGTGTATCATTGGGCGGCTGTGAAATCAGATTTCGGGTCAGAGTCAGGCGTTGACGGCCCGAACGGGGGCGTGCACCCGCCGGGAACTAATTTGCCCGCCGCAATAGCCACTTATCAAATCTCATCTCAAATTTGCAAGAACCAAAATAAAAAAGGTTTTGGAAGCTGCGTCCTAAGAATGTCCGTGCCGCCAAAATTCCACAATTTTTGGTTTTTCGTGTATTGTCCTGACCTCTCTATCCATCACTGCTTGCCTCATTAATTGAGCTTTCGCAGTTTTCATTTTTTGCGGGGGGTGATCTTGATTTTAAAGGGACGTTAAGTCCACAGTTTGTGGACTTGCCATGCCCTTGCAGTACCTGTATCCAGAACCATCTCTACTGGCCAGACTCTCATCATCCACGCAGTAGTGCATGTCTGGAACAGCCTGCTGGATGATGTAGTTGGCTACATCACCGAAAATGGTGTTGCAACCTTCAAAAGCAGAGTGCACCAGCATCTTATGTCACTCGTCTGAATCTGCACCCCTGCACTCCAGTTTTCCTCTTGCTGTGAACCACTGATTAGGCCATGGGGATAACTTTCATAGTGCAATGCTGCCTATGTTAGTGTTTGAATTTATTCCTTTCTTCATGGGCTATTGTTCACTTCAGCATTTTATAAAAAAAAAATAAAAAAAAAATTGGCAGTTGATTCATTCATTTATCAGTCATGCAACTTTTCCGCGGATTTCCGCGTTTTTTTAAATTCGGCCGTAAAAAACTGAAATCTGAAAAAAAAAAATGCATCTGGATATTTCTTCTCCCCTAACTGTTCTTTAAAACACATGCTGAGATCAGGTTAAAAACTTTTCTGGGTGTATGCCTTGAAAAAGGTTAAAATCTGTCACTCAGCTTTACATGTAAGTCATACTAAGTAGTCAAAAACTGCTCAGAATGAATGCACCACAGAGCATCTAGAATCCAAACATTTTTGGGGCCCGCTTAAGGGCCCCAAACCCCAAGTTTCTTTCGGACATTTTCCTCTTTTTTTTAAATTCAAGAGTTGCATGCCTGATTTATGAGGTGAAATTTACTCTTTTTTTTGGAGTGTGTTTTCATAGTACTTAGTCTTCACGAGAGAGAGGGTTTCCATTTTGCATGTACACATAACTGCCTGTGCCCTCGCACTCAGCTCCGAGCAGATACCTCGGGTCGTCCACATGACTCCAGACGGATCGGCCGCGCAGACATCTTGTCGTCCCCACTCCAAATCCGCCGCTGAGCTCGGCGGATTCAACATTGACACCCCCGCGATTGGCCAGATTATGTCACATGATAGCATTGCCAGGGCCATTAAAGCCCCCCCACTCCCCCCACACAACTCTGCGCGTACTCTTCTCCGGCGATAACGGACGGACTCGGGAAGATCTTCCCCCCCGAGATGTTTGTCGTTGGGGAACGCTTTGATGTCTTTTTTTTTTTTTTTACTCTACTCCAGTCGTCATCGTCTCCCCATGAGCCGCTGTGATTTCTGGGGCCAGTAATTCGGTCTGCCTAATGGATACTGATATACGGAGATGATTGACGCTAAGAACATGCGCGCAACTCGGCCGAGACTCTTTTGCCACCTGCCTCGGTGCAATAGTGGATACGATTTCATCCGCTTTTTTTTTTCAACGGTGCCCCGTGTCCCGTTCCCGTACGGGCGGCCGGAATGAGAGGAGAGGAGGATTTTTTTTTTTTACCCCTGTCCCCAGCTCTTTACGCGAGCGGATGAGAATGGTGATTTATGCTGAGAGTGACGGGTACGGGCAGTGTCTGGTTTTTCACACCCTCGGCCTGATGACGAAAACGAATCGTCATGTAATCCTTGTCCTACTTTCAAATCCACCCTCTTTTCGTAAGATCCCCCCCTCTTTCACGTACGGTAAGACGTTAAGCGGGCTTTTTTTTTGCATTTGCGAGAGCAGAAGTGCAACTCCAGGAGTGGATATTCGAGTCGGAAAAGCATCGGGGGGATAGTCAATTAGGTCTTTACCCAGGTACAACGCGTACGCATCCCCCTCGGGTGTGTACCCAAGGTAATGATCAGCGAGACTGTCTCCCCCTCCTTACTTTATACTCGGTGGCGTGAATTCTCCAGTGTGTAGTCCTCGATCAAGGTCCACCCCCCCCCCCCCAGAATGAAGTTTCCTCTTTCAAGAGAAGTCAACTCGGCCGTCTTGCAACGAGAAGTCTTCATCACTGTGCAGAATTGCAGATATGTGTGTGAGCTCTACCGTTCACCGACTCCTCTCCAGTCCGCCTTCATCTCTGAGCTTCTTCTTCTTGTGTATGAGGCAAGCAGCAATTATGTTTATATGTTCCTTAAAGACCCTACAGCAATTGGTAAAAGTCAAAAGATTGCCACAGTTTGTGCGTTAAACAATCAAACATTCCCCAAAAAGCAATCCGGCGAAGGTTTTAGCTCACAAATGGTAATCTGAGAAAGTAGAAAAATGAAAAAAAGAAAAATCACGGTTTACGCACCGTTCTGTAGTGTAAGAAATAGTTTATTCCTCGCGAGTAATAAAATGTTTCTCGATGTTTGAGTGAAGATTTCTCGAGAAGTACAGCATCCCAGTCGAGACCGTAAGATTTCAACATTAGAATTCTATCATGGACCATCTACAAACTGTGTAAATTAGAAGGAAATCTGTGGACATCGATGTTTTCCGATCTTCCTGATGTTGTCTTGGGGTTTAAAGTCTCTGCATCTCAGCAAGGTTGTCTCACACCATTTGATCCCTCCCTCGTTCGAACTCCTTCGCTTTCCTTCCTCCGTGGTTCGGTGAGGCGAGGAAAGTAGCCGCCATCAATTGGAGGATGAGTCGGGCCGGGGGAAAGGGGTGGGGAGGCTGAGGCTCTAGATAAAATCCGGCACCCGGGATGCTCTCAGAAAATAACGTTTTTTTTTTTTTTGGGACGACATACCGTACTCCCCTGCCTCCTCCGTGCCTCTCGCCTCTCGCCCCTCCTCCCTCCCCACCCGCCCTCCTTCCTCCTCATCCTTCTCTCGAGTCAGCACCTGCTTAATGTGTGTGCTCAGCAGGTATCAGAAGGGGGGAAGGGGTTGGTTGGGGGAAATACAAACAAAAAGGGAACTCGGAAGGGAATTGGTCGGCACGCGCCCCCCCCCCCCCCCCCCCCCCGATGCGGCCCAACCACCGAGTGTTTCTCACCCCGTATCGGCCTAGAGTTCCTCTGAGAGGAAATGAACTGACCTCACTCTCTCGTCTCCAAAGAGCAAGCATTATTAACGGAGCCTCCCTCCCCCCCACCCATAAGACAAACACCAGGCATCCGTCCATGTAACCACTGGCTTACACCTGCCCTAATGCGCATTGCACGATATGATCGACTTATTCGGACCTTGTTGACTTGGGGAGGAAGGGGGGGGGGCGTATTCGTCGTTTGTCTATATGTATGAGTGCGGGCTCCAAGCGCCCTTGCCCTGTCCCTGTCCCTGCTCCCGCCCCTGTCCCTGTCCCTGCCACTGCCCCTCTCCCTCTCCCTCTCCCTCTCCCTCTCCCTGCCCCTATCGTCGTACCTCTCCCTGCCCCTATCCCTGTCCCTGCTTCACCATGTCCTTGTCCCTGTCCCTGTCCCTGTCCCTGTCCCTGTCCCTGTCCCTGTCCCTGTCCCTGTCCCTGTCCCTTTCCCTTTCTCCCTCTCTCTCTCCCTCCCTGTCCCTGTCCCTGTCCCTGTCCCTGTCCCTGTCCCTCTCCCTCTCCCTGTCCCTTTCCCTCTCCCTCTCCCTCCCCCTCTCCCTCTCCCTCTCCCTCTCCCTCTCCCTCTCCCTCTCCCTCTCCCTCTCCCTCTCCCTGTCCCTCTCCCTCTCCCTCTCCCTCTCCCTCTCCCTCTCCCTCTCCCTCTCCCTCTCCCTCTCCCTCTCCCTCTCCCTCTTCCCCTCTCTCTCTCTCCCTCTCCTTCCCCCTCTCCCTCTCCCTCTCCCTCTCCCTCTCCCTCTCTCCCTCTCCCTCTCCATCTCCCCACCCTCTCCCTCTCCCTCTCCTTCCCCCTCTCCCTCTCCCTCTCTCTCTCCCTCTCCCTCTCCCTCTCCCTCTCCCCCACCCTCTCCCTCTCCCTCTCCCTCTCCTTCCCCCTCTCCCTCTCCCTCTCCCTCTCCCTCTCCCTCTCCCTCTCCTTCCCCCTCTCCCCCTCCCATATTAACCAGTGATTGATGGTGGCATCAGCTATAGAGATGTAAACACACACGCATTATTTTGGTTGTGTTTGGAGAAGTGGTTTCATTATCGCACTTTGCCCGCTCAAGAGGGGTTTGGCGGAGGGGGGGGGGGGTTGGGAAGCGGCGGCTTCATTCTGATACCGCTGCTTGAAAATCACAAAAGAACAAAATGTCGGCAGCGGGCAGTATGGACTTTGTGCTTTGATGTATTTCCTAAGACAACCAGGCGAGATTTTATTTTGTTTTGATTAAAACTCGCAACAACGCTTCTCACCGCACGGTTAACATTATCATCAGTTTTCCTGGTAAATCGCTGTGAAATTTAAGGTGGATACCTTTTTTTTACACCGCAACCACTTCCCCGGGCAATATGGCGGTGATGGTGGTTAATTTGAAAGTGTCGATGGTGATGGTGGTGATGATGATGATGACGTTACCAATGTCAGTGCCGATGCTGATGCTAACAACAATGGAAATGACGATGACAATCACGATGACAATGACAATGACAATGACAATGACGATGCCAATACTAATGCCAAAACAACGATGACGATACGGCACTGCCTCCAGCTTTGAAACAATCTATTTTGAAAAGTATGACGCAGGCCCAATACCAAGGCATCGGAGAAGAGGTGCCATGACCAAAGACCACCAAGGCATAGCGGAGGGAGGCTAATGAACTCAGTAATATCCTGTCCGGCTGTAGGCCTTTTTCTCCATGTGGCGGTGTGTCTCGCGTGTCATGCCGAGGGATAGTTTTACATTGTGCTTATTTTTGTCCTCGTCCTCGCGTGTGGCGGCTCTTATCTCTTCCTGCCTGGTCGGATGGCCGCTTCTCTCGGGTTTCTGCGCCGTCATTTCGAGGGAAAGACGACAGCCGACGCGAGGACAAATAGAAAAAACGCGAATGATAACAAAAAGAAAGGAAATAAACAAATTGAGATTGGTTTTGAATAACAAGTTGCTTTGAACATCGGAAATGGAAGTGGACATTTTGCCAAAGTCCTGTTCGGCTCATTTTACCAAAAAAATTACCCCTTTTTTTTTAATATCGCAGTCTGAAGAATATTTATTCCGTCGTTCGAAACAGGAAAATTAGCAGAGAATATTTGCCTTGGGAAAACAATATTGAAGTGTACATTTGAAGAGGATTTATCAAATGGCATTTTGGTTTCAATCCTTCATGTTTATTCTGTAGTTTAAAATGGACCTTCCGTAAATTTATTTTTGAATACAAAATACACACGTTCCCCTTCAAAATGTGACTGTCGTGTTTATTACTACCAGCAAACACAAAGCATGGAAGTATTGAAAGCTGTAGTATCCATTTCGTGATAAATGTCTGTAATAAAATTGCATTCAAATTTCAATAGGAAATCCATAAGCGTATGTCGCTATGCAACGTACAATTTTATTCCAGGCAAGTTGTACAATACTGAACAAAATATTGGCCTCTGAGAAGAGCTAATTGCAGATTCAGCGAGGGACAATCAATCATATTTTATGGCTATCTGTTTCAAATCCTCGAACACAACCTCGAATAGCTCAGTCAAGTGGTCACGGTGACTTACGTACGAAGCAGGAGTTTGACGACGAGGTCTCCCGCAGTCACCATCCTGTGAAATGAGCGGGTGGCATTTGATAAGTTCATATAATTATTCACGAATATTCAAGTCGTTGTGCTCCCAGGAATGCAGCCAAATGGTGAACTCGATTTTGGTGTTAGGGCTTAAGGGACCTCCAAATACCGATCATTGACTCCTCCAAGTATCCTCAGGGCATTAGGAGAAACCCCTGTGCAGACTTTGTCTGTTGCGGTAGTCAAAGAGCTCCCCCCTCTCTCTCTTGCTCTCTCTCCTACCCTCCCTTCCCC
>OX465114.1:16861446-16876446 GCA_949987565.1 Luidia sarsii | reverse complement strand
TTCTCCCCTCTCACTCCCTCACTCTCTTTCTCACTCCCCCCTCTCTCACCCCTCCTCTCTCTCCCTCTCCCTTCCACTCTCTCTCTCCCTCTCTCTCTCCCACTCTCTTTCTATCCTCCCCCTGTCTCTCTCTCTCCCTCTTCTCCTCCTCCCTCTCTCTCTCCTCCTCCTCTCTCACTTCCCTCCCCCACTCTCTCCCTCTCCCACTCCCCCTCTCTCCTCTCTCTCCCCCTCTCCTCCCTCCTCCCCCTCTCTCTCTCCCTCTCCCTCTTCCCCCTCTCTCATCTCTCTGTCCTCCTGTCTCTCTCTCCCTCTCCTCCCTCGCTCTCTCCCCCTCTCTCTCCCTCTCTCTCACTCTCTCCTCTCTCTCTCCCTCTCCTCCCTCACTCTCTCTCCCCCCTCTTCCTCTCTCTCCTCTCTCTCCTCTCTCTCCCCTCACTCTCTTTCTCCCTCTTTCTCCCTCACTCTCTCCCCCCTCCCTCTCTCTCCCTCTCCCTCTCTCTCCCCTCCCTCCCCTATCAGTTGAAGATGAATTTTTGGTCCCTCTTTAAAGACGGCCCGCAGTCACAGCAGTGGGTCTCGAGTAGGAGGGGGAGGAGGAGGAGGAGGAGGAGGAGGAGGACTTGCTTATTGCAGGCCGTACGACGAATAATGTCAGCACATGGTCTGTCCCGTGTGGAATACAGAGAGGGGGTGTGACGTGCACAGAGGGCTCTCCGCTGTGAAAGAGACACCGCCTGATCCGACGGATCGCTGGAAAACAAAACAAATGAAAACGGCTCCCTTTTTTTTAATCAGATCAGCATTGGCACCAAATTCCTGGGGGTCATCTTAACGGGGACAACAAGGGCATTAGGGGAATACGGAAGTGAGGAGGGGTAGCGGTGTTAGTCTGCGCCTCCAGTCTGCGAAAGGGGTGCCCCCCCCTCCTGTCCGAAGGGGTCGGCCGCGGCTTCAGATCACGCGTTGGGGGACTGGTGTTGCGGCTGCGGACCGCTCTAAGTCGACCCCCCCCCCTTGCATTCTGTATTATAAGACGTAGCCGATTTAGTCTGGATTTCAAGGAATGATTACCGTCGGCTCTTGGATTTCTTTAATTCTTCTGCAGAGGGGTTTTCAACCTTGGCATCGCAGCTGAACCGATCGGGGGGGGGGAGGGGGCATTGTACTTCCTTCCCTTCCCTTCCCTTCCCTCCCCTCCTCTCCCCTCCCCTTCCCTTCCCTTCCCTTCCCTTCCCCTCTCTTCCGCCCGTACTCCTCTGCTCCACTTGCGATAAGCCGAGAATTGGCCGCCCGCTGCCCCAGCAATTTTCTGCACTAAGCGTATTTTATTAGTGGAGTCGTGAATCTGAAGACATTCTGATGTCTCTCTGTATAGAGCAGTGGTACGAGATGTGGGCAGTTTCGCTGTGCTTTGGGTGGGCCTGACGTTTCGATCCTAGCAGGACTTTTTCTCAAAGGCAGAAAGGTCCTGCTAGGATGGAAACGTCAGGCCCTCCTAATTTTTTTATATTCGCATTTTGGTCTTTTTAGTCAGTAAGCAGTTGGCACAATTTTTTGCTTCTTACAACTTGATAAGCATGAAGTGAATACAAAAACTGTTGCAAACTGCTCACTGACTAAAATGACCTGCAATACATGATACATCTCAAAAGTTAGAGGGCCTGACGTTTCGATCCTAGCTTTGAGAAAGGTCCTGCTAGGGAAAAGCTTTTTTCCCCTGGAAATTTCTTTGGTAGTATGAACAGACCAACCAAACTCCCCTGGGCGGAATTTTTGAGAAATCCCTTGGGATTTCGTCTAGAGTGGAAACTTTCGTCTAGTGTGGAAAGAGTAAGTGTCACTAGGCTTGGGATGGACCGGGCAGCTCACAGTGAATAATTTACAAAGGCTCTCTCTGGTCACAATGAGTGTTGATATCTTGAGTCATCTAGAATTGATGAGTATTGACGAGTATCATCTGGCCACAAAGGAGAGCCACAGACCAACTCACGAGTGTTTGATGAAATTTGGCCGTCTCTACTCTCTAGACCCTAAGTGTCGTCTCTCATCGGGATTTGCAGAAACTGGAGCACACAGTGATGTTCGCTCGTTTCATCAAATCGGCCAAAACGAGCCAGCTTTATCTCGACCTTTCACAGATGGTGCCCTACATATAGATTGTAAATGTTAGTTTATTTCTCCCAGCGAATCAGATCCATTAGGGAACCATGGAACGCACTTTCCCACGATTGCACAAGTAGGGCAAGTAGGCGCTGTAATCACGGACCTATTCAATTACCGCCCAAAAAGGTCTCTTTACTTATTCTGTCATGATCAACACAGATGTATACAGTTAATACTGTTCATACGGTGAGGAGAGCAGAGGTCTGCTTATGTGGAACGATCTCTTTGTTGGGTGTGACTTCACCTGTGCATACTGTAGTACACACGTCTGCCACTTGTAGAAGATGAGATATTCTGAAGGTTTTTATGGTGAATCTCAAAAGTTAGAGGGCCTGATGTTTCGATCCTAGCAGGACCTTTTTCAGAGGCAGAGTGACAAGGACAAGACGGATACACGAAGGGGGAAGAGAGTGAATAGGACATGGATGACAAACAAAGGGCAAAGAGGAAAGCTGGTTGGGCGAGATTAAAGGGAAGGGCTGGGAGTAGGGTAGGGATTAGTGAGAAGAGGGGAAAGATCAAAGAGAGTGGAGAAGTGAACACAAAAGAAGGATTATCAGTAAACATGCAAGGTCTAAAAATTTAGTGGGCCTGACGTTTCGATCCTAGCTGGACCTTTCTCAAAGGCAGAGAAAGGTCCTGCTAGGATCAAAACGTCAGGCCCACTAAATTTTGAGATCTGCATTTTGGTAATTTTAGTCGGTAAGCAGTTTGCAACATTTTTGTTTATCACTTTAAAACATGCAAGGTGTTAGTCATTACCCTTATGGTTAGTCATTATGGTGAGAGTGGCGGAATAACTGATAGGTTTGCAGTAACACCATGCAATTTCTCTTTTGTGAGTGTGTGTGGTTCTGAAAAGTCCTGGAGGAACTTGACGTTTCAAACAGTATAGGCCGTACTGTTCTTGCTCAGAAGACTGAAGATGAACAGCTAGCACACTGTTTGAAACATCAAATTCTTCCGGTTCTTTTCAGAACCACACGCGCTCACAAAAAGAGAAACTGCATCCATGGTGATACCGCAAACCTATCACGGACTCTACTCGTAGGAAGAGTTCAACTAAGGGTAGCTTTCACGAGCCGAGAACCAATTCTATTTTTTTTTACTTTGCCCAGATTTCAGCGGGCTCTCGCGATTTAATGCAGGCGAGCGGAGGAAATCTGATTATTGATCTGTTGCTGGAGCGGACAGGCATTCAGGGGATGGGGAGGGGGGGTTCATGAATATTCAAATGGGGCATATGAGCGCCAACATTTGTGCCCAAACTTTTTAAGGCGGGAGAGGGAAAAAAATAAAAAAAAATAAATGTGCCCGTAATTTGTCGCCGGACAGGAGCTGTCTTCAGGCGAGAATTTTTTTCATGAATACTGACGCGAAAATACGAGAGTTAGCTCCGATACCGGACTGCTTTGCGAAATTGTCGCGAGACTGCCATGACCGTGGACACGCGTACGCACGTGCGCACGCGGGTCGCCTTGGAAACTCTTAGAAAATGAATTAGTAACTGTAGGCCCTATTTATGAGCTCACAAATGCGTCACGGCAAATCTCAGGTCGGTCGTATGTGGGACAAGTGCATATAAATGGCCGCTAGCCCGTGACAGATGGTCCCGGTTGACGTATGTAAATTGGGTGAGCGTCTGACAAGTATTAATCGGCAACAGCTGCCATGAAGTCAACCCCGCTGAGTGCTGAGACACGTTTTCTTCTTGTAATTTAGTGGAGAGTGCATGTAGTTGACCCGCCACCGAACTTTCTCGAAGAGGGAAAAATAACTTCCCCTTTGTCTCCCCATACAACCTTGGTAAAAAGTCAAAGGATTGCCACAGTTTGTGTGTTAAATCATCAAACATTCCAAAACAGAAATCCTGCGAAGGTTTTTAGCTGAAATGGTAATCTGAGAAAGAAGAAAAAGGCAAAAAAATGTCACGGTTTTCGGTTATCACAGAACCATACCTCTTCTTTAAACATTCCAAAACAGAAATCCTGCGAAGGTTTTTAGCTGAAATGGCAATCTGAGAAAATAGAAAAAGGCAAAAAACTGTCACGGTTTTCGGTTATCACAGAACCATACCTCTTCTTTAATTTAAGAGACCTTATACATGTACATGATATCACCGTAAACCCTCCTATATTGTTTCACCCACCAAGCAAAGTCTTATTTATTGAAAATAACTTGATGTCTTGAACAAGCTGTTTGCTGATGAATCACACATTAGGTATATGATAATAGTAATAATTAAGAAAAAAAGTGCCAAGTCAGTTTGTGTTGGATTTGTTTGACTTGAATTGAAAAAAAAAAGGGAGCATTGTTGGGTAGAGATGGGGCATCCTGAAGGTGTCTGGGATAACAATCAATTGATGGGATTGCACTGACATCCCC
Organism: Luidia sarsii; assembly: GCA_949987565.1. Lineage (NCBI taxonomy): Eukaryota > Metazoa > Echinodermata > Asteroidea > Paxillosida > Luidiidae > Luidia > Luidia sarsii. Next base: position 16,871,895 of record OX465114.1, on the reverse strand, counting down.
GGCCACCAAATGACAGTGTCCGATTTCGTGCCCCATAGACACCCTGTCGCCTAATACCCGTTTGACTTCAACGCGAAGTTCGTCATCCATTTGCTGCGAAGCCTACGCTATACTCCTCTGTCCTCCTCCCCCCCCAAAAAAAAAGCCTAGCAAATAATCAATTCTTGTGTTGATAAGGTCGCCAGAGTATTTACTAGTGAGGTGCTTCAAACTATGGAAATCATCTTGAATGAATTTTTTGTTATCCGTTTTTTTTGTGTGGTGCCTGGGATGAGTTAAGTGGTTTGCCAATCCATTCCTGTGTGCATTGATTGTAGCTGGAAATTGCAATTTCCTCTCTGTCAATGGAGAACATTTTTTCTTCTTCGTCAGACTGCTCATTAATTTTGTCATTCATCACCCCTCAGACTGTTCAAGATTGGGAATGTTATTTTCTTCCCCCCATTCAACTTTTCATAATCTTTTATCATCATCTTGATTCACCTCATCAATGGGGCGACATTTCTGCTCAACTTTTTAACGAGTGAACTTGTCCTATGATCAAATTGCTCACGTTGATATTTGTTTTTCAATAGCACTTTTCGACTGGGAGAATTCCTTTCAACTCTGTAGATGCGAATTTTCTGGGTGAAGCCTTGCAGGCAATCGGGCAAAGCACCGAGCACTCAATACTCGGTACGTCAAATAGGGCAAACCCTTATTGAATTACATTCTTCTCAACGCAAACATCATGAAATTCTATCTGTGATGCAATGCAGTACCTTGCCACTAATACATATTCGCTGGTCAGGTGGTTATGACGTCTGCACCAGAAAGTGGGACTTGCGGGGTTTGAATCCCGCCCGAGCTGCCTGTACCGGTATCTATTTCAGCAGGCAATCGGGCAAAGCACTGAGAACACTGTGCTTATTCATTAGGTATCACTATCATTCGTTCATGCCATTCATTCACTCCGCATCGTGTATAATTATCAAGTAGGGCAACCCCTCACTGAATTATTTTGAATACTAACAACTCACAGGTTGGGGAATTTTGGCCTTTTATAAAGCTGCCTTTGAGAAAGGTCCTGCTGGGATCGAAATGTCAGGCCCACACATTTTTGAGATTTGCATTTTGGTAATTTTAGTCAGTAAGCAGTTTTTTGTATATCACATTTATAAATCTGCTTGTTCCACATTGCCTTCATTTCATAATGTAAATGCAACTTTGTAAATGATAATCACATAAGCCTAGCATTTCATTTCTGTACTGTACGAAAAACATCGTCACAGAGTTGGCTGAACTCCAAATTGACCGAAACCTGTGGAAAGGGAAAAGACAAAAACAAAAACACAACGACCCTACTACCGGTACACCATCAAATATTCATGGCAGGAAGCGATAGTCTCGTCAAGCATTCCCCCATTGAGCTGGATCTCATTCCGGGCTTTTTTTTTTTTTTACTGCCTATCGTTAAGACTGATAAACGACGGGCTCGCATTCATAATTCATAGATTAATAGCCGCAGGATTTATTCTTGGAGTGACCTCCATGACATGCCGAAAAGGAAATATTATTGTCCATTAAGCCCTTTTCAGACGATGTTGAAAAAAACTTGCACGGCTTGAGAGAGAATCAAGGGTATAGCATGGGATGTTGTACAATAAACAGTTCCTCCCTTCACACGATCGATTGTCAAGGGTCCCGTGAGAAATCCTCCGCTGGCGGAAGATTTGGCGGAGGTCCAGACCTACGACAACATCTCTCAAGGGTTCACCAGGGACGTCTGTCACTCTCAAGCCTTTCACACGATGGCGCTTTTGTAAGATTTCTCATGCGTGGGACATTTTCTCAAGCCTTGCGAGTTTTTTCAGTATTGTCTGAAAAGGCTTTTGAATTTGCATTCTCCCCAACTCAGCCCAAAATCATGGAGCTTCCAATACAACATTGGGAAGATCGGAAAACATTGATGTCCACAGATTTCCTTTTAATTTACACAGTTTGTATGTAGATGGTCATGATAGAATCCTCATGTTGAAATCTTACTGTCAGGGAAACTGTACTTTTCGAGAAATCTTCACTCAAACAACGACATGTAGTTTATTACTCACTTGTACTAAACTATTTCTGATACTACAGAACGGTGCGAAAACCGTGACGGTTTTTTTCCTTTTTCTACTTTCTCAGTTTACCATTTGAGCAAAAACCTTTGCAGGACTGTGGCAATCTTTTGACTTTTACCAATGTTGTAGGGCCTTTAAGCACCAAAATCTGCTTTTGAAAGGTCACTTGGTAAAGATGATAGAAAAAGCATAGAGCCTTCAGGTTAAACTCTCCAACAACCCTAACCCTTTGCCCCCCCCCACCCCTCCATCAGATGTGATTAAGACGGAGAGACGTAATATAATACCAAGATGGAATTGAAGCAGAGAGAGGAAATGAAGAATGCAAGACTGTTTTCATTGAATTAAGAATATTGTCTTAAGTCAATGTACAGTGTAATCAGTAGGGAATCCTGGTGAGGACACTGTTTCTTTTTTCCCCCAATTGGACAGGTGCACATTCATGCTCTACTAATAATCTCGTTGTTTTCACTGTCAACAGACAGTACTGACCACATTTTTTATTAGGATGCATTGCCACTGATATAAAAATAGCATGTATAAACAAATTGGGACGGCCTGACACATCGATCTGTAAAAAAACCGTCCCTGATCTGGGGACTTGAAACCCTCACCAGCTGCCAGTTTTTAAAGATGTTCGGTGACCAGCTCTGTGGTCCAGTGGTCAAGACGTCTGCACTAGAAAGCAGGAGTTGCCGGTTTGAATCCTGCCCGAGCTGCCTTTCGGTCAGCGTGCAAGCGGGCAAAGCACTGAGTAGTGAGCACTCAGTGAGCACTAGGTATTACGTCGAGTAATTCAATTCCATCGATTTTGTGATGTCATGTTGTACATATACAAAACAATAATATCATTTAGATGTCTTTGTTCTGACTGAACGGGGTACCAGTCTGAAGCCCCTACACAGCATTGGTCGAGGTCAAAGAAAAGCATCCATACGTTGTCTGATCCAACATACATGTATGCATGAAATAGCACACCTGTGAAAATTTCTGCTCAATCTGCCAACTGAGTCTTGAGAAAAATCGTGAAAACTGCTTTGTTTGTTTCACGAAAATGCAGCATTCATTGCCATACTGTTCCGAAAAATAGTTTAGATCTCAGTGAGACGTAAAGTATTCCTTTTACTAATTTCTCTCAAAATACAACATTTAAGGCAGAAATATTTCAGTGAGAGGTTTCTACTGTAACCATCTTCAAACTGTATAAGTTTCATGTTAATACATGTATGTGAACATTTCTGTTTTTCGATCTTACCAACGTTGTGTAGGGGCATCAAAATATTAACCACCATAAATCTCCAGGAATCGGCACCCACTCATTTTCATTCAGTTTGAAACAACAATTAGTCTGTTAACCCAGTCATCTATTCTAAAGGCTGGATAGTTCAGGTGGTCAGAGCGCTGGTACCTTAGGTCTGAGGTCCCAGGTCTCAAGTCCCCCCCCCCTTCTCAAATCTTCTTAGCTCTTCTTCAGTCTCTTTGTCACAGATTGTTTGAAAGAACATTCCAGTCACTGTCTCTTTCCTTTGTTTGTTTGAAGAATGTGAAAGTCCGCCCCCCCCCATCACCTCCCACCCCCACCCCCTCCCACCCCTCCCCTCAAATGCACAATTAAGTGGCAGGTTGGCTGACAGTCTTCCGTAGTCCATGGGATACATCTGTAAAATGTCACCCACCGTGGTTTGTCAGCCCTGGATAAATAAACAGCTGTCCCTGTAGATGGTTTGGCAGGCCTTTCCAATTCATCACGTGTACGTGACAAACAAAAACCAAAATACGTACATGCAGGAAGGAGTTGAGGAAAATGGCATCCTATTGTGTATGGGTAATTCCATAAATCACGGGTCCAACTTGTGACCACACTCGCATATGAAACCATTTATCTTTCCTTGTAATATTGTAACAGCTTAATGAATTGGTCTGTCGATTAAACATGGCTCCCCACCATCAGACGCCACGACCGCTGACCCACCACGGACGGGGCCGCTAGTGGACGCCAGAATCACGCGCCAAACCGCACGATCACTACTACGATGTCCGCAAACCGGTACACAGGAACCGGCGAAGTGGATATAAACAGACGCCGCAGCGCACATTCTTCAGTTGCCTGATGAAGGTTAGCAGTTAGCAACCGAAACGTCGCCACCAGCAACGACACATCGCGTGACTTTGATCACCCTTTCTACTTATCTACACCACCGCGATGAACAACCCCTTCATTTCGATTAAACATTACTAATTTAAAAAAAATGTTGCAAACAGCAATACTGATTAAAATTACCAAAATGCCTTTGAGAAAGGTCCTGCTGGGATCAAAACATCAGGCCCACTAATAGAAAAGTTGGCGAAGAAAACTTTGACTGGATCGGGACTTGAACCCGAGACCTCTGGATTAACATACCAGTGCTCTTACCACCTCTGAGCTATCTGGCCCTTAGGTGGTGGCCTTCCTAAATAGTCGACTAGTCTTTGCCAGGGTGGGGGCGCCAGTCAGAGGGAATTCAACCATTAACTGCCGTATATCTTTAGGGATCACACCCACGCTTTCATGAAAGAAGACAAACTCGGGAAAGATTTTGGATTAATACCTTCACCATAAAAGGATGGGGGAAAAAACCTAGATCTGAAATAGACCACCCACTGTTATGTAGACAATAGCCATTAGGTGACACAACCACTCCCCCCCCCCCAATGGACTTTTCCCAAAAATCATGATTTTGTGTTCTGTGTGTGGCTCGTATGAAGGAATAATAAAGTGCATATTTTACCACATAGTGGCCGTTATCTGGTTCACAAAATCATGATTTTTAGGAAGACTATAGCCGTGTCCGCACTGGACTTTTCTTGGGTAAACTAACCAAGCAAATGGGTAACTTTTAAGTCCAGTGCGGACAGCCCAGGAAGTTATTTCTCCCAGGTAACTCACACGACTCGAATGGGTAGTTTAACCGAGTGACCTCTGCCTGATAAAATTGACCGGGTCAGTTTAACCGAGTCGAAAAGTACAATGCGGACACGACGTCCGTGCGTGTGTATGGTCCAGTCGGTTAAGTTTTACCGGTCGTATTGGTTAATTAATTTACCCGAGTCGATAGTCCAAGTGTGGACGCTGAAAAGATTAACCCATTGTGAATGTTAGCCAGTGCGGACACGGCTTAAGAGTCCAATTTTTTCGGCAAGTTGTTGTGCCAGACAATGCTAAATAGGGCCGTTCCCACTACGAAAAAAAATTCGCAATTTGAATCGGGATTCTAATTATTATTTTATTTTTTTACGTGATTATTTGAAAAATTCTCACTCTAGTCTTAGTGGAGTCCGAATCGCGACTGTAATCCCACTAATAATCACGTTTATTGTGACCACACACGCAAGCAAGAATAATGAAGTTTGAATCGCGATTCAAATCGCGATCCAAATAATTATGAGCCCTTATGAGTCCAATTTTTTGGGCAAATGGTTGTACCAGACAGTGCCTCTTGTCTTCATATCAATAGGTGGTCTTTTGTGGATTTAGGTTTTTTTCACCCTTAGAACTAAAATCTCGCCCAAATTCAACCCATAGTAGGTATTGGGGGGGGGGAGCAGTGGCTCTTAATTGGGTAGCATTGTGGGATCCATGCCTCCCTCCCTCTCTTCCCCCAGTCCCAATTGGGGGCTGGGCTACGTGTTTGCCATTCATTACCGGTAATCACTGTTTGCTTGGCACAGACAAGAAGTGCCAAGGTCCCCCTTGGTCTGGCTGTCAGGTTCTTACACACCCCCTGGGATGAGATGACAGTAGCTTTTTTTAAAGTTTTTTCCCCCACTCTGGATCTTTGAAGGATCGGATGCTGATGGTGTACTGCCAGCCAAGACAGTGGATGGAGAATGATAATGCCTTGCTCTTTTGAGGAGACATGCACCTACAATTACCCACCCACCCACCCCCTATTGAGCTGTCAATTGGCACTTTCCTAAATGCAACAGAATGCACACTGTGTGTGGAATGTCAGTCATTTCCTCCAGCTTTGCAAACTTTCAAACGCCCAGGGTTGTGGGGTTGAAGACTTCTGTTCTCAGTGACCCATTTCCGCCGCATTTTTGTTGGTAAATTTCTAAACATCCAGGGGTGTGCAATGTACAATGTGCAGTGAATGAATTCCTTTCTTAACACCCCATTTCCACCAAAATTCTTACAGAATTTCCACCGCATTTTTGGGGGTAAATTTCTAAACATCCAGGGGTGTGCAATGTGCAATGAATGAATTCCTTTCTTAACACCCAATTTCCACCAAAACTCTTAATTTCCAACGCATATTTGTTGTTTAAATTTCTGAACGCCCAGGGTTGTACGCGGTGAATGAGTTCAGTGTTCAGCAACCCACTTCCAACAAAATCTTACAGAATTTCCACCTCATTTTTGATTTTTTAAATTTCTAAACGCCCAGGGTTGTGTGGTGAATGAATTCAGTGCTTAGCTACCCATTTCCACCAAAATATTACAGAATTTCTACCTCATTTTTGATTTTTAAAATTTCTAAACACCCAGAGGGTTGTGTGGTGAATGAAATCAGTGCTTAGCAACCCATTTCCAACAAAATCTTTCAGAATTTCTACCTCATTTTTTATATTTTTAATTTCTAAACACCCAGAGGGTTGTGTGGTGACTGAATGAAATCAGTGCTTAGCAACCCATTTCCACCGTAACTCTTACGGAATTTCCTCCGCATTAATTTTGTTGGTAAATTTCTCTAAACGTACAGGGTTGTGCGCTGAATGCATTCCGTTCTCAGCAACCGATTTCCACCGAAACTCTTACACTTTACAGAATTTCCACCGCTCAAAGGATAAACTGAAAACCAAACGATTAAGTCAAGAGATAACGAGCTGCCACTTCATTTTCATTGCACCGCGCGCTCTCCCCGCATCAAAACAAAAACGCTCCCAATCGCTTTGTCGTGGAAAGAGAAATGCAGAGGATGACATGTACATTACACCATGAACGTACATGTACACCAAATAAGATTTAAGGCTTTGCATGGTGGGTGAATCAATATAGGAAGGTTTGCGGTGACACCATGTATAAGGTCTCTTAAAGAAGAGGTGTGGTTCTGAAAAGAACCTGAGTGGTAACTCGACGTTTCGACCAGTATGCTCTGGCCGTCATCAGGAGAATTTTCATGTACACCAAGTACCTGTACCTTTAGTGAAACGCAGTGGCTGTTGTTACGGCAGTAGTCCGTGTGGTTCCCTGACTTCACAGTATTTGTCAGGATGTTTAGCTCTTGGAACCAGACTATCAGCTAATAGACTGGTTCAACCAGCCTGCAATGCTGACAAAATACAATCAAGTCAGGGAACCACACAGACGACTGCCGTAACAACAGCCACTGCGTTAATAGTGAAAAGTGTCTGTGCTCCACTGATCTCCATAGAATAGGAGGTGGCCAATACATGTTGCCTGAGCAACCCGATTCATGGGGAAGCACTTAGCAAGTGCTAAGGTATGGCAAAGTTTCTTTTTGTAGGCAACTTGCACTGCATTACAATGAACAGGAGAGAGACAAGGTCTCTTGAGGAGCTGACTTGCAGACCTATTGTGCTGCTGGTGTTCATCAGGATAGAGAGCTGGCTTCAATTGCCAGACACCTCATGTGCCAATCAGTTTTGAATGGAGTTCTGTGGTCTGTCAGTCAGACCAAGGAGGTATTAGGCTCACCTAATACCTCCTTGGTCAGACCATGGAGGAAGGAACTCCTCCATGGTCAGACCATGTCCCTCCCTCTACCTCCATGGTCAGATGCCTAATACCTCCTTGGTCAGACCGTGGCCTGACTGGCCCACTGACTGGGTCTTTACATAGCTTTACATAGCAGCAGTGAGAGTAGATGGACAAAGGGGATTTTGTGTGTGTGTGGGGGGGTGGGGGTATGGTAGATAGACAGACTGTGTGTGGACTGTGGAAGGAGGAAGCGAGTGCTCTGTACATATGTAGAACAAATGGATGGAGGGGGAAACTCTGATGCACTTTTTTTTTTAGAGAGAGAGAGTGAGTTGACAAGCTCCACCAGAGCCGTGGAAGGACAAAGGTCTCAGCTTTCACTTAGCTGTGGCTGGCTGAGGTGACCATGTGAACCTCAATTGAGGCTTCTCTGGTCGTTAAGAGTTTAACGCACACAGTACAGTACTTGAGTCGTGATCACCTATTGAATCCGGCCCTACTGTTGTGGCTGCTATCCACACTGTGTTAACACAGGTTCTAAGCCTATTACCCGGTGTGTGGCATGGACATTCAATACATGTATCTCTGGTATAGCCACTTTTCAGCTTGTGCTGCATGTATGTCAGTTCCTAGAAATGTCTGGCTTTCTACTTTTTTGTGTGATATGCATTTTCATAGCTGCCCATTATCCCTTTTTTGGAGGAATCATTCCTCTTTTTTGGTAAAAAATGTATCACTTTTTACAAGCTATTGACAACAGATTCTGATTTTTTGGCTTGGAAATAAACATGTATTACTATGTCCCGGTAGTTTGCTCTGTGATTCTTCTTTTTTTAGCAGAAGTTTTCCTAAGTTCCTTTAAGATAGGCTCGAAGCTATGCATTTTTGGTCACTTTACTTAGTAAGCAGTTTGTAATTTTTGGTTAGTATATCACTCCGCTAGTAAGGAAGAAGGTTTGGTGAGGTGAAAACTGAAATAAGTGTTGTGAAAAGAAAAGCTTTGCAGACACAAGTTCACATAAGTTTCTTTCCCCTTTTCTGGGCGAGACTCTTTTGAAAAGCAGTTGAAAAGTTCACGTAAGGGCAGTCTATGCACCGGGCGCAGTCTGTGTGGACCGGTTACCGGTGATTCTGTACACACCCTTGATTGAACAGTGAGTTGCTGAATGGCGCCGACAGTGGGAACCGGCTATGTTTGTTAGTGTAGGCTTGGGCCTGTCGTTCTGCGTCATTCTCACACACACATTTTCACCCCCAACACAGACATACCCCCTGCCAGTTCCAAGGGCTGTCCTAAAACTCAGACAACACAGTTTCTCCCGCAGTTGAAAAGGGCAATGAAAACACCACTTTATTTTTGGGGGTCCTCAAAAGAATTTCACTCAACCAAAAGTTCTCCACCTCCCACCACCACCCACCTTTCCCACCCAAAACAACAACTCCCCTTTCCCTCATTAACCCAGTGCCTACCCCCCTCCCCCCAAAAAAAAGGGGGGACCCCAAGACCCCAGAGAAGGCCCAACCTTGAGATAGAGTAACAATGTTTTGACAAGGCAATTCTCCCTTCCGCTCTATTAACAAAAAGTGTTACAACTCATGCTGATTACAGGTTCCATTGTGAGGAGCTCTTTTTTTTCCTTCTCCCCCCCCCCTCTCTCTCCTCTCCTGAGTAGTCTGGTCTCTTTGGGAGGCTTGGATGTACCTACACATGTACTCCATTCTGCCTGATTGGTCACTGCCTTCAATCACTGGCGTGCTGAGATCAAGCAGGCTGTTGTACATGTACTTGTAGTCTGCCGGAGAAAAGGAAATGCGTGACCCCAAAAACATTTAGGGCCGCATGTTTCAATCCTATAGCAGAATTCTTTCCCAAAGTTACCAGTACCTAGGCCCTATTACCTTCTAAATGCAAAAGAGCGAATAATTCACTCTCCCAGGGAGTGAAAATCGCTCAAAAAAAAGCCAAAACCGCTCAAGAAGAGTGAACAACAATGTAAAAGATGTGAATGCAGATCAAAGTGGAGTGAAATCCCACTCTTGTAAGGAGCCATACGGAGGACCAGTCAAAAAAGAGTTGTCCTCCATACTATGGCTCCTCGAAAGAGTGGTGTTTGACTCCATTCTTAGTGGTTTCCACACCTCTCACATTGGTGTTCACTATTTTTCGAGCGGTTTTGGCTTTTGGCTTTTCTTGAGGAAATGTCACTCTTTGTGCGAGCGGATTATTCATTTGCATTGAGAGAGTACTTATGTAGAAAGGAGAGGGAGAGATCAATCAGATTTACCTTGAATTATGAGAAAGCTCCTGCTAGAATTCGTAGCATGAGGCCCACTGAATTGTTCAGAACAAACCCAAAGAACTTGGACTCGATCGCTTCATAACTGTTCATTATTCCTGATGGCATTTAGCCACGACTGGGTATGAGCATTGTACAAGGATGGATGGCGTACTTACAGGTTGTGAACCATTCCGCTGACAGTGTCACTGTCAACGCTTATGACTTGGTATCGTCCGTGCGGTGGGAATGTGCGGGTACCCCTGTCATAAATAGTCATTATCGGAAGTGTTGCATGGACTTGAGCATCGACGGTGCACCGTGTCATCACAGGCGATGGAAATAATAAGTTAAGCACCTCAATTTGTAA
>OX465114.1:16750661-16861246 GCA_949987565.1 Luidia sarsii | reverse complement strand
TTTCTGACGTCGTCAAGTAGGGTGTTTGCAATTTCAGGCCGACAAGCCGAATCAAACCAGAACCGAACGGAAAGGGTTATCTGGATTGGCTGGCGTTGTTGTTTTTGTGAGGTCACTCAATGTTGCCGATCGTTGCCAAACCTCGACTGACCTAAATGTGCAACCCAAGCTGAAATGCATCATTGTTTTGTTGTTTTTGATTTTTGTTTTGTTGTTGTTGTTTTTTTTGGGGGGGGGGGTTGGGGGGGGGTTTCTGCCCGGCCTACCTTGAAGATGTCTCGGCGCCGGGTTTTCCGATCGGTGCGGTCGAATGAACCGAGTGGTACGCCCGCCTCGATACAGATTTTCTTTTTCTTTTTTCTTTTTTTCATTTCCATGATGACCATTGATTCATCCTCACTGGTGGCCAACCATCCCACGTCAATGCCTCCCCCTCAATTGACGTCCCATTGGCCAAACCAGCCAGGGGTAACGGGGAAGGAGAGAGAGGAGGGGAGAGGAGGGAAGGGGGGAGTGGAGGGGGGGGGCCAGGGGGACCTTTTTTTGGGAACCGACGGCAATTCTGACCAAGTAACGGAGCAGCGGATGTCATTTGTCTCAGTCGACCGGTCGATCGGTCAGTCGGCCGGATTTGCCATACCAACCCGAGTTGGCTGAAGGGGGAGGGGGGGGGGAGTTGCATCTGCTTCTGATGCCCGTGACTGCTTCAGATTATCCTTCCCACTGTGGGATATTGAAGTACCGATATTCGAAACAACTTGGAGGAAGATCTGCAATCTGCATTTTTTTTTCAGTCCATGGACATTCTTTTTTTTTATTTTCTTGATGGAAGGCGAAAGTTGGGGGTGCACATTATACACGGGTGCACATTATACCCGGGATTTTTCGGTACCCATGCGTACCTGGAAATGAACTCTGCAGAGGTGTCAAGGTGTTTGTCCCAATGTCTTTGGAATAGTACTACTGAAGGGACAACCTTAACTTTGGCCCCCCACAACCCCCCTTGCTGAGTCCTGGTTAGATTTTGTTTTACCTTCTCGCTGACCCGTTCCGTGTCACTCTCCTGCCTCGTCCAGCTTGTGAATCCTCAGTATCCTGGGCTGACACGGTTCATCAATGACTTTAGTCTTTAAACTTCTGTGTCCCCCTCAAACAGCTCCTGCTGTCCCCAATCTGACCCCTTCCCCCTTGCCTTCCTCCCCATCCTTGCATCCCTGTGTGTACCAACTTCTACCGGCCACGGTGTCACTCGTTAGCATAACGAGAATTCCCCTCCACCTCAACCCCCCTCACCCTCCCCTCCTCCCTGGCCCGCCGATATCCGATCCTGCTCTCACCATTAGGCTTATTAATAACAGCGAATCTCGTCAGCTAATTAGCCCCGACTCCCGTACCAGGGAGAGCCGATGGCTGATTGCATTCATTTTTGTTTTGTTTCGCCCGTCATTGATGACGTCCATTAGAGAGACCAGGACTCGATCGCATTACGCCGAAACGAGAGTATGATTAGGGAGGATAATCCCGTGTCCCGAGTTATCATTTTAGTGGCCGGGTAGCAGGTACTTCTGGTCACTGAATCCGTGAGTTATTGTTTTTAGTTTCGCCGGGGACGTGTTTTATTTTTTAATTTTCTAACCAGGGCCCTGTGTTTTTGCTAATTGAATTGTAGTCGACACTGAGGGGTTCTCATATTCAGTAACCCCCTCTCCTCCTCCTCCCTTTCCCTGCTCCCCCGCATCCTGTTTTGACGGTGTCACCATATTCTGTTACTGGCCTGTTGCATCAGGCAGATCGCCGCAGCGATGGTGGTCGCTAGGGCATCTCCCCGGCGATGGTCCTACTGGAGACGGTGTGGCTGACAAAAAAGTCCGTTGCCATGGGCATCGACAGCACCCACGGGAGCTTAAAAGATGGCCGGAGGAGGACTTCTCATATTTCTTTTTTAGAAAAACTTTGGAGTCTTTTGAAGTGTTTTGTCCACTGTTAGTCTGGCAAAGTCGAAACCTTCATCGTAAGAATTGGCTTTGTGATTGCTGCATTGGGTTGCAATGAGGACATATGTAACTTTTGCCCTTATCCCAATCTCTGAACTTCTCGGAGTCCAAGCCTGAGCCTAAGCCAGAGCCTAAGCCTTAGTCCAAGTCTGAACCCAAGTCTGAGCCCAAGCCGGAGCCAAAGCCTGAACATAATCCTGAGCCAAGGCCTGAGTCTTAGCCTGAGCCCAAGCCTGAGCCCAAGCCAGAGCCCAAGCCTGAGCCCAAGCCAGAGCCCAAGCCTGAGCCCAAGCCTGAGCCCAAGCCTGAGCCCAAGCCTGAGCCCAAGCCTGTGGCCAAGCCTGAGCCCAAGCCTGAGTCTAAGCCAGAGCCAAAGCCAGAGCTCAAGCCTGAGCCCAAGCCTGAGCCCAAGCCTGTGGCCAAGTCTGTGGCCAAGCCTGAGCCCAAGCCTGAGCCCAAGCCTGAGCCTAAGCCAGAGCCCAAGCCAGAGCCCAAGCCTGAGCCCAAGCCTGAGCCCAAACCTGAGCCCAAGCCTGTGGCCAAGCCTGAGCCCAAGCCTGAGCCCAAGCCTAAGCCTAAGCCAGAGCCCAAGCCAGAGCCCAAGCCTGAGCCCAAGCCTGAGCCCAAGCCTGAGCCCAAGCCTGAGCCCATGCCTGAGCCCAAGCCAGAGCCCAAGCCAGAGCCCAAGCCTTAGCCCAAGCCTTTGGCCAAGTCTGTGGCCAAGCCTGAGCCCAAGCCAGAGCCCAAGCCTGAGCCAAGGCCTGAGCCCAAGCCTGAGCCCAAGCCAGAGCCCAAGCCAGAGCCCAAGCCAGAGCCCAAGCCAGAGCCCAAGCCAGAGCCCTAGTCCGTAGTCCTAAGATCGATCTTAAAATAAGTGAAATCTGCTGTTGGTTTCAAATACAGGCCCATGGTTCCACACACAGTGACTTTCACATGCGTACACTGCATGTCCATGCTATAGCCGGTTGCCCTACCGCTCTGCCCATGACTAGAGCATGTGATTTCTTCAGGGAACAAGACAAATCCACGGCCATACTTCAACCCCCCCCCAAAAAAAAAACCCTTTCCACTCATCGCTGTCTGGAAATGGGGCCTTTTGCTAATGTGCACAGGTTACAGAAGACAGCTCAAATTGTTGACAGCAAATTGGGTCACAAATCACTTCTCCTATTTCCCAATGTTCTCCCCTTTCAGGCTAAAAAAATAAATAGAAAAAGACAGAAAAATTGAAGAAGAAAACAAAGAAGAATTGCAGTAGCCATTGGCAGTTGTCAGCAATTTACATGGTGTGACAGGTCATGCACTGATCTGTTTTTGTTTCTTGAGATTTCCCCTCGGAGTGTCCCCCCCCCTATCCTCCCCTCTAAAGAATGTAAACAATTTTTTTTGTGAAGACTGGAGTCAGAGACTAAAACTGGCTCTCACCTGGCAGGGCCAGCCTGTGATTGGTGTCTGTCCGCTGGCTAGTCTTTTTGACCAGCCTGCTGATGAGTCATCTCCCGACCCGACCTCCATATCTCATTGGTGACTCTGCTGCAACCCGTCAACCCAATCCTAGCGGCGCGCTTTTGAAGTCTGAGCGTAAAAATAAACAAAACAAGAGATTCATGCTCAGCAGTGACACTTTTCATGTCTTCTCTTTTAGGAAAAAAAAAGGCTGATCACTCAGTATTTCAACGGTTTGTTGATAAAAGTCTCACATTGTTATCACGTTCATTTTCATCCAATTTCACTCCATCCCAAAACCTCCTCCTCAGAAAAAAAATATGGACTCTAATCCTGAATTTTAAGCCTTTAAACACAATGGGCAGAGCACACACTACCCTAGACATTGAGTTTAATTAAGTGATATAAGTGATATTGGTGATTAATTAAGTGATATCCAAAAAAACTGCTTTCTGACTAAAATTACCAAAATGCAAATCTTAAAATTTAGTGGGCCTGACGTTTCGATCCTAGCAGGACCTAATTAATTAATTAATTTATCTTTTTATTTATTTTTTTATTTCATTTTCCGGGATACTTGTATACACATCACAGCACACTTAAATGACAATAAAGTACAACAAAATCAACACTAGAAAATTAAGAAGAAAAAAACCTAAAACATCCAATTAGCTCCCGTAGAATTGCCCAAAAGAAACTAGTTTCTGTCAGGGGGCTCTTATAGAATTATAAATTGAAATGAAATTCTGAGAAAAATTTGCAATTTAGGGTAGTTACTGACAACCATGTGTGTATAAGGGTTGTGATTTATCGTTCAGCCAGTTTGCCCCACACTTTCTCATGGCACTCTCCCACCCCAACCTTCCATCCCAGGATTTCTGACTGTGTATCTGTGCACAGGGTCTTCAACTGCAGTTGAAAGTGACCATTAGACCAGCCACAATTGGTTTGCAGTTTTTTCTTTTTGCGCCGCTAAAAAGTATTACTATTCGGGCCCATGTTGACGGCCTTTGTGTGAACTCCACAGGGCAAGTTCCCACAGCTCTGGCCCGACTACGGTGTGCACTCCGGCATGGTTCAACATGAATATGCACCATCAAGTGCATTTTAATACATGTATTAAATAACATAAGGTGATATACAAAAATGTTGCAAACTGCTTACTGACTAAAATTACCAAAATGTAAATCTTAAAATTTAGTGGGCCTGACGTTTCGATCCTAGCAGGACCTTTCTCAAAGGTCCTGCTAGGATCGAAACGTCAGGCCCACTAAATTTTAAGTATTAAATAACAGTGTCTTTCATTTCGTCCCTTTCCCCGTGCGCTTTGAAACTCCCTTGGACGGGAGTGGTGTCTTGAGCATGAATAGCCCTTTTCCTTTTCCCAAAATTGTGTGTGTAGGTTCAGGGGAGATTGTTTCTTGATGCGAGATTAAGAGCATTTGATCTTGAGAATGGATGGACAACCCCCCCCCAAAAAAAAAAAAAAAAAAAATGCCATCTGCGCCTGAAAATGTTTGGTCTCTAATGAATAATTGTGCACAAATCAGCCGCTGTCTCCTTTCCCAAATCCCGCAAGTGGCTGGTTGACCTCCTTATCCGCTTCCCCCTCTCCCTCCTTGAAGAAAAACAACACCCAGAGACCATCCTTACAAGGATAACGGATGAGTCTTCCTCTTCTTAAGAAACCCCTTTTTTCCTCCTCATACTCCCGACTGTCGCCCAATATGTGACCCGACATGAGGAATATCCCACCAAAACACTTTTTGAGTAAACAACGCCTGAAGTTAAAGTATCTACACAATTCGATTACAAATCAATTTTCTTTTTTTTATTTTCGGAAGTTTTAAGTATTAGAGGATATTATATTTTGATATCATTTGAAAGCTAATGGTATACTCTTTCACATCATTAGAAAACCTCAAAATCTCAAAAGTGGGGTTATTCCTCATTGTGCTGTGCCGGGTCACAATTCGATCAAAACAATTTTTTTTTTTTTTTGTATTTTCGGAAAGTCAATGTATTGTAGGAAATTTTGATATCATTTGAAGGCTAATGGTATACTCTTTCTCATCATTAGAAAACCTCAAAATCTCAAAAGTGGGGTTATTCCTCATTCTGCTGTGCCGGGTCACATATGTACATGTGGCTCTTCCGTGCCCTTTTTTTTTTAACCCCTGCTCTTTCCTTCCCCTCTCCGGCCAATTATTTGCCGTCGTTGCCGATCGTCGCCAAATTGATAGACACTCACGTCGGAAATAAGCGCATGGAAGGCAGATCTATTTGTTCAGATCTTCTGTCGGGTCGGGGGAGGTCTGCACTTTCAAAAGGGATGCTCTTCGGATATTCTCGTTCTGTTAATGACGCTAGCCCGATGGCCGATGACGTTTCGGAGAATTCGTCGACAGAGATCCTGTGAATTGATAAAAACAAAATTGGGGAAAATGTACTTAGCGGAGCGGAACTTAGCAGAAACCTGATTTATCTCCCTGGAGGTTCACGGTAGTTCGTAGTGAAATGCTTCCGATTAGTGGCACCCCAGTCCCACCCTGGCAAGGACCAGTTGACTATTTTGGGAAGGCCACCATCTAAGGGCTGGATAGCTCAGATGGTAAGAGCACTGGTGTGCCAAAGACTAGTTGACTATTTGGGAAGGCCTCCATCTAAGGGCTCGATAGCTCAGATGGTAAGAGCGCTGGTGTGCCAAAGACTGGTTGACTATTTGGGAAGGCCTCCATCTAAGGGCTGGATAGCTCAGATGGTAAGAGCACTGGTGTGCCAAAGACTAGTCGACTATTTGGGAAGGCTGCCATCTACGGGCTGGATAGCTCAGATGGTAAGAGCACTGGTGTGCCAAAGAGTAGTTGACTATTTGGGAAGGCCTCCATCTAAGGGCTGGATAGCTCAGATGGTAAGAGCGCTGGTGTGCCAAAGACTAGTTGACTATTAGGGATGGCCACCATTTAAGGGCTGGATAGCTCAGATGGTAAGAGCGCTGGTGTGCCAAAGACTAGTTGACTATTAGGGATGGCCACCATCTACGGGCTGGATAGCTCAGATGGTAAGAGCGCTGGTGTGCCAAAGACTAGTTGACTATTTAGGGAAGGCTACCATCTAAGGGCTGGATAGCTCAGATGGTAAGAGCACTGGTGTGCCAAAGACTGGTTGACTATTTGGGAAGGCCACCATCTAAGGGCTGGATAGCTCAGATAGTAAGAGGGCTGGTGTGCCAAAGACTGGTTGACTATTTGGGAAGGCTACCGTCTACGGGCTGGATAGCTCAGATGTAGGAGAGCGCCAGTAAGCAAACCCAGAGGTTCCGGGTTCGAGTCCTGATCCAGTCAACGTTGGTGAAATTCAAGCAGTTGAAATTCTGTGGCCACATCCTGACAGGAGAGGGAGGGAGAGGGAGAGAGAGGGGGACAGATAGAGAGAGAGAAGGGACAGATAGAGAGGGAGAAGGGACAGGGAGAGAGGGAGAAGGAGTGAGAGAAAGGGGGTAGAGAGAGAGAGAGTGAGAGAGATGGGAGAGAGAGGGGTGATAGAGGGAGAGGGAGAGAGAGAGTGAGAGGGGAGAGAAGGAGAGAGGGATAGAATTGTGATTAAGGAATCTTGCCTGATACAAAATAATCTGTGTAATCTTTGCATGAGGCCATATTGCTTACAGTGTGGACCACACTTTGATCCACTATTCAAGAACCAGAGAGTCCCCCGAAATCTTTGAACATGAGCAAGGTATTGAAAGAAAGAAATGCTTGGCTTTGGAGTGTGGACGTTACAAAAAAAAAAAAAAAGTAGGTCAGATCGTGACACTGAGGAGGTCACCATGTCAAACCATTCCCCCGAATCGTGACCCCCCTCCTTCCATCTGACCCAGCCACATACTGGTACTTAAAAGAGTTCCAAAACCCTACAACCCACTTTTGCTGATCACCGCAATTCCAAAACATCTGAAACCAATCATCTTTCTTTCTTTTTTTTTCTTTCTTTTTTACGGGTATTGGGGTTTTAAATCGTCCCTCCACAAACTGGGCTACCAATATCCAGGAGACTTTAAGATATGAGAAACTTTGACCCGAATCGCTGGTCCAGGTTTGAAACTATAACTCCCCCCTGAAATATCCCCGACTGTGAATTCCAAAGAAACACTGCTTTATGGCCCCCGTGGGAACTTGGGGGGCTGGGGGGAGTTTCTTGGGGGATCTCGCTCCCAAAAAATTGGCAGCAGCCTAAAAGAGTTGTCTGCACTCCTCATGGAAACTGGCTATCAACAGAGTAGCCCATTTAGAATATGACTCCCACTGCACCATTTTGGAACTTGTGAACCACGCGGAGAAATTTGAAAAGTTAGATTCAACCTTGCAAATCGCTTCACATCTCATCTGTGCACAATGTCTGGTCCCTGCAGAGCAAGTATTGCACGACAGCACGACCAGGAAGATCTGTCGGTCTTGCATTTCCTCATAGAGCGCTGTGCGAAACGGGAGTTGGTTCTAAAGGGATAATCTCTCGATCCATCGGTCCTCGGTTAAATCCTGTTGTGAACCCATTGATTGGGGATCCTTGTGTCAGCCTAAAATGCGCATTGGGCCTGGAAGAATCCTGGACTCGGACAAGAACCCCGAGACCTTCGGCTCCCCACATTTGCTGTAATCTCTAATTCAAGGAAGTTTTTTAAATGACAATTCTTTCACAATGAGCTTTTTCATTCATTTTCCTCTCTGCCCACCCTCTCTTCTGTCCTCATCTCAGTCCTCTCTCTCTTTCTTTCCCCTCTCTCTGTACCTCTTTGTCTGTCTGTCTGTCTGTCTCGCTCCCTCTCTGTCTCTCCCTCTCTACCCTCTCTCATCTCTCTCCCATCTCTGTCTCTTGCTCTCCCCTTTCTCGGTCTCCCTCTCTGTCTCTCCAAATTCCCCTCTCTCTGTTTCTCTGTCTCTGTTTCTCTGTCTGTCTATCTTCCTCTCTCTCTCACCCTCTCTCTCTCTGTCTCTGTCTCTCACTCTATCTCTGTCTCACTCTCTCCCCTCTCTCTGTCTCAACCTCCTGTCTCTGTTTCTCTGTCTCTGTTTCTCTGTCTGTCTATCTTCCTCTCTCTCACCCTCCCTCTCTCTGTCTCTGTCTCTCACTCTATCTCTGTCTCACTCTCTCCCCTCTGTCTGTCTCACCCTCCTGTCTCACCTCTCTGTATGTCTCATCTTCCCCTCTCTCCCACTCCCTTGTCTCCCCTCTCTCTCCCCTCTGTTTCTGTTAGTCTCTCTCTTCCTTTCTCTCCCCCTTTCTCTGTCTCTTGCTCTCCCCTTTTTCTATCTGTCTCCCTGTCTGTCTCTCAAACTGTCTCTCTCTGTTTCTCTGTCTCTCTCTCCCCTCATCTCCCTCTCTACCCATCTCTCTCTCTCTCTCTCTCTCTCTCTCTCTCTCTCTCTCTCTCTCTCTCTCTCTCTCTCTCTCTCTCTCTCTCTCTCTCTCTCTTCCCCTATCTCTCTCTTCTCCATCTCCCTCGTCCCAGTCCACTTCCTCCCAAGTGGACAGCGCACGCAGACCGCCAAATCAAATCGCGCTCCACGCATGAGCGCCCTCATTTGTTTTTTTTTCCGAGAAAAATGTAAGCCGACGACAGCCCGAATGCAATCTAGCCCACCGCTAATAAGTCAGGCAGGCGTATTACCAAAAGGATTGGGCTGTTTGCCTTATCATCTTGTTCGTATATCGACGTACGTCCGCTCATGTGTCCTTGTCTTCATTTTTGATGTGATAATAATTCCCCCCCCCCCCCCCCCGTGCACTTTCCATCGATGAGAGTACACCGAATAGCAATAGGATAGCAGACTAATGATCTTCTCTGGTTCCAACTGAACGGATGATCATCCCCGCCGCCATTTTTGTTATGACCGGTGGAAAAGGTCGTGACTATCGGGGCCATTCCCACCGTGCAAATAACCGCGATTTTTGAATCGCAATTAAAAAAAACGGTGTTTTGTTTTTTTGTGCTCGCGTCCACGCGCGACGCAAACACTCGCGAGGGTGGCGTGGGTAGCGATCGTCAAACGATGCGTTTGTCCCTGAGGGTGGCCCATGCAGGGAGGGAGAAATTACAAACAAGCTTGGCACTTCCTGTCAGACAGCGCGAGTGGTGCATTGTGGGATTAAAGAAAGAAGAAAGAAAACGTTCTAGGAATGTTCCCACATGCACCGCATGGCAAATAAACATAATTATTTAGAGTGATATACAGTAATGTTGCAAACTGCTTACTGACGAAAATTACCAACATGCAAATCTCAACATTTAGTGGGCCTGACCTTTCGATCCTAGCAGGACCTTTCTCGATGGCCTTTGTGATTATTTAGAAAGTAATCATAATACATGTCTGGCACGTGCAAAGTGATGTTTTTAAGACTCCCCCCCCCCCCGCCCCCACCAATTGCAGGTGCACAGATTTACTGATTTCCTCTCCAAATTTGAGACCTCCCCCCCTTTCTCCGAATCCTCCAGCGCACCCATCCATAGCATATCAAACTCATTTCCTCAGCAAATTATCGGCTGCCAAACTCTGGGATGCCCTTCGAAAAAATAATCTGGTGGCGAGACTCCGCTCCTGAAATGACGTTTATATACGTATCTGTGCTCCCACTATTGGTTAACAATAACAGTACAGCCTGATTGCCATGCGTTCCTTCACCGGGGGATGGTTGACTTGATACAACTGTACAACTCGGACGATCACGCCCCTTGTTTTCACAGCAAACACCCGACGGGGACATGGAAGGAAAAGCCAAATTGTTGTCTTCATTTTTTGTTTTTTTACAAGGTTTTTTTTTTTTTGCCTGCACTGTAACGGGCGCAAAATAGGAAAATCTAGGAGAGGAGATGTTTGCAGGTCGAGTTTGGACAAAGACGAATGAAACACGGGGATGTTACAGATACAAACAAACAGTATTTAAAAAAAAAAAAAAAAAAGAACCGAAGAAATGTCTGTTTGATCATTTAAGGATTTCTCAAGATAACTTGTGGATGGATATGGAATGAAAATAACAAAAACCCTGTAAAGTTTGAAAAAAGGAGAAGGGTTTAGAAAAAAACACATGGCCAAGCCTTAGGTGAGAATCAGTGAGATTTTGTTGGATGATGTGTTGCCAAGGCAGCGGAAGAATAAGTATACCAGGCTGTTCCTGTTTCTCATTTCACCCATGAATGCATTTGAAGCATAGTTTGGAAGGGCTATGATTTGACAGACGAAGCGGCCCTCGTTAATAGTACTGCAGAACAGTAAAACCATAGGACTGCTAAACATGTGACATGATGGCTCATACAATATTCCAAGTTGCTTTCATAGAAATTATGGTCTAGCCCCCTCTATTGTTCATTTGGTGCCAGTCCAAGTTAACCTGACCCAGATTTTTTTTCATTTTCAAATCCCTTATATCCACTGCTGGTATTGAGTTTCAAAGAGAAAAAAATCTGTGCTGTAGAGGCTCTGGCTGTGATGCCACCACCTTTTGACCTTTGAACACCCATTTAAAGGTGATGATGCCATTTTCAGAGCGGTTTGAAAGAGGCTCTGTAATGCCGGTGAAAAGTGCTGGTGAAGTAATGCCCTCTTGCGGCGCCCATATGAGCTTAACAAAGTATTACAATGATGTGGCTCTCTGGGAAGGATCGGAGGAAAGCAACCCACTGTCGTTGCCATGGCAAAGTCGTGTGATGTCACAGGGCAGTCGTGCCGAACCGTGCCATCTGCCCGGAGAGTGTCCTTTCATCGTATCAAAGGCAGCGAGAGACCAAGGAAGGTCGTCTCACCTTCCCCTGCCCTCTCCTTCTCTTTTGGCGGCTTATGGCAAAGATTGATGGCCCGATAAGATTCCTAAAAGAAAACATTGACGGCCTCATTCATAACCCCCCCCCCTTTCCTCTGTCCCCCTTTGACTAGTTTTAATTTTTTTTTAGGGGGGGGAGGCCTAATCTTGAGTCACTCAGTGATGGATCTTCTCTCATCTCGAGAATGGCTTCGAGCGTGATGTCTGAACCATGAGCAGTTTTGACATTGGAAATGAATCCCAATTTATCAAAAAAAATAAAAACCGCAAGACCCCTGAAAAGACATTCCCCTACCCCCCCCCATCACCCTCACTTCCTCTCCCCTGCCTCTTCTCTTCTCCTCTTCTCCGTCCTCAATATAGCTCAACCTCCTAACCTCCTTTCTCCCGCAACTCCCCGCCCCATCCCTCAGCCTCCCTATTAAGGTAGGTCGTCCATTGAGGCTGAAAGACCATCCAATAACAAGGTGCTCTCGCATGTTGGTGCAGAGGACAGGGACGGAGGAAGGAGCAATGAGAGAAATTTTGTCAGAGATTGCGAGCGGGGAATCGCTGTTTGTGTAAAACCGCAGCCGGTGTCGGCCATCATAACTCCCCCCCCCCCCCCCGGGGTTCGTCTGATCTGGTTGGGGCTGATAGCTTATTTTTTTTTTTTTTTTTTTTTGGGGGGGGGGTTGTTGAAAGGATGTTTGATGCTACAATTTTTGAGGGGAGAAGGAGGGAGAGGCAGAGGCAGAGGGCAGAATTTAACGTTTTCTTTGCCATTTTGTTGCCAAGTTGTTGAAAAGTGAAAACAATTAATGCTAACCAGAAATATTTTTTATCAACTTTTGTCAGACTTTCCTTTGGAATTTCTTGTGGAAAAGTCGACATTTAAAAAAAAGAAAAAGGTCATTGTCAAGTTGTCAAACCCTTCTTCCCTTGCCTTCACGGCTCACACTGATGGCGATCCTCAACTTTAAACAGCTAAACAAACCAATTCCTAACACCAAGGACAAGAGAAAGCGTTCGTAACAATCAATCCACTTTGTTACAGCGGCCGGCAATGCCCTTCAAATATTTATTCAGACATTGTTCCCCGATATTGATTTCAATTTCCGCCAGCCATTCCGAACAGTCAACAGGTGTCTCTCCCCACGCAGACAGAGACACGGAGAGTCGATGGAAATCCCTCGTTTTGTTTTTTTTTTACCCCGCAAGTCTCGCCTCATTCAGTTATTGGTTTTCTCCCCCTCCCCCCCCCCCCCCGACTCTTATTTTTTTGACGCCCGACATTTTATTAGTTTTCGGAGCAGACATTGGAAGGATGTAACACTTTTTTTGGTTTTCCGGCGGGGAGGGGAGGGAGGGAGGCGCTTTGGAACAAAGAATGTGACGATTGATTTTTCATCCCCTTTTTTCAGGTTTGGGCTGTTTGGTCAGCCATCTGTTTCTGCCAGGGAAAGGCTAACCTAGATTCCTATCCAGACATCCGTCAAGAGAAACTATCTACTTTATCTCTCTCGGTCCCCGGGAGAGACACTTGTTCCTTTGTGTCCAGGAAAAAAAGAAAAAGAATATCGACTTTCTTGTCGCATACTCCATCTTAATAAAAACAAGTTGTTAAGACCCTTTAAAAAAGAAAAAAAAAGAATCAAGCCCTCTTTTTACAGTTGATCACAGTTGATCACAGTCATTGGGATTTCGTGCGATACCAGAACTGCCAGTATCCGAGTTTGGTTCATGAAAATTGGTTGGTTGCATCTGAATGAAAATGGGGGTGTGATCCCTGGATATTACTTGAAGGTTTGCATGGTGGAAATGCTTTAAAGTTGAAGGTTTGCGGTGACACCATGTAACACATCTCCAGGGATAAGATTTGAAGTTTTGCATGGTGGAAGTACCAAGTGGAAGGTTTGCGGTGACACCATGTAGCACATCTCTAGGGATAAGATTGGAAGGTTTGCATGGTGGAAGTACTAAGTGGAAGGTTTACGGTGACTCCATGTAGCACATCTCTAGGGATAAGATTTGAAGGTTTGCATGGTGGAAGTACCAAGTGGAAGGTTTGCGGTGACACCATGTAACACATCTCTTTCACGGAGGAGTGTGGCTCTGAAAAGAGCCGGTAACTCAATGTTTTGGGTAGTGTGTACTCTTCCCGTCATCAGGAGACATGGGGACCAGTGATCCTTGGAGATATAGTCCAAGTTTTCTTTCCCATTTTAAAAATAAAATTAGCTATTAAAGGCCCTATACAATAGTGGGAAAGGTCAAAAGATTGCCAAGTTTGTGTGTTAAACCATAAAACATTCCAAAAAAGGCAATGCTGCGTAGGTTTTAGCTCAAATGGTGATCTGAGAAAGTAGAAAAATGCAAAAGAAAATCACGGTTTATGCACTATTCTGTTTAGTAGGCTATAAGAATTAAACTATTTTTCAATGTTTGAGTAAATATTTCTCAAAAAAGTACAGCATCCCAGTCCGTAAGATTTCAACATGAGGATTCTATCATGACCATCTACAAACTGTGTAAAATTTGAAGGAAATCTGTGGACATCAATGTTTCCTGATCTTCCCAATGTTGTATTGGACCTTTAAAGAAGGCCCACTGTGGTGATAGATGCCGAGGACTCAAATCAACTTTCAAACACTCCAAGAACGGTGTCCCAACTCTGACCCCCAACGGCCCCCGCATTATTCGGGTCATTTTAAACTCGGCAGGAAGTCCTCCTGGGGCTGTGCGCAACCTCTCTCTCGTCTTCGTCATCGTCGGTCCGAGTGGCCCGTCCCATAGGCGCGGTATATCGACCACGCTCCCTCCCTTCCCTTTTGTATCCGTCTCGGTTTTAGTGAAAGAAAAAAAAAACCCACCAAAACCCAGGCCCGTTTATACACTTCAGGACACGGAGTGAACCCTTTTTCCTCTGCTTCCCCTTGTCCGGTGCAAATCTGACGTTCCCCTTTATACCCGTGGTCCATCCTTCCGCGTGGGGAAGAAAACCTTGTTTGCGGTTAATGCCCCAAACCCTCCTTCTGTCCTTCCAAGTCTATTTCCCAGTCCCCCCCTCCCAACAAAAAAAGTTATGCTGTTTCAATTTCACATACTTAACCCCAGCGGGCATTTGATCAAACTGCAGAGTACAGAACAACCACAAGAAAGACAACCTATAGACCATAGGGGGGATTTGTCTGAAGTGGTACAGGTAGAGAATTGCCATCTTGTCAAAATACCTGTCTATGATTGATCCGCTTTTTCAAGGTGATTTAGGCCCCCTATGGCCAGACATCAGCGGTTCTATTTATTTTTTAGAGGGGGGAGGTTTGATGAGTGAAGGAAAGAGGCCATGTATTGATTACGTCGGAGAGAGGGAGAAGACGGGCTGAGAAAGGGGGGGGGGACAGAGAGACAGAGACAGAGATTGAAACTGAGAGACAGCAAGAGACAGAGAGACAGAGCTAGAGACAGAGAGACAGATAGAAAGAGAGAAGCAGAGACAGACAGAGAGGCAGACAGAATGGCAGAGAAACAGAAAAAGAGAGA
This sequence comes from Luidia sarsii, assembly GCA_949987565.1. Lineage (NCBI taxonomy): Eukaryota > Metazoa > Echinodermata > Asteroidea > Paxillosida > Luidiidae > Luidia > Luidia sarsii. The sequence goes on along the minus strand of OX465114.1, from coordinate 16,846,472 downwards.
AAAAGAGAAAGAGGGAGAAAGGGAGAGAAACATGTAGACAGAGCTAGAGATTGAAACTGAGAGACAGCAAGATACAGACAGGGAGAAAGAGAGAGACAGAGAGACAAAGAGAAAGAGGTAGACATGTATGAGACAGAGAGATTGAAACTGAGAGACCGAGCAAGATACAGACAGGGAGAAAGAGAGAGAGACAGAGAGACAGAGAGAGAGAAAGAGAAAGAGATAGACATAAAGAGAGACAGAGAGATTGAAACTGAGAGACCGAGCAAGATACAGACAGAGAGACAGAGAGAGACAAAGAGAAAGAGGTAGACAGAAAGAGAGACAGAGAGACAGAGAAAGGTAGAGAGAGAGAAAGATAGACAGAGAGACAGAGAGAAAGGAAGAAACATAGAGGAGAGAATAGGTCTTGCTGCCGGAGCAGATCTTGGCGGCTCTCCTCAGAAAGAAAGCCGTTGACTAAAAGCTTTTTCCTTGGGGGGTTATAGTTGGAGGGTTTTCACTTTCGTCAGGGGCTGATCGAACAGACTCTACAGTGTGGCCCCGACCGACTTTCCCAAGCCACAGAGCTCTGTCCCACGTGGTCGGTTATCAGACAGGGGGTGGAGGTGCACAGGAGTGTATATGAGGGAGGTTTTGTTTTGGGATATGCCTTGCTGAAAGTAAAAAAAGAAATCGAATCTCAAACATCTCGAGGGCCTTATGTTTCAATGGGGTCATTCAGACACTGTACTAAAAGTGGTCTATCTTCGGTTTAAACTGAAAAGGGTCTATCTACCGGGTAGTTGTGTCTGAATGGTCTACATTGTACGTAGACCGTTTTGGGTACTACAAATGGTCTATCTTAGACCGCCGAGGAGGGGTGGACTAGACTACGAAGACCAGTCTACGTAGACCGGTCTACAAACCTTAACGTGTCTGAACGGTCTATCTCATAACCACATCTGGTTTAGGTAGCAAGCGGGCGCATTACATAACCGGTGATTTATGTTCGTGGCCCAAACCGCCACGAAATACAAGGACGCGATGTGCATTCCAACGTGTGCAAAGCAACGTGTCCAACGATGTGCAAAGCAACGTGTGTGACCTCTTAGTACCAGAGATAGACTGTTTTCAGTTGAACTCAGTGAGTATGAACGCAAGGGGTTTGCAATGAAATGTTTACCTCCCGCTGTGACCGCAAATGATAGACCTTTTTCGGTCTCCGTAGTACGGTGTCTGAACATAGCCACTGGCTTTACGTTTTGGACACCATGTGATGGAGTGCTGTTTTGTGAGTGAGCATGGTTCATCTTTCTCCTTAAGACGAACAGAGCATGCTGTTTGAAACGTGGAATGAAACAGCCCCTCACCCTGGTTCTTTTCAGAGCCACACACTCACTCACTCACAAAAGGGCATTCCCTTTACATGGTGTTACATGTTTTACCTGATGATGCGACAGAGAGACAGAGGGGTCAGAGGTAGAGGGACAGGGACAGGGACAGGAACAGAGACAAGGAGAGGGACAGGGACAGGGACGGGGACGGGGACGGGGACGGGGACGGGGACGGGGACGGGGACGGGGACGGGGACGGGGACGGGGACGGGGACAGGGACAGGGACAGGGACAGGGACAGGGAAAGGGACAGGGACAGGGACAGGGACAGGGACAGGGACAGGGACAGGGACAGGGACAGGGACAGGGACAGGGACAGGGACAGGGACAGGGACAGGGAGAGGGGGAGAGAAAGAAAGAGAGAGAGAGGGGGCAGAGGTAGAGGTAGAGAGAGAGGGGGGCCTGGGTGAGAGAGATGGGGGAGAGATAGAAAGGGGGAGAGAGAGGGGGAGAGGGGGAGCGAGAAGGGGAGTAAGAGAGAGGGAGTAAGATAGAGAAATTAAATGAGAATTGCAACTGTGTGCCTGAAATATCTACTTAGGAGCTGATAATGCTCAGTACCTATTGGATGTCTTGAAGGGCGTTGACCCTCTTTCCCCACCTGTCATCCCCCCACCATGCTCACTGTACTCGATCCCTGCCCATGGTCTAATGAAACTCGGAAAAGACCAAAGACCAACCCAGCCCAAAAAAAAAAAGAGGCTCAAGAAAACCACCAGACTACGAAGAAACCACAGGCGCCTTTACCTCCGCACCCTCTCCCTCCCTCATATCCCTTGTGGATGGCTAGATTTCTTCCCCTCCACCCAGCCTAGTTGCCTGTATGTAGCACCAAGGATATCGTTGGTAGTACCCACAGGGCCTTGCTGGTTGCATTTGGTCCCAGGGCTGCCATTGGTCTTGTACAGTATGGTGGGCCTACTGTGTGTGCAATGGGTACTGCACCCAGCAGGATGTCCACTGGTTTCCCAGATGGAAGGTCGTTGGCCTTTTGAGACCGAGGTGAAATGTGTGCTCACTGCTCATAGCTCCATGCTCATTCATTGGGTTTCTTATCTATTAGAAGCATCGTGCTTGACTACATGTACATGTACAAATGTACATGATTGTACAGTACGGTACAGTACATAACATGTACTGTACATACTGTACACACTGTACAAATGTACCAAGCATACAATGATACATGTACATTGTGCAACACTCCAACAGTGCTATACCTAACTAGTAACATGAATGATTCCATCAATGCTACTGGGATTCTTCCTCTCAGTTCTGTGGTTTCCTTTCATTTGTTTTCTTCCAAAGTCAATTGGATCCAATTGAAATGTCTCTGATGGATTAATAAAGGGTTTTATAATGTTTCCCACGAGTTCTATAGTACAATGGGATTATGTAATGGGGGTATTGTTCTATAGTTGAGTACAGTATAAAAGTTTGCACTCGTTAGCCTTTTTCATTCTCTCCTTTTTCGATCTGTGTCGAAACCAACCCGGATCTGTCCCAGTAAGTTTTCATACCGGGTCAGAGAGACGCAACGTTTCATATTGTGCTTTTCGTGAACCAGCTTATACGTGAATCCTGTAATGTTTAACCCGCTCATTGCAGTTTTTGAAACCGGTTTGAGATTTTTCAACCACAGTTACTACCCAGGGTTGATTTTGATCCGGTTGGGTCGTTCGACCCCGGGGTTGATTTAGGGTTGAAACTTTCCAAGTGTGAAAAGGGTGTGAAAAAAAACCCCTCGGGGTTGGATCGTGGTTCCGACCCCAAGATTTTTGACAGTGTGAAAGTGTCGTTTGACTGAGTCTTGCCAGCTGTCTGTCATTTCCCCCTGCCCCCCCCCCTTCCCGGGCCCCCTTCTCCCATTTTCAGATTTTCTCATCCTAAAGTTGATTTGAGCTCAACGGCAAAGATCTGCTGACCTTCCCCTCTAAGTCCAAGATCTCCTTTTGGTGGCAAGGATGGAGGCCTAGACTTGCGAAGGCTCTAGGCAGACCTGTACATGTACGTGTTGAAGTTAAACAGAGAGACTATGTGGTCGCCTGCCTTGCAATGCATCAAGGGATGGTGTTGGCGACGACAGCTTGTTGGCACACATTGCTGGTTGTTTTATCGAATCCCGGTGGGCTTTCCCGAGGCAAATCTGTCTGGGCACTCAATTTTCTGCTCCATTTCATCTTAACCAGGGGGGTGCTTTATTTCCCGAATCAAACTAAACAGCTTTGTCTCCCTTTTCTTTCTCTTTGCAGGTAAGTGTGACCTGTGCAATGACTGTATGACGACTGTGGCACTGCCCACTACTCCTCACTAGTTCTAGTTGGTATGTGATTAGGTATGGACTTGCAGTGTCTTCATAAGGTAATGTGTGATTTGAGGCCGGATCTGAATGAACAGCCGTGGCTGCAGCCAAAGTCTTATTCATAGCCACAGTTGTACAGTATCTGTAGCCATAGCCGCAGTTGTATCTAAAGCCATAGCTGCAATTGTATATTAAGCCATAGCCACAGTTGTACGGTATCTGTAGCCATAGCCGCAGTTGTATCTAAAGCCATAGCTGCAATTGTATATGTAGCCATAGCCACAGTTGTACGGTATCTGTAGCCATATTAGCCACAGTTGTACGGTATCTGTAGCCACAGCCACAGTTGTATCTGTAGCCATAGCCACAGTTGTATCTGTAGCCATAGCCACAGTTGCATCTGTAGCCATAGCCACAGTTTTATCTGTAGCCATAGCCACAGTTGTATCTGTAGCCATAGCCACAGTTGTATCTGTAGCCATAGCCAAAGTTGTATCTGTAGCCGCAGCCACAGTTGTATATGTAGCCATAGCCACAGTTATATCTGTAGCCATGGCCATAACCTTAGTTATAGCTGTACTGTGTAGTCACAACTGTAGCTATAGCCAAGTAATTGAGATCTTGGGCTTGCCAGAATGGATCGGCTATGGCTTCAGTTTGTGCACAGGTCTATGTCTGACTTCTGTCAGATGTTACACGCCGGCAACAGACATTGCCGTCATCCCGGTACTTGTTGGCACAAACATGAAGGCAATCCGTGTAATAATGCAGTACATATTCCATCGGTGGAGACCTCAGTTCCGGTCCACAACAAAATTCTGTTATGTTGACATAGCCACTTAGCTGAGTGTGTCTGGCCACTGGAGGTAGAATTAATTCTGCCTCGCATGGTCAGACCAAGCGCAAGGTATCTTGAGGCAGTTGTTGCACGGATAGTGCTCGTGTCCTTGAGCGAGGGACCCTGCACTTTGAAAGACCTCCCCCCCTTTCCAGCCAAGAGTACTCCTGTAGTGTTTGGTTAGCCCATGATATACATGTACGTGTACGTGTTCGTACGTGTGTGTGCATCTGTGCGTGTTGGCTGCTCAAAGAGCAGCCAAGGCTGCGGATTCTTATGGGATTCCAGTGGAGGTCGTCTTTCAAAAGATATTCTTGCATTGGCAAGATCGAAATGTTCACAGATTTACATGAAGCTAATACAGTTTTCAAATGGTTATGGTAGAAACCTTGCACTGAAATAGTTCTGCCTAAAATGCTGTATTTTGGGAGAAAAGAGTAAAATAAATCGTTTACGTCTCATCCCTGCATGTACCAGTAGATCTAAAAGATTTTTTAGGAACAATACGTTGAATGCTGCATTTTCGCAAAATAAATAAAGTGGTTTTCAATATTTTTCTCGAGACTCGGTCGGCAGATTGAGCTGAAATTGTCACAGGTGTGCTATTTCATGCATTATGTTGGATCAGACAACGTATGGATGATATTCTATGACCTTGACCAATGTTGTGTTATCCCTTTAATGAACAGGGGTGATTAGGAAAAAAAATGCATCAGGATCTCTTTTGGGTTGTGAAACAGAGAGGCACCATTGTTTTCGATAGCACCCCCCCCCCTCCATACCAAACTGAAGTTAATTGGAGAGTCCACTTGGAGGTGTTTGGGGACTTGTGGATTTCTAAATGCTCCACTGACCCCTGCGTTAATGCACCCGCACTGTAATTTTTAAAAAAAAGCTGACGCGACAGTGCATACCTATACGGAATTTGGTTAACGGAACGTGACGCCGCCTAGTCGCGCTCAACTAGACACAGCCCAGGAGTATGGAGGGAACCTTGGGGTGCGATGCTCTTGTCAACTCTGCGCACTTGCAGACTCCCTACACACGGGTATCGCAATCACTCCAGTATGCGGTCAGTTCCGTGTGACTGTACGGCGCAGGGCATAACGTTGGCACCATTTCGGTCAAACTATGCTAAGGCTGAGGTGTCGGAGTCTAAACTCTCAATCGGCCGACTGCATTAGTACAGCCACTCTATCTGCCCCTGGGTTATTCGGGCAGCGGCAAATATGTTTTCCCGCAATTTCAGTCGCGAGGCCCCCCCTTTCTTCTGCCCTAGTTCTCTTTGCCAAAGATTGATTCTGCGGTCCACATCCTGCGTCTGATGCAGAGTAAGAGAGAAAGCCAGTGAGAGAGGAAGAGAGAGGGGGAGAGAGAGAGAGAGTGAGGGAGGGAGAGAGACAGAGAGAGAGGGAGAGAGGGGGAGGGAGAGAGAGAGAGAGAGAGAGAGTGAGGGAGGGAGAGAGACAGAGAGGGGGGAGAGAGAGAGAGAGGAGAGAGAAAGAGAGGAGAGAGAGAGAGGGAGAGGGAGAGAGAGGGGAAAGAGAGAGGGGGAGAGAGAGGGAGAGAGAGAGAGAGAGAGAGAGAGAGAGAGAGGAGAGAGAGAGAGGAGAGAGAGGGTGAGACTGAGAGAGAGAGGGGGAGAGGGGGAGAGAGAGATGGGGGAGAGAGAGGTGAGAGAAAGAGGAGGGAGAGAGAGAGAGAGAGAGAGAGTGAGGGAGGGAGAGAGACAGAGAGAGAGGGGGAGAGGGGGAGGGAGAGAGAGATGAGAGGGAGACAGAGAGATGTACACTACAGGTCTGGCGAGAGCCTTCGAAAGTCAAGGCCTCCATCCTTGCCACCAACATGAGATCTTGGACTTAGAGGGGAAGGTCAGCAGATCTTTGCCGGTGAGCTCAAATCAACTTTAGGCTGAGAAAATCTGAAAATGGGAGAAGGGGGCCCGGGAAGGGGGGGGGCAGGGGGAAATGACAGACAGTTGGCAAGACTCTTGGCAAGAGCTCAAAAGACACTTTCAAACTGTCAAAAATCTCAGTCTCGGAACTGCGATCCAACCACAAGGATTTTTGTTCACACCCTTTTCACACTTGGAAAGTTTCAACGCTAAGTCAATCCCGGGGTCGAACGACCTAACCGGATCAAAAACAACCCTGGGTAGTAACTGGGGTTGAAACATCTCAACCCGGTTTCAAAAACTGAATAGAAACAGGCGTTTGTCTGTGATCCGGATCACCGACACCCGGAATATAGTGGGTAAGAAATACCGGGTGTTAGCGTGTGCTCAGTAGAAACACGCTGAATGAGTTAAGAGGCGAGCCTTGCCTATTCAGTGATCAGGATTGCACCACTGCAAACCATGTCTGCTGTGTCTCTAAACTCTCTATCCTTCCCACCTGACACATCTCGGCCTTGCTTCCTCTTTGGAGCAGCTGTTGGACCCATCGTGACATTCTTTGGCTTGGGGGACTAAAAAATGCTCCTTTTGGAGGGCCGTTAATCTAATTATGTCTGTGTGTGTGAATGTGTGGATGCTGAAAGCACTACCACCTCAAATATCTACCACATGCTGGGTTGGAGAATGTTCCTTTGTACTTTGATGTGAAAAGAGAGAGAGAGAGAGTAAAAAAAAGTGGAGCTGGTTTCAAATTGCTTGGACCATTTCATTCCCTGTGAGATTGGTTGCACTGTGTTTAAGGTGATGACTGCAGCCACTGTCAGTTTGATGGGGGGGGGGGGGGGTAGGGGGGGATGGGTTAGGCCTTTAAGGGGACATGACCCAGCTTCATGGACTGAATTGGCAAGGGGAGGGTTGCATTGCCGGCTTCTGTTTGCTGTCAGATGCCTGAGCTGACTAGGTAACAGATGATTAGCGAAGGGCCCTTTCCATTGCACTGTCCCAAATAAAATGCGATTATTTTGATCGTGATTTGAATCACGGTTCACACTCCACTTTGTGTGGGTGTGTGTGTGTTTGTGTGTGTGGACACAATAAACGTGATTATTACTTAGTGGGATTTGGATCACGATTTGAATCGCGGTTCAACTCCACCTTTTTTTGCGTGTGTGGACATAATAAACGCGATTATTAGTGTGAGTTGAATCGTGATTCGAACACTATAACTAAGTGAGCCCTTTACAAATAATCACGTTTATTTGCAACGCGGTGTGTGTGGGAATCGCACCATATTTTTTTTAATCCCACAATGCACTGCTCACGCTCTGATTGACAGGAAGTTCCTTGCTTGTCTCGCCGAATGGGCCACCCTCAAGGACACACCCACCGTTTGACCACAACTGCAAATCACAAGCGGTTCACAAGTGGCTTGTGTGAACGCGAGCAAAAAACAACAACTGGTTTTGAAATTGCAATTATTTGGACAGTGGGAATGGCCTTAGAGCTACATTTCCACAGGACTTCAAAAAAATGGGAAATTTTAACCGAGATGAAGGTTCTAGTTCAAACGGGTAGATCTTACTCACCGTTTCATTTGACATTGTCAAGGACGGTCAGGGGAAGAGCAAGATCTGAGATGCCTTCTGAATGAGGCAGTATGCACAGAGCAAACAGACTCTTTGACGTCGGCAATCTTCACAGAACCCGAAATCTTTCCACTCTTTTTTTTATTTTTTTATTATGCAAGGACGGCTTGTCACAACAACAAAAACACTCCCCTCTTCCTTCCCCTTCTGTCTGAGAACTTGGCCCGGTCTGAAAATTGCTTTAGCCCGCATCTAGACCTTGATCAAGTCCCAAGTCACACTGTGCATTTCCCCCCCCCAAAAAAAAAAAAAAAAAAAAAAACAGCAAGGAAGAGTGTTAAAAAAAAAAAAAAAAATACCCTCTTCTGATGGAGCCGAGTGAGTGCCGATTCATTAACGTCTTAGTAGAATCAGTCGATTGAAACTAATCAAATATTTTGTTGCCGGTTCAGGAGAGAGCTGGGAAGAAAGGAAGAAAGTCGGCATGTGGGGGGGGGGGGTTGATGGGGGTGATAGGTTTCTCGGTCTTTAAGACACAAGCGCCAGCCCGGCGTGATGATTTAATGAAATCTGCACTCACTGAGGTGGGCCGGGGATGTGCAGTGTAATTAAGAGTCAGGTCACCAGGGGATTACATCTCTGTCGTTTTTTGTCTTCCTGTCTCTCTCTGTTTCTCTCTGCCTCTGTCTTTCTGTCTCTCTGTCTCCCATCTTTCTTTCTTCGTCTGTCTCTCTGCCCCTGTCTCTCTGTCTCTGTCTCTCTGCCTTTGTCTCTCTGCCTCTGTCTCTCTGTTTGTGTGTCTCTGCCTCTGTCTCTCTCTGTCTCTCTCTGTCTCTCTCTGTCTCTGTCTTTCTGTCTCCCGTTTTTCTGTCTTCGTCTGTCTCCACTATATATGGCTCTGCCTCTCTGCCCCTGTCTCTCTGTCTCTCTGCCTCTGTCTCTGTCTCTCTGCCTCTGTCTCTCCACCCTCTGTCTCTCTGCTTATGTCTCTCTGCCTCTGTATCTCTGCCTCTGTCTCTCTGCCTCTGTCTCTCTGCCTCTGTCTCTCTGCCTCTGTCTCTCTGCCTCTGTCTCTCTACCTATGTCTCTCTGCCTCTGTCTCTCTGCCTCTGTCTCACTGCCTCTGTCTCTCTGCCTCTGTCTCTCTGCCTCTGTCTCTCTGCCTCTGTCTCTCTGTCTTTGTCTCTCTACCTATGTCTCTCTGCCTCTGTCTCTCTGCCTCTGTCTCTCTGCCTCTGTCTCTCTGCCTCTGTCTCTCTGCCTCTGTCTCTCTGCCTCTGTTTCTCTGCCTCTGTCTCTTTACCTATGTCTCTCTGCCTCTGTCTCCCTGCCTCTGTCTCTCTGCATCTGTTTCTCTACCTCTGTCTCTCTGCCTCTGTCTCTCTACCTCTGTCTCTCTACCTCTGTCTCTCTGCCTCTGTCTCTCTACCTATGTCTCTCTGCCTCTGTCTCTCTGCCTCTGTCTCTCTGCCTCTGTCTCTCTACCTATGTCTCCCTGCCTCTGTCTCTCTGCCTCTGTCTATCTGCCTCTGTCTCTCTGCCTCTGTCTCTCTGCCTCTGTCTCTCTCCCTCTCTATCTCTCATATACCAATACAAGTCTGTTAATGCTACTAGCTAGCTGGCAATTGCAGTCAATCTTTATACACAAGTGCCGCCGAGACCAAATATTTATTTTTCTTTATCAGGTCACAAGCCACGCAATTTGAGTCCAGTCTAAGTACGTGTCAGTTCCCAGTCCGAGTCCGAGTCTGAGGAATTTATTGTGAGTGAAGTCCAAGTCAGAGCCATACCGACTCAAACCGGATTTGAGTCCAGTCATAGTCATGAGCCATAGAAATCTGCCTTGGTTTTTTTTTCCAAGCAAGCATCATGAAGTTTTTATTGCCCGTGTGTGCTGGTTGAAAAACTTGAATCATGTTGCTGACATTGCATGCAATTCTTCCGAACCCTTACCCCAACCCCACCTCCCTCCACTCTCTCCTCCCCACCCCACCCGACCCCACCCTACCCTACCCCACCCCACCCCATATCACCCACCCCACCCCACCCTACCCAGCCCAAGCCCCCCCCCCCTTCACCCCCACTGGTGTCTTGGGGGGTAAAAGAGTTTTGAAATGTTTACACGTGCCTGTTTGGAAACTCTTGAAAATTTCAGAAGTGATGAACATGTGACTGTGAGACCAGTGGGGGCCCCTATGCATTGATGGCATTGCCGTTTGGAGCAGTCATAACTTGACCCTACCCAAACATCTTGAGGTCATTTCTGTCTCTTGAATCATGTTGTTTGAATTCTGCCAATGGTCCAGAAACACCCCCCCCCCTCTGAAAAAAAGAAGAAAGAAAAAAAGAAAGAAAGAAAGGAAAGAAATACCAACCAAAAAACAAGGTGACTCTTTGTGGGGGGAAAAAAACCCCACACAACCCCACACCCAAAACCATCACCCCCCGGAGTGTGCGTTTGTCTTTTCATCAGAATAAAATGAAAGTGAACTTTTCTTTCCTCGGAAGAGCATGCGACTCCCGTGTGGGAGATTGTCATATCAAGGTGATTAGATTATTGACGGGGAGTCTTGGTAAATCACTTTCTGTCCGATCTCGAGGGCACCATTGTTCGGGGGAAAATGAAAGAAGGGAAAGCCAGTTCACCACTTTCCACAAAAAAAAAAAAAAAAATGGAGGATGGAGTCTGGCTGTAAGGTAGGGGGTTAGTTTAGGCCTATAGGGGGACATGACCCAACTTCATGGAGTGAAATCAGTGAATTGGCAAGCGGAGGGTTGCATTGCCGGCTTCTGTTTGCTGTCAGATGCCTGAGCTGACGAGGTAACAGATGATTAGCGAAGGGCCCTTTCCATTGCACTGTCCCAAATAAAATGCGATTATTTTGATCGCGATTTGAATCACGGTTCATACGCCACTTTGTGTGTATGTGTCTGTGTGTGTGGACACAATAAACCTGATTATTAGTGGGATTTGGATCACGATTTGAATCGCGGTTCAAACTCCACCTTTTTTTGCATGTGTGGACATAATAAACGCGATTATTAGTGTGATTTGAAGCTTCCCCCCCCAAAAAAATAAATAAATGGAGGATGAAGTCTGGCTGTAATAGCTTCAGCATTGAGATAAACAGCTTGTTTCGTTTTTGGCGGATGGTGAATAGGAGAATGATGTACATGTGCGTGTGCTCTGTTCTCTTTCATCGGCCACAGTTAAATGCAGGCAACAGTTGTTGCTTTATTTTATATAGGTTGCAGGGTCTTTCAATTTTTTGGGGGCCACGGGGGTGTGTCCTGTCCTTCGCTGGAGGAGGGGCTTGTGGCTTGGTTGATAAAATAAATGAGCCCGCTTGTGCTCGTGCAAGGTGTACACCCCTGTCTGTTACTTTGGACCGGTCCTATCCCCTATACCCTGCCCCCTTTTTTTCATAGCGATGTGCCTTTTGCTTTGGGGGGATATCTAAAAGAAGAAAAATGGACACAAATTTCATCTTATTACACTTGCCTTTTCTCAAGAGGGTTATGTGTGCTCTGCCCCTCTGTCCCTTACCTCTCCCCCTCCCCCACAGAAAAGCCATCACCTTGCCCCCACTGGCGTCTATGGCTTTGCCAGATCCAAGAGGACCCCACAAGAGGGGAAGAGGGATGGGGAGATGGAGAGAGAGAGGGGGGAGGGAGAGGGGGAGAGAGGGAGAGGCAGATTGAGGCAGAGGCAGAGGCTGAGATAGTAGGCAGAGGCAGAGGCAGAGAGAGAGGGGGGGGAGGGAGAGGCAGAGGCAGAGGCAGAGGCAGAGGCAGAGGCTGAGGCAGAGACAGCGGTAAAGGCAGAGGCAGAGGCAGAGGCTGAGGAAGTAGGTAAAGGCAGAGGCAGAGAGAGAGGGAGAGGCATAGGCAGGGGCAGAGGCAGAGGCAGGAGCAGAGGCAGAGACAGAGGCAGAGACAGAGGCAGAGGTAGAGGCAGAGGCAGAGGCAGAGGCAGTGGCTGAGGCAGAGACAGAGACAGAGGCAGATACAGAGGCAGAGACAGAGGCAGAGACAGAGGCAGAGACAGAGGCAGTGGCTAAGGCAGAGACATGGGTAAAGGCAGAGGCAGAGGCAGAGGCTGAGGGAGTAGGCAGAGGCAGAGAGAGAGGCAGAGGCAGAGACAGAGGCAGTGGCTGAGGCAGTGGCTGAGGCAGAGACATGGATAAAGGCAGAGGCAGAGGCAGAGGCTGAGGGAGTAGGCAGAGGCAGAGAGAGAGGCAGAAGCAGAGGCAGAGGCAGAGGCATAGGCAGAGGCATAGGCAGAGGCATAGGCAGAGGCAGAGGCAGAGGCAGAGGCAGAGGCAGAGGCAGAGAGGCATAGGCAGAGGCAGGGACAGGGACAGAGGCAGAGGCAGAGGCAGGGGCAGGGACAGAGACAGAGACAGAGGCAGAGGCAGAGGCAGAGGGGGTAGGCAGAGGGAGGGGGAGGGGAACAGGGAGATGGAGGGGAGAGGGAGAAGGAAAGAGAGAGGCTAAGAAGAGGGAGTGAGATGTCAGCAGCATACAGTGCATACATGTACATACATACAATGTACATAAACACATACATACATACATGTACCTGTACATGTACAGTACATACCTACATACACCCCTACTTACATACATTTTGTACATACAAAGGTCACTAACACAGCCTCTTGCTCAGTCATTACATAGTCATCGTTGTTCACCTCACATACCACCACAGCTGGTTCTGCCAGGCAGTGGGGAGAAGAAAAAAAATCCCAACCACAACTGCCCGTAGGGGACTGTGCGTGGGGGCGCCCCACTCTTGCAAGTCTCCAGTCTTGTGCGGACGCCAAGAGTGGACAGAGGCAGGGGAAACAGGTTCCCGAATCCGATCAGCTCTCTCCGCTCCCCCGGATCTCAGGAATTTATGAACGGGCGTTTTTCTTGATTTTTGTGTGTGTGTGTGTGGAATATCTGGCGAGTCCTCTTCAAGCGTGGCTGAGTTTAGCATGAAAGGATTATTCTCCAAGAAAAAGGTAGGGGAGGCGGCAGAAGAAGATTTCTTTTTTTTAGGAGGGAAGGAGGGAGGGAGGGGGGTTGTAAATTGTTCTCAGTCCTGGGACTTTTCCTCTGGTCTAGCCACGGTGATTTAGACTCTCTGAATCGGGGTTTGTGGAGTACAGTTTGTGTGTGTGGGGGATTGTTTTATAGCTGGTTGTGTTGATTGGGTCTTCTTTTTTTTTTTAAGAGTGGGAAGAATGTCTTGCGATAGATTAACTACCGAGGAGGATTGTTCTTCAATCGGCTGCTCCCATGTCGATGTCAAAAACCCTCTCTGCCGCAGATGAATCCTATTGTAGGGGAAATATTGTAGATAATCTGCTCTAGCTATGCCCTGACAAGCTCTCCTTCCTCTTCGAACTTAACTTAACTTAATTGAATTTGTACAGCGCTAACAGTTTCAGAGCGCTGTACAGTAAAAAACCCACTAATATTAAACCACTTAAAATGTGCTAAAAGCAATTTTAGAGCATTGTACAGTAAAAACACCAAGAATTTAAACTGCAGTGAAATGCAGAGCACAATTATTAACACGGACAAATTTACAACATGTCATTTACAAACATCAAAACTACAGTAGAATGAAAAATACAAAATGATCATGATTGTTTCAACAAGAAGACAAAGACGAGGGCACTAGCTAATCACAATCGAATTAATATAATTAAAAACATAAACAATACATTATCAAGAGTACAATCATTAAAAAGTGACGTATGTACAGAATGCAATTTACAACAATTGAACTACAGTAGCATTGGAAAATGAAAGTTGATAGGCAATGAAACAGAAAAACAAACAGAACCACTGCACCAAATAGCAAAGAATAAAATCAGTTCGACTGAAAGAGATGTGTCTTCACTGTCCTCAGGGGAGCAGTCAGTGGTATTTTGAAGATTTTTTTTTTTTAGGGGGGGGGGGGGCTGGGGAGCAGAACTTTGGGGGGTGGGGAGCAGAACAATGGTGGGGAGTCTGCAGTTGGAGTAAAGCTCTCAGTTCTCGCATCCTTTCCTTCCACAAACAATAGGCCTTCAGAAAAAAAAATATAAAGAATGGGTAATACTAGGAACTTGTTGGCATGGGGGGGGGGTGGAGACGTTAATTCGCCCCAGGCATTTTGAGTGAAGGTAAAGTGAAACCGAGTGTTGATCGGTGTTGAAAGGGTGGTGATGGTGATGGTGGTGGTGATTGTGGCAGGGAGTTATGTAGGTAGTGGTTTGGCAGGCTTAATCCCCCCCTTGGTGATGTGAGGAAAAACCCCTGGCCCTTTGCCAAAACATCACCTGTCTCATTCTAAGACCTCGTTACTTTTGTAGAGGGAATGCAATATTTATTTTGTCCCTGGAGGCAGATTTACCCACAGGAACGTAGACTGTCCCTGGCTCAGTCTCAGACTGGCTGTGGTTTCCTTGCTGGGGGGGGGGGGGAGGGGGGTGGGGGGGCTAAACTCCATGAGCCTTTAGGAGGGAGGATTATTAAGCCCTGTCCGCACTGGACTTATTTTTTACCGAGCCTGTGGGTAACATTCCAATGGGTAAATCTTCCCGGCGTCCGCACTTGCACTTTTCGACTCGGGTAAACTAACCGAGACGATGGGTAAAACTAACCGACTCGTGTACATGTGCATGTACTCTAGGTACACAAACACGTTGTTACCCTGCGCCCACACGAGTCTTGCAGTAACGTAACGTGCGGGGCGCCGGATGCGGTTTTTTACCGAGTCGTTTACCGAGACGTCGTGTCCGGATTGGACTTATCGACTCGGTTAAACTGACCTGGTCAATTTAACCGGGCAGAAGTTGGTCGGTTAAACTATCCACTGGAGTCGGGTAAGTTACCTGGGAGGAAAACCTTCCTGGCCTGTCCGCACTGGACTTAAAATGGTCAATTTACCCATTTGCTCGGTTAGTTTACCCATTTTAAGTCCAGTACGGACGCGGCTTTAGACTTTTACAATTCTGATGGACCCTAATGTTTTTATATATGTCATCTGCAATCAATGCTGAGATTTGTATCGATAGGTGCGTTCACACTTGTGCTGAGATGGAATTTGAGAATGTATCAGTCGGTGCGTTCACACTGAAGCTTAGATTAAATTTATGAGAATCTATCAGTAGGTCCCTTCACACTTGTGCTGAGATGAAATTTATGAGAATGTATCGATCGGTGTGTTCACACTTGTACTGAGATGAAATTCATGAGAATGTATCGATCTGTGCGTTCACACTTGTGGTGAGATGAAATTCATGAGAATGTATCAATAGGTGTGTTCACACTTAAGCTTAGATGAAATTTATAAGAATGTATCAATAGGTATGTTCACACTTGTACTGAGATGAAATTCATGAGAATGTATCATAGGTGTGTTCACACTTGTACTGAGATGAAATTCATGAGAATGTATCAATAGGTGTGTTCACACTTGAGCTTAGATGAAATTTATAAGACTGTATCAATAGGTGCGTTCACACTTGTACTGAGATGAAATTCATGAGAATGTATCATAGGTGTGTTCACACTTGAGCTTAGATGAAATTCATGAGAATGTATCAATAGGTGTGTTCACACTTGAGCTTAGATGAAATTTATAAGACTGTATCAATAGGTGTGTTCACACTTGTACTGAGATGAAATTTATAAGAATGTATCGATCGGTGTGTTCATACTTGCGCTGAGATGAAATTTATAAGACTGTATCAATAGGTGTGTTCACACTTGTACTGAGATGAAATTTATAAGACTGTATCAATAGGTGTGTTCACACTTGTACTGAGATGAAATTTATAAGACTGTATCAATAGGTGTGTTCACACTTGTGCTGAGATGAAATTTATGAGAATGCAATAGGTGTGTTCACACTTGTGCTGAGATGAAATTCATGAGAATGTATCAATAGGTGTGTTCACACTTGTACTGAGATGAAATTTATAAGAATGTATCGATCGGTGTGTTCATACTTGCGCTGAGATGAAATTTATAAGACTGTATCAATAGGTGTGTTCACACTTGTACTGAGATGAAATTTATAAGACTGTATCAATAGGTGTGTTCACACTTGTACTGTGATGAAATTTATAAGACTGTATCAATAGGTGTGTTCACACTTGTGCTGAGATGAAATTTATGAGAATGCAATAGGTGTGTTCACACTTGTGCTGAGATGAAATTCATGAGAATGTATCAATAGGTGTGTTCACACTTAAGCTTAGATTAAATTTATGAGAATGTATCAGTAGGTCCCTTCACACTTGTGCTGAGATGAAATTTATGAGAATGTACCAATAGGTGTGTTCACACTTGTGCTGAGATGAAATTAAAACCCCCTTATTAATGTGTACCGTACTTCAATTCTATCTCAGCTGCACAGTACAGTATATGTAACTTTAAAATCTCGCTTGAACATTCATGTCAGGTAGCGAGGGTTGGTAACTGTACTTTGTTTTCCCCTGAGCAGACGCGCATTTACGCACCCTTGTGAAATCTAATTTCAATTTACTCGCAGAGGGGGCGAAAAATGCAAATGTAGTTGAATCCTTGATTGAAAAAAAAACTCCAAATAACTAAACCATACCTCCCTCCATGAGGCAGAAGTTGCCCTATTGATTTGATGGAAGTTGTCATCAGCCTCTGATTGAACCTCTCTAAACCCCCCCCTCCCCCCCCCCCATCTTCCATGTCTCTCTTTGAGAACTACATTTGTTGCATAGTGACCTTGGGACAGTCAAAGTGCGTGGGATGATTAGATTTGGATCGGGACAAGAGAGAGAGTGACAGACGGACAGAGATAGAGAGAGAGAGAGAGGTGGGGGAAACTAAAAGGGAGAGGGAGATACAGTAGATAGAGAGAGAGATAGATAGAGAGAGGGGGATAAACTGGTAGAGATAGAGAGAGAGAGAGAAAAAAGGAGAGTGAGAGAAAGAGAGGGAGCGAGAGGTGAGGGAAGGGAGAGGGAGAAACAGTAGATAGACAGATAGATAGACAGAGAGAGGGATATACCAGTAGAGTCTAGAGATAGACAGAGAGAAAAAAAGAGAGAGAAAGAGAGGGAGAGATAGGGATATAGAGATAGAGAGAGAGAAAGAGAGAGAGAAAGAGAGAAAGAAATCTTTTAAGCACCTTTGATTGAAGGCAAAGTTTGAGGTGACACCATGTAGGTCATCTATTTTGAGATGGCGTGTGGCTCTGAAAAGAGCCAGTAACTCAATTTTTTCGGGCAGTGTGTGTGCTCTGCCCGTCAGTCGTCAGGAGACTGCTGGATTCCAAGCAGATGAGATTTGAAGGTTTTGCAGGGAGGAAGTGCCGTGGGGAACAACGCTGCCGGCGTCACCCTGTTAGAAGTAGCTGGAATCCGGTGCTCAGGCTCTCGAGTCCTGACCACGCCAACGCGTTGAAATTACCGGCTCGTTTCAGAGCCGCACTCCAGCTCAGACGAGATGACCGTCACGGCATCACTGCAAACTCTTTTCCTCTCTGCACTACCACCATACATGTGCAAAAACCCTCAAATCGGCGGCCAATTTCACAGAAATTTTGCTGAAGCGCAATCAGTCATGATTCATAGGATCAGTTTGCCGACCCGAGCTTCACTTTTGTTTCATGCTAAGTAAAATAAAGTGGAAATACAAGTCCAATGCAATTGACATCCCATCGCAATCCTGTTTTCACAACGGAGACTTTTTCCTGCTTAGCCGATTTTCACGCTTAAGCGGCTCTATGAAATATGCACCCTGATCTCTCACTCTGGGTTTCTCTCTCAAACCTGTGGGGGCTGTCTCCGTCAGTGAAACATTCTCTCTCTCTCAATTTTTTTTTTTTTTTAATCTTGATTCCGAAATTCTCTCCGATGACGTGGATTCACCCGGAGGGCCCTTGTGTGTGGCATGTGTTAAATTCAACATCCATTCCTCGCTTTCAAGGTTGCTCGGAAAATGTAATCTGGAAGTTCCCCCTACGTAAGCCTATGTGCATCAGATAGCTGTGCTTCACATTTTAATTATGTCGTTGGACGCACGATGAGTGTCCCTCCTCCTCAGTTTGAAATGACATTCACATATTTTTTTTTTAGGGGGGGGGGGTTAGGTCAAAAGGTCACCGGACAATGTCTGTCTCAGGTGTCGGCTGTGCTCGCCCAAAATTTGAAAATCATTTATCATTTATTTCACAGGGATGAATGCCAATTTTTTTTTTTTTTTTTTTTTTTTGGATTTGAAATGGTTTAATAGCAATTAGAAATGTATCCGCGGCCAAAGGCTGAATTAAAAACATTTGTACATTTACATGAAAGGATCATTTAATACAATAAAAGGAGATCAAAATGACAAAAAGGTGGCGAAAATGTCTTTAGTACAGTTACTTAAGTCTATAAAGAGAAAAATTAATTACAATAGAACAATTAATTAAGAAGGATTAATTACAATAGAACGAACGATCTTCAGACAAAAAATAGTGCGTATAAATAGGGTTATCTTAGATAAAAGACTGTGTGTATAATTTGGACCCCCCCCCAAAAAAAATAAGTTTTAATAAAGATGGGGAATATCGAACCTTAAAATATTAGGGGGAAAAAAAGGACAAATTAACCGCAGCTCTTTAGGATTGCCAAAATGCGAACCAAATCACGATCAGTTTTTGCCCAAGTTAATCTCTCTGCCCTTTCCTGTGTGAAGTCTTGGGGAAGAAAAGGACCTTTATTGGAGGACGATGTCAAATGGATTGTTCTGCTCGTGTACGTGCCTCAGATTCATTCGGACCAACCCCAAAAATCTCAAACAAATTGGGTTGTGATCCTCCGCAGGATTGCTGGCGAAATTGATTCTCAATTTGTCAACAGATAAATGCGGCTATTTTATATTCAGAGCCATATTCCCGTCGTATCTGATCGCGTTTCCCATTTGATGACCGGCTTCGATTGAGATTTTTGGTCACTTTCGCAAGCTCCCCAGTTTCAACTGGTGCCGGCCAATTTCAGCCGAAGGACGAAAGAATGGTCGGCAAAGGAAATGGCCATTTCTTCCTCCCCCTCCAAATGAGACTTTAATGGGTTTCTGTCAAACTTGACCACTTTTCCTGGATAGTTTAGAGGCATTGATAGACAGAATAAGATGCAACTGGATATGTGTACCAGCATGTCGTAGCATGCACTAACAAGATTTTGAAGCTGATAGAATAGTGCCAAAAAGCGCTATTTCGTTTCATTTTTTTTTTTCGCCCGTGTCCGTGTCATTTGTCAAAATGTTATTTTCTCATTACCCGGTCCAGCCATGATGAATTGGGCTTTCATTTTGGCCAAGGGGGTGCAATTTTTGAAACGAATCTGATTTTTAATTATTTTTTTTTCTATTTTTTTTTTTTACTTTGTTGCTAGCAAATAAGCGTGGCTGTAATGTGAGCTTTGTCGGGCCGGGATCCGAGTCTTGTTTCCGTGGCGATGCTGAATGCAGGGGATGGGTTTGAGAGGGGGGGGTGGTTGGTGCCTGATGATAGTGGGTGTGTTCTATTGGCTTCCCAGGGGTCAACCCAGGTCAGTCTCTGTTTGCTCTGATGTCATTGCCCCCCCCCCTCTAACTTCAAAAGCCGATCTGAAAACAGGGTAACTCGGGGGATTCACCTACGCCTAAGCACATGCAGGAGTCGTTTTCACCACACTCGTCCTAACTTACGATCAGTCGCAAGATGATGAGCGATGTGCAGAAACGATGCTGCCTAACCCAACTTACTATCACGGGTTATCCACCGTAAGTTGAGTTCAACCAGGAAGGGAATTCCAGAGAGAGGCAGACCGAGGGAAGAAGCAGTTACCTCTGTGTTCTACACCTTGAGATAGATAGAGTGAAGGGGTGAGAGGAGGCAAACAGCCTGATTGCATTCCGAATGCATGACAGTTTCTTTTGTTATCCGCATTTTGGAGAGGCACTTGATTTTGATTTGGTAAGCACTTTGGCAATGACCTATGAATAACCAATCAAAAACACACACAAAAACTCCCCAAACAATAACAACACGTAGTGGAGAAGGACATATCCAATCCAAAGGCAGAATCAAATTAGATATTTTTCAAAAGGTTTCTACTTAAAGGATCCCACAGAACTGACCACACTCACGAGAGTCCATTTTTTTTGGGGGGGGGGGGGTGCAGGGGGATGGTAAACTGGGAAATGAGATATGTGACCCTGCACAGCATAGGCCCTAATGAGGAATAAATCCACTTTTGAGATTTTGAGATTTTCTAATGATGTGAACGAGTATACCATTAGCTTTCATATGATATCAAAATTATTTCCGTGTGAACTTTGTTGTAAATAGTACAAGGGGACTTCGCTCGTTCATTTGGCACCAGACACAATATACCAGCACCAGTCTAACTCCTCGAAAGCAGCCATTCAAAAAGGCAGGAGCTTTACATTTTCATGAAAACAGTACACAAACACTCCCACGAAATCCTTGTTTTTCAACATTTAGAGATGGATATCGGAAAAATCCTTTGGACATAACATCCTCCAATACATTAACTTTCCGAAAAGGCAAAAACAACAAAAATTGATTTTTTTTATCAAATTGAGAAGATACTTAGACTTCAGATGTTGTTTAATCGTAAAGTGTTTTGGTGGGATATTCCTCATGTCGCTGTGCCGGGTCACATATGTCATTTCAAAGTCTGCTTTATAAGCGGATGCTGCGATTCATGAAGTTCATTTTTCTCTCTCTCTCTCTCTCAGGGCCAAAGTACGCTGAGAAAATTGAGAGGCTTTCTGCCACCAAGCTCCATGCCTTTATTTCATTGCCTCCCCCCCCCTTCCCCTCACCCCCCCCACTTCCTCTTTCCTCTGTGATCCATCTTTCTGCTCGGCCCATCAAAACCCAAATGTCTTCGGACAGTTGAGAGTCACCGAGAATGGGACGAATCTAAAAGGGGAATCTTAAAAAAAAAAGGGGGATTTCACATTGCGAGGAGTGATTTGAGTCCTATTGAAATAGATTCCCTTTCTAAGAGGTTTCTTGAGGGTCTAGTCACTTTCCTAAGCAGTCAATTTATAGTTCTTCTGATGGAAATGGAAATGTGGTTTTCTATATCGGAGGTTTTTTTTTTTTTAGGACTGCAGTCTTGTGTTTTGTTGTTTTTTGGGGGGATTCGTCGTCAGCGATTTGTTCGTGGAATCGCAAACAGTCTGATTCCATCTTTGGAGGGAGAGATGGAAAGATTGGAACGTTTTAAGAGACGAGGAGATAAAAAAAGTAGGCTTTTTTGAATCTCGGGGGAATTTTGTGTATTTCTACGGTGAAACCGGACTTTGTGGTGAAAATGGCACGCCATTTTCCTTTGTGGTGAAAATGGCACGCAATTTTCTTTAGACAGCCGTACTATAACACTTTCAGTGAGTAATGGTGACATTGTTCAATTCAAATCCCTCTAGAGTAAAATGCCAAAAAAATTGAGGTCATTATTTAATAGGCCTACATGACTTAATGGTAACAAATGTTGCCAATTTGATAACTATTGAAATCACTGTAAACATCCAAAACACTACACTCAAATTCAAAAGAAAAAAATGACCAAAATGCAATTGACCAAAATGACAAATGACTAAAATGACCAAAATGACCAAAATGACCAAAATGACAAATGACCAAAATGACCAATATAACCAAAATGACCAAAATAACCAAAATGACCAAAATGACCAAAATGACTAAAATGACTAAAATGACTAAAATGAAAAAAATGAAAAAAAAACCCTGAAATTCAAGAAGGATCATGGTTTTACCACAATGTGACCCCTTTCCGCAAAGCCCATCACAATGATTGTCTCAGAGAAAAGAGTTTTGAGCTCTTGGACAGGCAGACCCGTAACCTTGACTGTCCTTTTTCTCACCTTCGACCTACTTCTGCTTTCAAATCTGTCCGAGGCTTAACCAATGCCATTGGCAATCGGGTAAAGCACTGAGCATTCGGTGCGCTTATTGCGTTGAGTAGGGCAAGCCCACAGTTGAAATTGCATTCTCCTCGACTCCAAAATCACGTTATATCTGTGATCCACAAATGCCACTTGTACCGGGGGAAGGTCTTTCATTCAATTTGAAGAAAAAAAACAAAATCTAGTTTCACGGCATGTCTGCTTCCAAAAAGTAACAACACTCTGGCTTTTCAGCTTCTCAACTTCTTCCCATGGGGGAATCCTCAGTAAGATCACAATAATTCTACCCCTCAATTGTCTGGTGTGAATGAAACGAAAGCCACACACACACACACACAAAAGATGCTCGAAAATTCCCTCATTCTTAATCACATTCCTTCAATCTTATTATGAATTACTCTCTTACAGAGGGAGAGAGAGAGAGGGGAGAGGGGGGAGAGAGAGAGAGAGAGAGAGGTAGAGAGAGGCAGAGGCAGAGGCCGAGGCCGAGGCCGAGGCAGAGGCAGAGGCAGAGGCAGAGGCAGAGGCAGAGGCAGAGGCAGAGGCAGAGGCAGAGGCAGAGGCAGAGGCAGAGGCAGAGGCAGAGGCAGAGGCAGAGGCAGAGGCAGAGGCAGAGGCAGAGGCAGAGGCAGAGGCAGAGACAGAGACAGACAGAGACAGAGACAGAGACAGAGACAGACAGAGACAGAGACAGAGACAGAGACAGAGACAGAGACAGAGACAGAGACAGAGACAGAGACAGAGACAGAGACAGAGACAGAGACAGAGACAGAGACAGAGACAGAGACAGAGACAGAGACAGAGAGAGAGAGAGAGAGAGAGAGGGCAGAGATTTATGAGCCCTTGTGTGTCGATTTATTTCATTTTTTCATTTGATTTTTCTTGACGTCAGCCCTCAGTCAATTCTACAGGCCTCCTTCCATTACTGTAAGGGTTTCCCTGACTGGACTGACTTTTTGACAGAGCTATGCTCAGCAGGGGGAATTGCGTTCAGTATTGTGTGCTATATTTAAGACTGCTGTTTGGATTGTTTAACCAGGTGGCAATGACCTTCCGGGGCCCCTGTGCGCCAATGGGGGGCAAGCCCCTCTCTCTTTCTCTCTCTCTTTCTCTCTCTCTCACTCACCCTCTCTCTCTCTCTCTCTCACTCACCCTCTCTCTCTCTCACTCACCCTCTCTCTCTCTCTCTCTCTCACTCACCCTCTCTCTCTCTCTCTCTCACTCACCCTCTCCCCGCGATCATTCTCTCTCCCTCTCTCCCTCTCTCTCTCACTCACCCTCTCTCCACGATCATTCTCTCTCCATCTCTCCCTCTCTCTCTCACTAACCCTCTCTCCACGATCATTCTCTCTCTCCCTCTCTCTCTCTCTCTCTCTCTCTCTCTCTCTCTCTCTCTCTCTCTCTCTCTCTCTCCATCTCTCTCTCTCTCAGACCATGGAGGAATATGACTCTTATTCCTCCATGCTCAGACTCTCTCTGTCTCAAACCATGGAGGTAGCTCAAACTCTCTCTCAGCCTCTCTTTCTCTACCTCTCTCTCTCTGCCTCTCTCTCTGCCTCTCTCTCTGCCTCTCTCTCTCTGCCTCTCTCTGCCTCTCTCTCTGCCTCTCTCTCTCCACCTCTCTCTCTACCTCACTCTCTCCGTCTCTTTCTCCTCCTTTCCCCTCTCTCTCCCCTCCTCTCTCCTCCACTCTGTCTCTCTCTCCCTGTCTGTCTCATTTTTTCTTATGCATGTCCCTCCACTTCTTCCTTTTCCATTCTCTCTCCCTCCCCTTTTCTTTCTCTCTCTCTCTCCATCTTTCTCTCTTCCTTCCCCCCCTCTCTCTTTCTTCCTTTCTTTCTCAGCCTCACTCTTTCTTTCTCTCCCTCTCCCCATCCCTCTCTCCCTCTCTCTCACTCTCTCTCCCTCCCCCCTCTCACTCCCTCCCTCCACCCTACCCCTCCTCCATCCTCCCCTCCCATCTGCTGCCCCTTCCAGTTATAACTATATCAGCATCAATGTAGGAATGTGCAACTGATTACTTATCCTTTAAGATTTGTGACCTTGTGCTTTAAATGCATGATTGCCAGTCTATGAGATTTTCACAGATCTCTTTGCATCATGTTTCTACTGCAGAATGGTGCAAAACAGAATTATGTAGCAGAGTGCTCAACAGTGATCAACAGTGTACAATTCTCACCAATGTGGAGGGTCTGGTGCACGGTATTTAGATCCTATAGAAAGGATCAATTGCAGGGGCAGAGAAAGTTGTGCAGCAGCATGCTCTCTCAATTCCGTAGTATTCTACGTCGTTGAGTTGTTTGAACAAAATGAAAGTAGAGAGCATGACGTTTTTATCACAGTGGGACTTTACCCAAAGGCAGAAGGCTCCTGAGAAACGCCCAGCTCGTACTGAAACTTTTGAGAAACAAATCTGAATTTTTGCTACATATACCGAGAAGACAGTTAAAGGCCTATCACTCAGGTTCTTTTCAGAACCATACATGTACACCTTTAAAGCCCCTACACAACATTGGTCGAGGTCACAGAATAGCATCCATACGTTGTCTGGTCCAACATATGCATGAAATAGCACACCTGTGAAAATTTCAGCTCAATCCGCCAACCGAGTCTCGAGAAAATCGGGAAAACCGTGTCTTGCACGCGGCACGCCGACAGTGAATGCAGAAACTCCCCAATTTTTTAATATTATTTTACAGACATTAAAGACCCTAAACAACATCAATAAAGGTCAAATGATTGCCACAGTTTGCGTGTCAGACCACTCAACATTCCAAAAAAGCAATCCTGCGAAGGTTTTAGCTGAATTGGTTATCTGAGAAAGTAGAAAACGGCAAAAATTCGTCACGGTTTTTGCACCGTTCTGTGGTGGAAATAGTTGATTACTCGCGAGTAATAAACTATTTGTCGATGTTTGAGTGAAGATATTCGTTGTATAAAAAGGGGGAATAGCATGCCAAATTGCATGTTCCTTTATTTGTAGGAGCGCCACTGCATCTCTGCCCATAGGCTCCCGAGTCTGCCCAACCGTGCTGGTCGTGTACATTCTGAACGTGACAGAAATACTCATACAAAATTGGGACCTCGAACTGGGGATAGATCGTGGGAGAGAGGGGGTGGGGGGGGAGTGTCGGGTGTGTATTTAGGAGGAATTATAGGTGACCGAAGCAAGTCAGATATTATTGAATTTGCCTCAGGTTTTGATTTTTTTTTTATCTGCCCTGGCAGGGGATCCTGGAAGGGAACAGGGGGGGGGGTGTTGTCAAAGGCCCAGTCTGGGAGGGTAGCAGAACTGAAATGAAATGAAAAATTAATCGGGAAGGTGACAAATTTCCTCTCTCCCCTGTCACGTGGACATTCCAGACAGGTGGCTCTTTCAATATGTCACACTATTCTTGGTTGGACTCTGTAAAAGAAATTGTATAGCATCAGTGGCATGGTGCTTGTGAATCGTTATGGCTCACACTGGTTTACAGTCTATGGGGACTCCTTGCACAGTCGCAGCCCTAGCCACAGCCCTAGCCACAGCCCTAGCCACAGCCCTAGCCACAGCCACAGCCACAGCCACAGCCACAGCCACAGCCACAGCCACAGCCACAGCCACAGCCACAGCCGCAGCCGCAGCCCTAGCCACAGCCCTAGCCACAGCCACAGCCACAGCCACAGCCACAGCCACAGCCACAGCCACAGCCACAACCATAGCCATAGCCACAACCATAGCCAAAAACTCTCTCTTTCTCCCTCCCTCTCTCTTTCTCCCTCCCTCTCTCTTTCTCCCTCCCTCTCTCTTTCCCACTCTCTGCCCCCCTCCCTCTGCCTCCCCACCTCTCTCTACCTCCCTATCATTCTAACCCCTCTCTATCTATTCTCGCTTTCCTTCTCACCTCTCTCTTTCTCCCCCTCTCTCTCTCTTTCCTTCCCTCCCTCCCTCTCCCTCTCTCCTCTCTCTTTCTCTTTTTCCTTCTCCCTTTCCTTCTCCCTTTCTCTCTCTCTCTTTCCTTCCCTCCTCCCTCTCCCTCTCTCCTCTCTCTTTCTCTTTTTCCTTCTCCCTTTCCTTCTCCCTTTCTCTCTCTCTCTCTTTCCTTCCCTCCCCCCCTCTCCCTCTCTCCTCTCTCTTTCTCTTTTTCCTTCTCCCTTTCCTTCTCCCTTTTTCTCTCTCTCTCTCCCTCCTTCCCTTCCTCCCTCTTTCCTTCTCTCGCCCTCTACTTTCTCTCTTTTTCATTCTCTCTTTCCTTCTTTCCCCTATCTCTCTCTTTCTCTTTCTCTCTCTCTTTTCATTATGAATCTGCCACTACATTGGGGCAGCACTCTGAAATACCGCCAGACTCCTGTCAATTATGAAGGACTTATTGCTGGATTGAGAGCTCTGTGGATGGATTTTTTCCCCCCTCGTTTGATTTCCCATTGTGCCCAGCCGGCCCTGGTAATAATAACGACTGTGTAATGCTACACCAAGTGACCATCAAAATCATTACCCGGGCTCCGGTTACGGAGGGCTTTGCCGATGCATCTGGATGGAATGTTTTATAGACTGGCAATGGGGATCAGTATAGACCCGTAGACCAATCATGATTTACAAACATTGGAAAGAACTTTGGAAAATGTGTATAAACGACCCTTTTTTTTTCAAAGTTCCATTTACCTTGATTGATTGTCAATAAATCAAAGTAAATTGAACTTTGAAAACAAAATTGGATTGATAATTTATTTGAAAAGCTGCATTCACTTTGTGTGATTCCCGGTAGTGAAATTTTCTTTGCATTTAATCTGTTAATAAACTGGCTGATTTTCATTTTGATAACAACACCCCCCCTTTAAAAAGGTCTGAAAAATGGTTGATTAAAGCCATTTAGCCAATATTTTAAATTGTAATTTGGTGATTTCCACTGATTTTTATTTTTTTCTGGAATCAAAGCGACCATGCAGCTCATGCAAAATCTTTATAGCAAGCTTATCTGGTGATTTCATTAGAAATTAAGATTACAGTAATATGTAAAAATGTTGCAAACTGCTATACTGACTGAATTGACCAAAATGCAAATATCAATAATTTGGAGGGCCCGACGTTTCGATCCCAGCACTAGCAGGACCTTTCTCAAAGGCAGAGAGAGAAAGGTCCAGCTACGATCGAAACGTCAAGCACTCCAAATTTTCTGATAAAAAGTAAGGTTAGTTACAGATCAGCATCTTAACAGAGGGAGAAAAGTCCAGCTAGGATCGAAATGTCAGGCACTCCAAATTTTCTGATAAAAAATAAGGTTGGTTACAGATCAGCATCTTTTCAGAGGGAGAAAAGTCCAGCTAGTATCGATTTGAAATGTCAGGCACTCCCAAATTTTTGATACAAAGTATGGCTGGTTACAGATCAGCGTCTTTGGCCTCGAATTCATGTTTGTGGTTAACATCATATGCTAGGGAAGGCCAGCTGGCGTCACATTTTGCAGATGGGTTTTGGAACCTCACGAACCTACAGTTCAAGAACGATCACCCCAGCCTCCCTGACAACGCTCTCTCTCTCCTCTGCCTCTCTCCTACCAGTCAGTGAACTTGAGGGTGGTGGGGGGTAGGACGGGCTGGTGGGCAGGTAGGCACGTACATGTTCCATACGTTTGCGTCCTGTGACCGAGGCAGAGGATACCAGTTGATGGCAATTGGATTACAGTCCTGGCATGTTGCCTTGCCTTATGGACGGACTCCTTGGACTAGTGGTAGCCGTTTTTGTTCATGTGGCTCCTAACCCGCTCTGGCTCCGTGTCTTGACTCTTGAAAAGAGGGAGGGAAGTGGGAAGGGGTTACAGGGCTCGACCTTAGCACTAGCCCGGCGGTCATTGTCTAGTAAAAACAGCCGCGGGCTAGTAAAATGGCCCACTTTGCTAGCCCGGCGGACTAGTAAACAGTAGACAGCGGTGTGGTGGCAAAAAATTATGCAGGCGGGGATGAGAAAGTAGAAACTAATACATGTAGTTTGTTTTACTTGACCTGATCACCTTGTTTTAAATTCGATATTAATTTTACAGGGCTAGTAAAACTTGCTACAGGCTAGCAAAAAACTCAATTTACTAGCCCGGTAGGCTAGTAAACAAAAACCTAACCGTTGTTAGAACGAGACAGCCCGGTGGCCTTGCCAAGCTGGTCTCCATGTTTAACAGCTTGGAAGGGAGAGGGTGAGTGAGGGGGAGGGGGAGGCAAGAAGTGGCTTAAGGCCATCAGGGCTTGATATTGCCTGGGCCGCCCCAACAACATGTCTGGAATAACTCCAAGTTTGTTCAACTCCTCCTCCTGTCTCGTGTACGCGAGGATCGCGGGCGTAGATGCCACTGTTGTGATGTCATATCATAGGTGCCATCAGCAATCAAAGTTGATCGGATGGCTGTCGTCATGGCTGTTGTCATGGACTCTTTATTTATACATCATTCTAGAGATGTGGCTATTGACTACAATCTTTCAAACCCGAAAGTGTTTTGACACAAGGAACAGGAGCTTAGAGATGCCACTGTTGTGATGTCATATCATAGGTGCCATCAGCAATCAAAGTTGATCGGATGGCTGTCGTCATGGCTGTTGTCATGGACTCTTTATTTATACATCATTCTAGAGATGTGGCTATTGACTACAATCTTTCAAAGCTGAAAGTGTCTTGACACAAGGAACAGTAGCTTAGAGATGCTTAAGCATGGAAATCTACCAAGCAGGAAGTCTCCCCTGTGTTTAACAGGATTACAAACCGCTCTGCGATGAGATGCCAATTGCTTTTGACTTGTATTCCACTCTAAAGCCGCGTCTGCACTGGACTTAAAATGGGTAAACTAACCGAGCAAATGGGTAAATTGACCATTTTAAGTCCAGTGCGGACAGCCCAGGAAGTTTTTCCTCCCAGGTAACTTACCCGACTGAAATGGGTAGTTTAAACGACCAACTTCTGCCCGGTTAAATTGACCAGGTCAGTTTAACCGAGCCGAAAAGTCCAATCCGGACACGACGTCTCGGTAAACGACTCGGTAAAAAACCACATCCGGTCCGGCGCAAGACTCGTAAGGGCGTGGGGTAGCAATGTGACTACAGTACATGCACATGTACTGTACATAAATAATGTACACACATGGCCAGTAGATTGTGTGCAGACATCCGGTGTAAGGTCACCACGAATGTTTGCGCCAGTCAGTTATTTTTACTGATTGTCTCGGTTAGTTTACCCGAGTCGAATAGTCCAAGTGCGGACACCTGGAAGATTTACCCATTGGAATGTTACCCACGGGCTCGGTAAAAAATACCGGTAAGTCCAGTGCGGACACAGCTTTACTTTACTCAGCACAAACGGGACGGGTCAACAAGCTTTCATGTTAGTCAATGTCGCATGAAAAGAATGGTTTAGACATCCTCGGGAGGATTTCACAAAGCCTTTAGATGCAACATATCTTAAATTACGATCAGATAACCCATCGTGGGTTGTGATAGGCCATATGGTCTCTGTGCTTTGCTCATTGCCTTGCGATTGATCCTAAAGACCCTATACAACATTGGTAAGGTCCAAAGATTGCCACAGTTTGTGTGCTAACCCATTAAACATCCGAAAACAGCAGTCCTGCGAAGGTTTTAGCTCAAATGGTGATCTGAGAAAGTAGGAACAGGTAAAAAAAAACGTCAAGGATTTTGCAC
Source organism: Luidia sarsii (assembly GCA_949987565.1). Lineage (NCBI taxonomy): Eukaryota > Metazoa > Echinodermata > Asteroidea > Paxillosida > Luidiidae > Luidia > Luidia sarsii. The sequence goes on along the minus strand of OX465114.1, from coordinate 16,816,873 downwards.
CATTCTGTAGTGTAAGAAATAGTCTATTACTTGCAAGTAATAGACTATTTGTCGATGTTGGAGTGAAGATGTCTAGGGAAGTACTGCATCCCAGACCATAAGATTTCAACATGAGGATTCTATCATGACCGTCTACAAACTGTGTAAATTAGAAGGAAATCTGTGGACATCGATGTTTTCCGATCTTCCCAATGTTGTATTGGGCTTTTAAGCTGCGATGAGTTTGGTGAAATCAACTGCGGGACAAATGAGGAAAGAGTTATATTGTTCTAAGCCATTTTTTTCATGCTTAAGTAGGTCTATGAAATTGGAGCCTGGGCCTAGCTTCCAAAATTTTCATTGAGATGATATGAATGGGGCGTCTTGTTGCCTTTGCCAGTCCACTGGAGTGTGATTGCTTAGGGATGGCAGAAGAGGGGTAGGAAGGGATGGAAGAGGGAGGTATACATGTAACTCAACACTGGGCCAGTTACCCAAAGCCGGTCCACAAATATTGACAAAGTTGAAACCTAGACCTTCCCTGCTCCCTTACCCCAACCCCTTGACCCTCACCTCTCCCCTTCCCTCTCTCCCTTACTATCTCTCTGCCCCTCTCCCCTTCCCTCTTTCCCTTACTGTCTCTCTGCCCCTCTCCCCCACCCCTCTCCCCATCCTCCTATGTTGTCAGACGCCCTGGCTGACAGATGATGATAAAATGTCTAGATACCCTCCCCACCCTCCCTCTTACCCCAACCCCGTGACCCTCACCTCTCCTCCTCCCTCACTCCCTGTCTCTCTTCCCTCTCCCCCACCCCTCCCCACCCTCTCCCCATCCTCCTATGTTGTCAGAAGCCCTGGCAGACAGACGATGATAAAATGTCTAGATACCATCCCCACCCTCCCTCTTACCCCAACCCCCGTGACCCTCACCTCTCCCCCTCCCTCACTCCCTGTCTCTCCCCTCTCCCCCACCCCTTCCCACCCCATCCCCCTTCTACCATGTTGCCAGAAGTCCTGACAGACAGCTGATGATAAAATGTCCTGGGACCCTCCCCACTCTCCCTGAGGCCTCTGTCTGGATCAGGTCACATATCATGACAACAGGCCAGGGGCTGAATCTGATACTGCCTTCCTCCACCCCACCCTCCTTCCCCAGTATGATTCCCCCACATCCCCACTCTCCAAAATAATCCGATTTCCCCCACCCCAACCTCTCACCCCACCCAACCCCACCTCCCCCTCCCCCCAAATAGGCAAATACTCTACCCCATCATTGTGAACACCATTAAAGGCCCAATACAACGTTGCGAAGATCGGAACACATCGATGTCCACATATTTCCTTCTAATTTACACAGTTTTTAGATGGTCATGATTGAATCCTCAAGTTGAAATCGTATGGACTGGGATGCTGTATTTCTCGAGAAATCTTCACTCAAACAGTTGATTACTTGCAAGTAATAAACTATTTCGTACACCATAGAACGGTGCGAAAACCGTGAGGGTTTTTTGCCTTTCTCTACTTTCTCAGATAACCATTTGAGCTAAAACCTTCCCAGGATTTATTTCTTTGGAATTTTTAATGGTTTAAAGCCCCTACACAACATTGGCTGAGGTCAAAGCATAGCATCCATACGTTGTCTGATCCAACATATGCACGAAGTAGTGCACCTGTGAAAATTTCAGCTCAATCCGCCAACCGATTCTCGAGAAAATCGTGAAAACAGCTTCATTTGTTTCGCAAAAATGCAGCATTCAACGCCGTACTGTTCTGAAAAATAGTTTAGATCTCGGTGAGACGTAAACGATTTCTTTTACTCATTTCTCTCAAAATACAACATTTTAGGCAGAAATATTTCAGTGCGAGGTTTCTACTATAACCATCTTCAAACTGTATAAGTTTCATGTAAATCTGTGAACATTTCTGTTTTTCGATCTTACCAATGTTGTGTAGAGGATTTAACAAACAAAATGTGGCAATATTTTGACCTACTGTAGTTACTGATGTTGTATAGGGCCTTTAAGCTACGCTTTCACTCAAGTTGGGGCAGAGGGGCGGGGGAGGGGGGGAGGGGGGGGGAGGGGAGAAGCAGTGTCAGTTTCCTCCAGTGGCCCAGATTCCTTCATGGCCCCTAAACAGAAACTTGCTGTTGCAGTTTAATAAAAAGTTGTAATTGGAGAATATAAAGAGGGGGTGGGTGGGGGGAACAACCCCTTGGCCCTAACCCAAAATATTGTCAAATGGATTGATTGTAGGAAAAAACACCACCCAATGCATGGGGTAATTTCATTGTCTCTGAAAGCCCCTACACAACATTGGTAAGATCGAAAAACAGATTTACATGAAAGTTATACAGTTTGAAGATGGTTATGGTAGAAACCTTGCACTGAAATATATCTGCCTAAAATGTTGTATTTTGGGAGAAAACAATAAAAGGAACAGTACGGCGTTGAATGCTGCATTTTCGCGAAACAAATGAAGCAGTTTTCTCGAGACTCGGTTGGCGGATTGAGCTGAAATTTTCACAGGTGTGCTATTTCATGCATATGTTGGATCAGACAACGGTATGGATGCTATTCTTTGACCTCGACCAATGTTGTGTAGGGGCTTTAAAGAGCGAGGAACAATTTATTTTTTACATTAATGTAGGTATGGTATATACGTAATTACTAGTATATGTTATTCGACCCCGCCAAAAAAGTCAATGCAGATCTCCTATTATCGTTATTATCGCTATTATCGTATTAGCAAAGGTTGATGAGAGAGCCTAAAGGGGTGTAGATAGCCCTTATCCAACCTGTGTAAAAAATATATAAGATGGCCATGGCAAAGGTTAGGCGCCTTTAGGATTTTGTGTACCATTTCCTTGTCCATATGTGGGGCTGTTATGTGGAATGGAAAGTCAACCGACAAGCACTTTTAACATTGACGCAATGGGTAGTAAACTTGTGTACTGATGGAAATTTCCACACACCGGGCAGTTCTCCCGTCTCGTGCCTCTCAATCTCGGCACCAACGGCTGCTCCAAATTCTTCAGGGGTTACGGGCCGGGAGCGGCCCGTCTGAACAGCCGAACGGCGACGACTCCGGAGACCCTTTGCGGCGTTAGAATCTCCCCAATGGCTAACAGCTGCGGGACGCAGACAGATAGTTAGGTGTGGGAACTCTAGCAACAGTCTTGCACAGCTTGAAGGAAGCTTACCAGCACGGACCCATTTATGTGCTCAATTTGATAACGATCCCGAGTATCAAAATGTTGTTTCATTTTCATCTCATGTCATCTCCATTTTCAAACCTTTGCTGATAATATTGACTGTCTTTAGTAGATAAGAGGGTGGACACATCCATTGAGTAATGGTCAGGGCTCAAATTATCCACTGGACCGTGGCCCGAGGTCTAGTGATTTCAGCGTCGGTCTAGTGCTGAGTGTGAGCGTACTTGACCAGCTGTCTAGTGGTTTTATTTTCTTGCACCATGAATAAAATGACATTCAGTCATGTCCAGATATTGTAAAGATAGTTCAGGTCCAGTAAGATTCTTCAGTTGCTAGACCTATTGTCTTGTTCTTATTTTTTCGCATGAAATTCCAGCCCTGACGATTGGCGCCTCCTAGTTCCTGTTCCTTATTCGCTTTCTGAGTTAACTCACTCGGCTTCAAACTGCAAGTCATAGTATTTTTTACAAGGAAGAGATTTGAGATTTGGTCGTTTTAGTCACTAAGCAGTTCGCAACATTTTAGGTAACGCAGTGGCTGTTGTTACGGCAGTTGTCCATGTGGTTCCCTAACTTCACAGTATTTGTCAGGATGTTTAGCTCTTGGAACCAGACTATCAGCTAATAGACTGGTTCAAGCAGCCTGCAATGCTGACGAAATACAATCAAGTCAGGGAACCATACGGACGACTGCCGTAACAACAGCCACTGCGTTTAGGTAAAGGTAAAGGATACCCCGTACTATCGTTGTAGTGTTAGGCCCACTTAGGGGATGTGGCTAATTAGAAAAGCACATTTACAAGGCCACTGCATGATGAGGTAGGGTGGCTAGTTCCTTTCCTTACCGCCTTTCAACCTCCCCCCCCAGCTCTGAAGACAGCCAGTTTACCCATTCGCTGCTTAGTGGACATGGAGAGAGGGTTTTCCAGCCTAAGGCCTGAGTGGGATTCGAACCTGTAACCCTCTGCCTTTCAACGCGACCTTGCAAAGACTAGTTGACAATTTGGGATTTGGGAAGGCCGCCATCTAAGGGCTGGATAGCTCAGATGGTAAGAGCGCTGGTGTGCCAAAGACTAGTTGACTATTTGTGAAGGCCACCATCTAAGGGCTGGATAGCTCAGATGGTAAGAGCGCTGGTGTGCCAAAGACTAGTTGACTATTATTGGGAAGGCCACCATCTAAGGGCTGGATAGCTCAGATGGTAAGAGCGCTGATGTGCCAAAGACTAGTTGACTATTAGGGAAGGCCACCATCTAAGGGCTGGATAGCTCAGATGTTTAGAGCGCTGATGTGCCAACGACTAGTTGACTATTAGGGAAGGCCACCATCTAAGGGCTGGATAGCTCAGATGGTAAGAGCGCTGGTGTGCCAAAGACTAGTTGACTATTTGTGAAGGCCACCATCTAAGGGCTGGATAGCTCAGATGGTAAGAGCGCTGGTGTGCCAAAGACTAGTTGACTATTAGGGAAGGCCACCATCTAAGGGCTGGATAGCTCAGATGGGAAGAGCGCCGGTACATGTATGCACAACTGGAGGTCTCGGTTTCAAATCAGGGTCCAGTCAAAGTTTTCTTTGCCATTTTTGTCAATTTTTTGGAAAGTCAGTTTTTCATTGATGTGTTTGACTCAAATTATGGACTTGTTCTCTCTCTCTCTCTCTCCCCCCCCCCCCCCCTCTCTCTCTCTCTCTCTCTCTCTCTCTCTCTGCCTAGGTCTTCCCCTATGAGGAGGTGGACAAGGGCCAGCCGTGCCTGGGCTGTGGAGACCGGTGCTTGGGATTCACACCCCACAAATGGAGGTGAGTGCTAGCTTCTTCTTCTTTCGTGTCCATCATCCCCGAGCCACACATATGCTTTGCCAGGCTCTTGCACAGCGATGAGCCTTCTCATTAGCAGTCGCCAGATCTTCTGGGCTGCAATTCATTTTCAAGAAGTGGGCATCTCGGTAGGTGTTGGTCTGAGGTCCCTGCATTCACAGGCTATCATCTGCTGCACCAGCATAGCCCCAACTTACTCAAGTTGGTTTTGCTGCGGCCCATACCCGTGCAGAGTCTTTTGAGGGACTTCCACAGCTTCCATTCAGATTCATGGCCTGATGCCACGTAGTTGTTCATTGGTTGGGATTGGTGGCTTTGCTATGTGTAGTTTTTCAGTTCGTTGTTCCCCCCACAGTGCCAACCTTACTGCCTGCGTGCTAGTTTTGGCTAAGTTCTAGTTTTTTGCAGAGCCATTACGTAATTGGGCTTGGTTCAGTCCCATAATACTATCCAGTATCCACACACAGTTGCCTTCATGTACTCTGAACAACAAAGGTCTACTGCCTTGTGCCTTCTCCTACCCAGATTACCATACGAGTTGCATATTTCCCTAGACTATTATGCCATTCGCTAAATTCTTGATCAACTGGTAGTGCGCCCTCATCTCCCATGATGCCTAGCGGCATAGCCGCCATGATCTTCCTCTTTTTCCTTAGCGCCATTACGAACGGACGTGTTGTCCGAACTCTCCGAGTTTTGAGGTTTTTTTTCGTTCGCTTTTGCGCTCTGTGGCAGTTCTTCGATCAACTGTCTTCTACTAGCTTGTTATTTACCTGTAATCCTAATAAGATCGTTCTTTTGTGTACTCTGAACAACAACGTTGTCAGCCCTATTATTTGATACAGTACACAATTGCATTGGAGTCCCATAGAACTGCATGGAAAGTTTTCCTAGCAGTCGCATGCACTGCATAGTACAGCTTCATTTCATTCCTCACACGTTTTGTAAGCATTTTTCATTTGGTACCGCCTTTTTTGGAAACACTTTCTTTTCAGCCAAATGAGCCAATGTTCTGTACACCTCGAGTATCTCACACACTGCACAGCCTGTGTCAGTCCTATACACTTTGTACAAAGATCCCTGTCTGAAATAATGACACTGGAGTGGATTTCACAAAGCCTTACGAGGCATCGTAACTCAACTTACGATGGATAACCCTTTGTAAAGTTAGAATGAGCCCTATGGTTTTGAGGTGGATTAACTACTGGGATAACTACTGGGGTGGATGTCACAAAGCCTTACGAGGCATCGTAACTCAACTTACGATGGGTAACCCTTTGTAAAGTTATCTTGAGCCCTATGGTTTTGAGGTGGATTAACTACTGGGATAACTACTGGGGTGGATTTCACAAAGCCTTACGAGGCATCGTAACTCAACTTACGATGGGTAACCCTTTGTAAAGTTATCTTGAGCCCTATGGTTTTGGGGTGGATTAACTACTGGGTTAACTACTGGGATGGATGTCACAAAGCCTTACGAGGCAGCGTACATTGTAACTCAACTTCGTAAAGTTGAAATGAGCCGTATGGTTTTGTACGTAGCTCATTGTCTTGTGATTGATCGTAAGTTACGATAGGTTCGATGAAATCAACCACTGGTATCTAGATATAATTTGACCTTTTTTTTAACTCGATGAACTTGTGGCATCTCACTCAGTTCCATCTATTTTCAGTGGGATAAATTCATTCCACATACAGCACGTAGTGGTCTTACAGTCTCGTTCACTTTGTGCGCAGTTACCCTCGAGTCCCATACAATAGTGCTCAGGGAGCCAGTCTGACCCATACACTCCCCCAGACGTGGCATTCCTTCTGACATAACGAGAACTAGAGAGGGAAAGGTCAGCCCCGATTTCTGACTCGGGGAGTCAATTTGAAAAAGAATGCCGCAATGTGGCGAGAAGGGTGTCAAGATTCTAATTCAGCGGCAAATTGATCTAATTTGGGACTGCCGAGGGTAAAAAACCTACACTTGACACTTCAATTGCACTTGACTTATCCGTAGTCGCGTTATGATGTCCGTACGCAATCTGTGCCAGTCTTTTTCTTTCTTGTTTTAAGTGTCCTTCAAACTTAGGCACAGATTTCACAAATACAACTGGTGGAATTCCTATGTACCAGGAAGTGATTCTTCACCATTTTCATCGGACATATTGTAAGAATCTCTGTCATTCCTCAGGCTGGGAAATCTCTTAAGAGGACAGATTATTTTGGTTCCCCCCCCCCAAAAAAAAGGGGAGAGTGGAGAGGATGATAGATCCAGCAGTGGCATTATTGGATTGGGTCTGAGAGGGTTGAAATGTTGTTTGAGTATCACCAAATAAAAATGTCAAGTGCTGCCATCTGCCAGTGGCTAATTGGGCCAATAACTCACTGCCAGTGAGTGATCCTGGTTCTTTCTGACGAGACCCTGATGGTTTGGTTTGATCTGGTGTGGATTGAGTTGGGTTGGGTTGGGTTTGGTTTGGGTTGGGCTGGGTTTGGGTTGGGCAGGGTTTGGTTTGGTTGGGTTGGGTTTGGTTGGGTTGGGTTGGGATGGGATGGGTTGGGTTTGGTTGGGTTGGTTGGGTTGGGTTGGGTTGGGTTGGGTTGGCTTGGGTTGGGTTAGGGGTTTGGTTTGGTTTGGGTTGGGTTGGGTTGGGTTGGGTTGGGTTAGGTTGGTTTGGGTTGGGTTGGATGGGTTGGGTTGGGTTGGGTTGGGTTGGGTTGGGTTGGGTTGGGTTGGGTTGGGTTGGGTCGGGTCGGGTTGGGTTGGGTTGGGTTGGGTTGGGTTAGGCTGGTTTGGGTTGGTTTGGGTTGGGTTGGGTTGGGTTGGATGGGGTTTGGTTTGGTTTGGTTTGGTTTGGTTTGGTTTGGTTTGGTTGGGTTGGGTTGGGTTGGGATGGGTTTGGTTGGGTTTGTTGGGTTGGGGTTGGTTGGGTTGGATTGGGTTTGGCTGGGTTGGTTTAGGCTGGACTAGGCTGAGCTGGGCTGGGCTGGTTTGGGCTGGACTAGGCTGAGCTGAGCTGGGCTGGTTTGGGATGGACTAGGCTGAGCTAGGATGGGCTGGGCTGGGTTAGGCTTGGTTTGGTTTGGTTTGGTTGGAATGGGCTGGGCTAACATGGGTTGGGCTTGTCTGGGTTGGGTTGGATTGCACTGGTCTGGGTAAGGTTAGGCTGATTTGGGTTGGGGTGATTTGAGTCAGCCAGAGTTGAACTTGAAGCAGCTCTATTGCCAGGTATGGGCTTACTATCTGGTCTAGTGAAGGCCCTTCGTGTGTAGCAGTAAAAATGCAGATTTTCTCACTTAAATTGCATGCACTCTTTGCTGAAGGTCAGACCACAGGTCGAATTTGACCATATGGTCAGTTTGACCACTGCCTGTTAGTGGTAGATACAGTAATATATGCGCTCTTTTTCTCTTAATTGAACTCTGGCCCATCTAGTTCACCCCTATCAAGCTCCCCTGTCAAAGCAAATTACCCTGTATTAAAAGATAATGAATTAAGAGCTTAGGTTTCTGAGAGCGAGAGTTGGCTGGAGTGGGTTCTTTCCTCTCAGCGCCAGGGCGTCCCTCCTTTCAGGCTATTAGTTTTGCATTTGCCGTCAGTTCTCCAAATAACCTGTGTAAATTTGCTGTGTCCTCTCTATATCTGTTTGTCTGTCTCTGTCTCTCTGTCCCTCTCTCTGTCTGTCTCTTTCTGTCTCTGCCTGTCTCTGTCTGTCTCTGTCTGTCTCTGTCTCTGTCTGTCTCTGTCTGTCTGTCCCTCTCTCTTTCTGTCTCTCTCTGTCCCTGTCTGTCTCTGGCTGTCTCTGTCTGTCTCTGTCTGTCTCTGTCTGTCTCTGTCTCTGTCTGTCTCTCTCTGTCTCTGTCTGTCTCTCTCTGTCTCTGTCTCTGTCTGTCTCTGTCTGTCTCTCTCTGTCTCTGTCTGTCTCTCTCTTTCTCTGTCTGTCTCTGTCTGTCTCTGTCTCTCTCTGTCTCTCTCTGTCTCTCTCTGTCTCTCTCTGTCTCTCTCTCTGTCTCTCTCTCTGTCTCTCTCTGTCTGTCTCTCTATGTCTGTCTGTCTTTGTCTGTCTCTGTCTGTCTTTGTCTGTCTCTGTCTGTCTTTGTCTCTCTCTCTATCTCTCTCTGACTGTCTCTGTCTGTCTCTGTCTCTGTCTCTCTGTCTATGTCTGTCTCTATCTCTGTCTGTCTGTGTCAGACTATTTCTGACTCTCTATCTACCTCTGTCAACCTCTGTTTACCTATCTCTCTCTCCATCTCCATCTAAATGTATCTGTCTCTGTCCATCTCTTTCTTCTCTTTCTCTCTATATGGTCAAGTCCTTTGGAAGTGGGCCAGCTACAAGAATTGAGAATGTCCGCTCCTCCTCCTATGCATGCAAATAGAGTTCCAGAATTACTCTACAGGGCTGTTTCCACTGCACCAAATAAATGTGATTATTTGAATCGCGATGTGTGGACACAATAAATCATGATTCGAACTCCATTAAGAGTGATTTTTTTGTTCAAATGCCTTTATTTACAACGCAGTGTGTGTGGGAACGCTCCACTGAATCGCGCTGGTTTTTTTTTTTTTATCCCACAATGCACCGCTCATGCGCTGATTGACAGGAAGTGCCGTGCTTGTTTCAATGTCTCCCCCTCCATGGGCCGCCCTCAAGGACACGCCCACCATTTGACCACAACTGCTAACCGCAATCGGCTCGCGATTTTTTTGTGACGTGATTTTTTGGGCCAGTGTGGGCCCGACCCAAAAAAACCCAAAAAAAAACGGTTTTTGAATCGCGATTCAAATCGCGATTATTTTTTTGTATTGGGAACGGCTCCACTGTGGACAGTTGGATGCACTTTTTCCTCCCTTACCATCCCTTCCACTCCCTAGCCTGAGTTGTCAGTGATTGATTCGAAAGACAAATGACTCATGTTACTGCCTGAAGGTACTGGTTTTAGCACGTGATGGATTTCCGATGGAGTCCCACCCCCCCCCCTTCCTTCAAACTCCCCCACCATTTCTCTGAACCCTCTGCCTTCCATTTGCGGTCCAGATGTTGTCGCCGCTCTCCCTCCCTCCCCCCTCCCTTCCAAAAAGTCAGCTCCATGAGGAGAAGGAGGTCGAGGAGGTCGGAGGAGGTTTGGAGGAGGGAGGTTTGGTGGGAGTGGTGAGGTTGTGTCCGGGAGCCCTGTACTCCTAGTCACAACATCCCTGTCTGGATGCCAAAGGTGTCAAATAAACAGATTTGTCGTCCTCCTCCCCTCCCCCCACCCCCACCCCTCTCCCCTCCGGCCTCAGACATAACCAACTTGTCACCTCAGGCAGAAGTTCAACAAACAGCATTCCAGTTTGCTGCAAGTGTTTAAACAAAAATAATAACTTAGAAACGAAGGGGTTGATCATCTCGGTGGTACAGGTAAGGAGAAAAGGTGATCAAAGTCATGTGATGTCTCGTTGCTGGTGGCGACGTTTCGGTTGCTAGTACTGCTATAGGTGACGGTACTAATAAAGAGTAGAGGTTTGCGGTGACACCATGTACGATAACCTCTTTTATGAGTGAGTCTGGTTCTACTAAGAACCGGGATGGGAGTGCCAGTCAGAAGCAATTCAACTATTAATTACCGTATATCTCCAGGGATCACATCCCCGTTTTCATTCAGATGCAAACAACTAATTGTTGTAAATTTGGCTACGGCAGCTCGGGGATCACACAAAGTGGATGCAGCTTTTTCAATTCAAGTCAAACAAACATAGGAAAAACTGACTTTGTTTGTTTAAACAATTATAACTGTTAATAATGAAGTGGGATTTTTTTGAACTCGGAGATTGAATGGATAGAACAGATATTGAGCGGTAGTACATTCAAGAGACAGGAACCGTAATTAGAAAGATGACCGTTCAAAAAGGAATCGGAGGATCTTAAGCGCCTAGGTGGGTTGTACATGGTCAACAAGTTGGCGTAAACTGTGTAAAACGAGAAACAACACCTTATACTTGATCCGGTCAGAAACATCTCCTCCCCGGCCTTCCAATCCTCCCTGTCCCTCTTTCCGGCTTTATCCCCCCCTCCTCCCTTTTCATTTTGAAGGTCAAGTTTTGCCTGACCCTTCACCTTGGCTCAGTAATCGGGTCGTCGCGATGATTGCCGGCCCCGGCCCGAGATTACTCTGCCTCGTGGCCCCGTGGCCTCGATCGACAGACGGGAGGCCGACACTTACTCATCCGGAGTCTCAATTCGTTCATGCGTATGCTCCAGGCCGTATTGAACTGTCCCGAAGGTGTGCGAGTAATTCGCAATGACTCTGACAAGGTCAGGCGCTGTTCGGTGCATGGCGTCGGCGTCGATGCTCGTGATTGTTATGCCTGAAGACCAAAGCTGATGATGAGTGTTTTGACACCGTTTGCTTCAATTTCCGTCACCTACCTCTCCACCAGGCCGCCTGCAGTGCATGGCACTTTTTTTTTTGTTGCTTTGTAGCGTGTCCGGCGGGAGAGACGGTTTCTCGTTGATGCATCCCAGGGTGATGGCTTACGCACCTGTCACCTATTCGAGCTCGGGCGGGGGGTATGAGTCGGTCGTTATCCCCGACCTGTAAAATTCAAGCCAGTAATTTGCCGTAATTGCCGGCACTGATCCAGTTTTCTCCCCCTACACCCTTCCCACCCTTTCCCCCTTTGGCAGGGGAAGAAGGGAAGATGGGGGAGAGAGGGGAGAGGGGTGGGGACAGGGAGAGGAAGAGGAATAGGCAGATAGAGAGAGGGGAGAGGGATGGGGACAGGGAGAGGGAGAGGGAGAGGAAGATAGAGTGAGGGAAAGGGGAGAGGAAGAGAGAGGCAGATAGAGAGAGGGGAGAGAAATGGGGATAGGGAGAGGAAGAGGAAGAGGCAGATAGAGAGAGGGGAGAGGGATAGGGATAAGGAAGAGGATGAGGAAGAGGCAGATAAAGAGGGGGAGATGGAATAGGGAGAGGAAGATAGAGTGAGGTAGAGGGGAGAGGAAGAGAGATGCAGATAGAGAGAGGGGAGAGGGGAGAGGGAGAGGGAGAGGATGAGGAAGAGGCAGACATAGAGGGGGATAGGGAATAGGGAGAGGAAGAGGGAGATGCAGATAAATAGAGGGGTGAGGAAGAGGCAGAAGGAGAGGCAGATAAAGAAAGGCAGAGGGGGAGAGAGGATAGAAATAGGAGGAGGGGGAGAGAGAGGGGGAAAGAGAGGGGGAGTCAGAGATACAGAGGGAGAGAGGAAGAGATGGAGATGGAGAGAAACAGAGAGATAGAGGGGCTAGAGACATTGACAAAGAGGCAGAGGGAGAAAGGGAGAGAAGAAGAGAGGGAGAGAGGGACTGCGTTAGATAAATAAAGTGTTCCCACATGCAAAAGAATCTTGAAACCTGCGCCCATACACACACAATAAAAACAACATGACACCAGCAACAGCTGATGCGATTAGGAGCCACTGTCATCTGTCATGAAGATCACGGCATCCTGATACATTACGGGTATCGACTGTCTCTCCTCTCTCTCTTAAAGAAAAGAAATGAGGGGTGTGTGTCATCCCCCAGGCTGTGTAACTGACACAGCTCATTATACAGGCAGGGAGGCATGCCATGCTTGACTCTGTACAGCAGCCGAAGTTCATTGGGTGGGTTCAGCTGATGGCTTGGATGGGAGGGGATAAAGGTGCTTGAATGTTTGCGCTTGATTCAGCCTGCGGTGAATTTGTGCCAAGAGGGAGAGGCAGAGGTAGAGGGGGAGGCAGAGGGGAGGCAGTGGCAGAGGCAGAGGCAGAGGCAGAGGAAGAGGAAGGGGAGAGGCAGGGGGAAGGCAGAGGCAGGGGCAGGGGCAGAGGCAGAGGCAGAGGCAGAGGAGAGGCAGAGGTAGAGGCAGAGGCAGAGGCAGAGGCAGAGGCAGAGGCAGAGGAAGAGGAAGAGGAAGGGGATAGGCAGGGGGAAGGCAGAGGCAGGGGCAGGGGCAGAGGCAGAGGCAGAGGCAGAGGCAGAGGCAGAGGCAGAGGCAGAGGCAGAGGGGAAGGCAGAGGCAGTGGAGAGGCAGAGGCAGAGGCAGATGCAGAAACAGAAGAAGAGGAGAGGCAGTGGAGAGGCAGAGGCAGAGGAAGAGGAGAGGCAGAGGGGAGGGCAGAGGTAGAGACAGAGACAGAGGCAGAGACAGAGGCAGAGAGGGAGGCAGAGGGAGAGGTAGAGGGATAGGGAGAGGGAGTCAGAGATGCAGAGAAAGAGAAGAAGAGGGAAGAGATGGAGATAGAGAGAGGAAGAGAGGGACAGAGAGAGACAGAGAGAGACAGAGAGAGACAGAGACAGACAGAGACAGACATACAGAGAGTCAGACAGACAGAAACAGAATGACGGAGGGAGAGAGGGAGGAGTCAGGGATTAGCCCTAATGGTGAACCCAGACTTTGCCGCATCAAAGAGATCCGAGGACGAGGGCGTCAGGGACATCAGTGGGGTCCACCTTGTGCAATGTGCATCTTGACAGCTGAATATCAAGTTGCTGCCGGGTTTAGGGACTAACCTGGAAACCGGTTCGAGGTCATTGCTTTAATGACGATACTTTAATGACGATACAAAATTTTGGTCATCGCTTGGCCCACATAACACCGACAGCCTTGACTTTTCTAGGGTCGGCGTTGATTCTTACAAATGACTCTTGCTTCCCCCTCTCCGATAATGTGAAAAATAGCGTGCGGGAGAAATCCCTGTGACTTTAACACCTCTCCAGGAGTACTGGTAGACCAAGGTTCAAAGTGTCGTCTGTGGCAGAGCTGGAAGGATTGATCCTTCCCTGTCAGATTGTCTTGCCTCTGCCGTCATTGGTTTGTGAACAGTCTCTTGGACGGGTTTTTGGCTGAACCTGTCCCTGCAACCTCCCTGCCTCCCTCTGCCATGCCTCCAGAGGCTGACTGGGCTCCAGAGGTGCTTGGCTCTGCTTCCTCCTCTCTTTTTTCTGCTCCTCCTTCTCTTCCCTCTCCTCATCCTTCTCTTCCCTCTCCTCATCCTTCTCTTCCCTCTCCTCATCCTTCTCTTCCCTCTACTCATCCTTCTATTCCCTCTCCTCTTCTCTTCCCTCTCATCCTTCTATTCCCTCTCATCCTTCTATTCCCTCTCCTGTTCATTTCCCCTCTCTTCATCCTTCTCTTCTCTCTCCTTATCCTTCTCTTCCCTCTCCTCATCCTTCTCTAACCTTTCCTCATCCTCCTCGTCATCCTTTTCTTCCCTTTTCCTTCTCCTTTCCCCTTCGTGTTGTTCCTTTCATTATTTCCCTCCTTCTGCCTCCTGTTCCTTCTCCCATTCCACTTTTTCTCCTCCCAATCCTCCTGAACTGCCTCCTCCTCCTGTTCCTTCTCCTCCCATTCCCCTCCCAGTCTCCTCCCAATCCTCTTGAACTGCCTCTTCCTCCTGGTCCTTCTCGTCCGTGTCCTCTCTCTTCTCCTCATCCTCCTTTTCATCCCCTTTCCTCTCCCATCTCATTCCCCTCCCCTCCTCCTCCCCTCCTCCGCACCTTCCTTGCCTGCCTCCTTCTCCTCCTCCTTCCCCATCCTCGGAAACAAAACAAAAACCAGCCGGATGTCACCAAGTTGAAGAATCTTAAATCATTATCCAGGAGGTCTACCTTGATTCCTCCGATCCAGCCGCCCTCCCACCCTCTTTCTCTCCTAATTACCACACGTGCGTCATGACACCGTCCCTCGAGTATGTGTGGCCCGTTTGCCGCAATCCAACCATAAGGCTCTCTTTTTCATGTTTTTTTTTTATATCCCCGATGATCAGACAGAAGGGAATGCCGACCGAATTCCCCTACCCTCCCTCCCCCCTCTTCTGTCCTCCCCCGATGAATAAGGAGTCGGGGGGGGGGGATAAATCTGATCGAGTTCATCCGCTCTTTCGAACATTTCATTCTGTCTGTGGACTTGTTGTTCGTCTCGTTTGCGTGTCCCCGGTGAAAAATTTGACTTGCCAGGTGTCAGTGTACTAGTCTGTACGCACTGCCAGGTCTGTTGTCTGCCGAGACCTCAGACTTTTTTTTTTAGTTTGACTCGATCCCCCCTCCCTTCCCTTTTGTCCCCGAAGACACTAGGAGTCGATGCTGCCAGACATAAGAAACGCGGAGAAGGACTCTGGTCTGTCTGGAGGGCAACGGAAAGGTTAAATGACAATAGGGTTGTGCCATTGAAATCTGCTCACTCTCACCTCTTTTGTCTCAGAGGAGTCGTATTGTTGCCGTGTATTTGACGATCTGCTAGATTTGGCTGAGACCGTTTGCTGTTTTGATGGGTTTTTTTTCTCCCCGGAGGAAGGCTAGCTTTCTGATCAGTCTGGCTTTTTGTAGCCGCTCCTCCGTTCACGGTCTCATCGTTCCTTATTGGCCAGTCTAGGAACGGATCACACAGAGCCTTACGATGCACAGTGATAATAATAATAATAATAATAATAACGGACATTTCTAGAGCGCCAGAATCCGTCTGCAAAGACACTCAGTAACTAACAATTGAACGGTAATCCTGTTGCAAATTTTCACAGGTCAAAATGTTGTTTCTGTGCGATTGATCGTAAGTCTCAGTGAAGAAACCCAGGCATCCTAAGTTGCTCCTTCCATTACCCCCGAAGACCGCCGTATATGGCCAGTACTTCAACATCCGCGGTGTGCGCGTTGCCTGCCGAAATTACGGAGATACTGCTCCGAGACAATACGATCTTCTACCTGCCAGCCTCTGTTTTCTCCCAAGCACCCATCACTCATCCCTCCCTGCTCCCCCCCCTCTCTACCCAGGGACCTGGTCTCTCCCTGTCTAGACAAGACAGCAACATCCATACAAACATTCCCCCGAATGGCCGGGGCGAAGGTACAGGCACTGTGTTTACACTTGATCCCGCAAGGAGGATCAGATCCTGCGGTCACGGAGGATCTGATCCAGTGCTGCGTTCACACTGGATCCTGATCCTGCATTGATCGCGCATTGAGCAGCGGAAAAGGCTCTCCAAAGGTTATCCACGTAGGTCACTAGTCATGCGCAGTAGAACGTCAGCACGGCCATGACGCGCGAAACACATAAACACATACATGTTTTCGCGCGTTTTTCCAGGCATGGGCCGGATGTGGTCGCTGTAAACCGCAGGATCAGATCCCGCATTGCGTCCAGACTTGCATGTTGATCTCGCTTGCGGGATCAGACCCGGGTCTGATCCTTCCCAAAAGGAGGATCAGATCCCGGGATCTGATCCTGATCGCGCAAGCGTTCACACTTGCGTTGATCGCCCTTTGATCGCCCTTTGATCGCCCTTGCGGGATCTGATCCTCCTTGCGGGATCAAGTGTGAACGCAGTGAGTGTAGACCGGGGGGCAGATGCCCAAGGTTGCAAAAATTTACTCGCCGTTCATCTGCTCCTCTCCATCTGTCTTCGGCTTTGCATCTATCCATCTCAAACTGTCTTTGGGTGTGTTCAGACGAGGGACCGGCCTCGGTGTTAGTTTGCGGTCGCTGGTCTTTCTCAGCGGGAGGTACGAGTAGCTGACTGCCAAGTCCAAAATCACCTTACGTTCATAATGCCACCGCTGACAGCGATGATTGCGCAACCCACTAGGGGGGGGGCACCAACACTAGATGTGTGGGATGGGGACTGGGTAAGCTGCATGTCCAATGATAACAATGTGGGTTGTGGGTCGCAAAGGAACACCAACAGGGCATGGGATCAGGACTAGACCCACTAATTTTCAACGCTAAACTCAATCGGGTTAGCCTCGAATTCAGTCCCAAGGTGCTAAAAAAAATTGTGTTCAAAAGTTTAGTCTCAAAGTTACCGGTAAGTCCCTTGTATGAACTTAAGCCCTGTCTTGTATGAACTTAATTCCAGTGCGGGACTTATTTTGGGTAAACTAACCGAGTAACTTGACCATTTTAAGTCCAATGCGGACAGCCCAGGAAGTTTTCCTCCCTAGTAACTTAACCGACTCGAATGGGTAGTTTAACCGAGTGACTTCTGCCTGTTGAAATTGACCAGGTCAGTCCAAAGTCCAATGGGGACACGACGTCATGCATTTGTATGCGCCAGTCGGTTAAGTTTTACCGGTCGTATTGGTTAAGTTACCCACGTCGATAGTCCAAGTGCGGACGCCAGTAAGATTTACCCATTGGAATGTTACCCACAGTCTCTGTAAAAAAATATTCCAGTGTGGACACGGCTTTAAATTGAGAACACTCAATAGGGGGGGAGTATAGTGTTGCAGTAATAATCAAGGTCATTATGACCTTGAATGCAATAGCTACATGTAGTTCAGTTACAAAAGAAGATTGGAGTTTCTCCTTTCCCCCAAATCTTTTTTTTTTCCCAAAAAATCTGCTCAGTTTCTTTGTGAAGGCAAGGCTCTGTGTCCTATCAAGACCTCGATCCTAGCAGGACCTTCCTCTTTGCCTTTGAGAAAGGTCTTCCTTGGATCGAAACGTCGGGCCCTCTAACTTTTGAGATTTTCGTATTGCAGGTCATTTTAGTCGGTGAGGAGTTTACAACAGTTTTTTTTTTGTATTAAACTTCAAGATTCGAAGTGTCAGTAACCGCTCCGGTCGATCTAGGATGCGCTCTGGCAACTTTCCCAATTCCCAACCTTTCCTATTCCTCCTCCACCATCCCCGCTCCTCCCTTCTCCCCTCTCCCCTCTTCCCTTCCCCCCCCCCAACTCGAAGGAAGAGAAACAGCTGCTCTGCTCTGTCACAAAATGATGCTGGGGAGGAAGGGGAGGGTGGGGGGGGGGGGGGAGAGAGGGAGAACATTTGAGGGAGATGCTAAGATACTCTAGATTGTCGGACGAGCGGCCAAACATTAGTCAGTCAATCTGGGGCAGGGACGATACCCGATGCCATAAAAGATCCGCCAGCAATTAGGACGTCCCGCCGTGGACTCGACAGATAAAATAGGTAAAAAAAAAAACCCCCGTCATAACCTCCACTCCACTTATAAGAGATTGCAAGGGATCGAACTAGGCCATGGTAGTTTTCTACCATAATTCCCCCCCTGAGGAATTGGCCACGTGATTCTCAAATAAAGAAAACACAACGAGAAAGGATCATGCCGGCTTCCAAACGTCGGGGTCTTACAAATTCTTCAGATTGACGCAATTTCAGTGTTATCTTTCCCCTGCTGTGAACGATGTTGTCTTTTTGAGCATCATGCTGGGATTCAATAGTCCTCCTTTTCTTCAGAGCATGAATCTGGATCCTTTTTGGATCTTTGGGGCAGGGTAGACAAAGAAGAAGCAAATGTCTTGCTTATGGGACTGATGAGAAATATACGCAGCTTAAAAAAAAAGCTAAGGGGTCGAACGTTACTTTCCGCTCATCAAAATCTCAAGTCCTCCTCTGTCTCCACCTTTCTCTCTTTCTCTCTGTCTCCCTCCTTAACTTCCTCCTCCTCCTCAGCTTCTTCCCTCTTCATCAGAGTTCCCTCCACTCTTCCTCTCCCTCTTCCCCTACTCCTCTCTCCTATTCCTCCTCTCCCTCCTCGTACTCCTCTGCTACCCCTCTTCCTCATAGTCCCCATTTTCCCCTTTCTCTTCCTCTCTCCCTCCTCCTCCTCCCTCTCCCTTCCTCCTCCCTCTCCCCTCTTCCCCCTCCTCTCCTTCCTCCCCTCCTCTTCCTTCCGCTTTCCCCTTTCTACTCCTCTCCCTCTTCCTCTCCCTCTCCCCTCCTCCTCCCCTCCTCCTCCCCTCCTCTCCTTCCTCCCCCTCCTCTGCTTCCCACTTTCCTCTTTCTACTCCTCCTCTCCCTCCTCCTCCTCCCTCTCCCCGCCTCCTTCCCTCCTCTCCTTCCTTCCCTCCTCCCACTTTCCTCTTTCTACTCCTCTTCTCCCTCTTCCTCCTCCCTCTCCCCACCTCCTCCCCTCCTCTCCTTCCTCCCCTCAACCTCCCACTTTCCTCTTTCTACTCCTCCTCTCCCTCCTCCTCCTCCCTCTCCCTGCCTCCCCTCCTCTCCTTCCTCTCTCTCCTCCTACTACTCCTCCCTCTCCCTGCCTCCTCTCCCTCCTCCTACTCCCCTCCTCTCCCTCCTCCTACTCCCCTCCTCTGCCTCCTCTCCCTCCTCCTACTCCCCTCCTCTCCCTCCTCCTACTACCCTCCTCTGCCTCCTCTCTTTCTTCCTTCTCTCCCTCCTCTTCTTCCTCCTCCTGGTCTGGTTCTGCTGCGGATATTTTTCATTCAAACCCTAAAGGTCATCAGCACTAAACTCAACCTCCTCTCCCTCCTCTCCCTCATCTCCCCCTCTCCCTCCTCCTTCTACTTTCCCCCTCCTTCTACTTTCCCCTGTCCTCCCCTCCTTTCCCTCCTTCTCCTGCTCTGGTTCTACTGCGGAATAAAGGTCATCAGCATTCAGCACTAAACCCACCCACTTACACGGTTTCCGTCTTCCCTCCGCAGTGCCGGTCCGCCCTTCTCCCCTCCCCACCAGTTTCATTAGATTCCAATTAATTAGTATTAAGAGAGAGCATCCTCCTTGTCAAATTGAGTATTGCCAATTGGCATTTGCCGGCTGTCTCTGGAATTTGCGTCAACAAGATTTGGGCAAATGCACGCTGTTGTTTGCACTTTCAGAGAAATAAACATTGGGATCCTAGCAGGACCTTTCTCAAAGGCTGCCTATGAAAAAGGTCCTGCTAGGATTTGAAACATCAGGCCCTCCCTTAGCCCATATCCGCCTGACTGTCATGGTCACAGCACTGACTTAAACAGTGTTCCTGCCCAAGTCCCTATCACACTCAAACATTAAAAAAAAATGCATTACAAGAGAAATTTGTCAATGACAGCTTTTCAAAAAAACAAAACGAAATAAAACACTATATACCAGTGGAAAGAGTATGAAATTTATTATTTATTATGATATAAGAAAATCTAAAATATCATAAACAATATCAACAGAACAGTGAATGTGATAACACCATCATTTTCACAAGCCTAAAATTAGAACTCGGAATTTCACAGAGTTTTGTTGCTTTTCCGTTTCCTATGGGGAATCCTGTAACTCGGCAGATATGGGTTAATGTTTGATATTTTCATTTGGGTCATTTAAAGCCCCTACACAACATTGGTAAGAAAACAAAAAACCTAGAAATGTTCACAGATTTGCATTAAACTTATACAGTTTGAAAATGGTTATGGAAGAAACCTTGCACAGAAATATTTCTGCCTAAAATGCTGTATTTTTGGAGAAAAGAGTAAAAGAAATCATATTACGTTTCACCCCTACATAGACCTAAAAAAAATTTGGAACAATACGTTGAATGCTGCATTTTCGCCAAACAAATGAAGCGGTTTTCACTATTTTCTCGAGACTCGGTTGGCGGATTGATTGAGGTGTAATTTTCACAGGTGTGACCAGACAACGTATGATGGATGCTATTCTTTGACCTCAACCAATATTGTGCTATCCCTTTAATAGTCAGTGAGCAGTGCATAGCATTTTGTTTGCATATTACTCTACATTTGTTGTTGTTTTTTAATTGTAAACAGACAGCGACCCAATACCCATCCAGGTCACTCAGCACAGCGTGATGCAAAGTTGGTTGACCCGACAGAAGAAGACAAAAATAAAAATGTTTGCTAATTTTGATCTCCCACCCTGCTGCGCTCGCAAGTTGTAATTCCACGGGTCTCTGTCCCATACTTAATTTGGTAACGACTTGGCACCATTCTCCAGCGAGAGGAAAAACAAGGGGAAAAAAAGGTCGCCCTCCAACGTGGCTCGCGACGGCGGGAGAGCGAGAAAAAAAAAATGTCAGCGGGCCACGTGTGAATGTCACTCATCCGCTCCGCAACAGCTGAGGGGGAGCGTAATTAAAAAAGAAAAAAAAATATCAAAACAAAACCAACCTTTTGGACAATCCCTGCCTCCCTCCCCATGTCAATACAGTATGTCCCACACCCCACCTCCCTTCAGGGAAAGGACCCAGGATCACGTGGTCCTAATTAGCAGAGGTGGCGTTTTAGTGAGGTTTGTTGTTGTTGCTGTTGTTGTTGCTGTTGTTGTTGTTGCTGTTGTTGTTGCTGTTGTTGTTGTTGTTGTTGTTGGCGGCTTGTTGTTGTTGTTGTTGTTGCTGCTGCTGTTGTTGTTGCTGTTGTTGCTGTTGTTGTTGGCAGCTCGTTGTTGTTGTTGTTGTTGCTGCTGCTGCTGTTGTTGTTGTTGTTGTTGCTGTTGCTGTTGTTGTTGTTGTTATTATTGTTGTTGTTGCTGTTGTTGATGTTGTTGGCAGCTTGTTGTTGTTGCTGTTGTTGTTGTTGTTGCTGTTGCTGTTGCTGTTGCTGTTGTTGTTGCTGTTGTTGTTGTTGTTGTTGTTGTTGCTGTTGTTGCTGCTGTTGTTGCTGTTGTTGTTGTTGTTGTTGTTGTTAGTGATGGCTTGTTGTTGTTGGCGGCTTGTTGTTGTTGCTGCTGTTGTTTAGGGGAAGTGGTGCAAGGAGCGCTGAGCGCTGAAGCATGTCAACACCCTTAGCGAGGGCCATTCCCACTACGAAAAATAATAATCGCGATTTGAATCGCGATTCAAAAACCGGGTCTTTTTTTGGTTGTGTCCACACAGGCCAAAAAATCACGAACTGATTGTGGTTAGCAGACATTAGCAGTTGTGGTCGAGTGGTTGGTGTGTCCTTAAGGGTGGCCTACGCTGGGAGACATATAAACAAGCATCGCACTTCCTGTCAATCAGTTTTTGCGATGCATTGTGGGATTTAAGAAAAAACCGGTGCGATTCAGTGGAGCGTTCCCACACACACTGCATCGCAAATAAACGGGATTGTTTGAAAAAAGTCTCACTCTTAATGGAGTCCGAATCACGATTAAAATCCCATTAAAAATCACAGTCTACTGCGTTCAACTTACCCAAATAACATCTACCTATGCATATTCCCTAGTATTGTTAGATATCATGCTAAGCTTTTGATCATATTTATTGTGTCCACACAATTTGACAATCGCAATCCAAATGATCGTGTTTATTTGGTGCAGTGGAATCGGCCCTAGTGTTATTTTTTTTACCTCGGTTCGCTGGGACTGTTTTTTTTTTCCCGTTTTTTTTTTCTAATCACTTTTTTCTCTTCTTTATCTCAAGTCCCCTGACCTACTTGATGGACGACCCAGTCCTGCCAGTTATTTTGTAGCGCAAGTCCCTCTCCCATCCCCCTGCACCCCCCTCCCTCCCTCTCCAAACTCCCTGGAAAATGGATATTTTAAGATTAAGGGATATTTTAAGAAAGGGAGCGAGAGAGAGAGAGGCCAATATCAAGTTGCAGTGCGACTGCGACATCAAATTTGCGGCGTGGATTTTGGGCCGCGATTTGAGTGCCGCGGGCAGGCCGGGAGAATATTGCCATGTCACGAGGTACCAAATACGATGTATTGAACGCAATAATCTGCGTTCCATGGTAGATCCAGTACAATTTGTCCACGGGGAAAGCCCCCAAAATTTGATTATTTTTTTTTTCATCATAATTCTTTAAAACAAGAAAAAAAATCCATATAATGGTCTGGTGCAATTCATTGAAAAATAGTTTAATAAAATTATAGGAAGGTTTGCGGTGACACCATGTATAAGGTCTCTTAAGGAAGAGGTGTGGTTCTGAAAAGAACCTTAGTGATAACTCTATAAGAAGGTTTGCGGTCAATGCGGTGACACCATGAATAAGGTCTCTTAAAGAAGAGGTGTGGTTCTGAAAAGAACCTGAGTGATAACTCTATAGGAAGGTTTGCGGTGACACCATGTATAAGGTCTCTTAAAGATGAGGTGTGGTTCTGAGAAGAACCTGAGTGGTAACTCTATAGGAAGGTTTGCGGTGACACTATGTATAAGGTCTCTTAAAGAAGAGGTGTGGTTCTGAAAAGAACCTGAGTGATAACTCTATAGGACGGTTTGCGGTGACACCATGTATAAGGTCTCTTAAAGAAGAGGTGTGGTTCTGAAAAGAACCTGAGTGGTAACTCTATAGGAAGGTTTGCGGTGACACCATGTATAAGGTCTCTTAAAGAAGAGGTGTGGTTCTGAAAAGAACCTGAGTGGTAACTTGACGTTTGGACCAGTATGCTCTGGTCCTCATCAGGAGAATGCCTTGGACTCGGTGGTGGATGTGCTTATATGCTGGTGGTCGCTGAGGCGGGGAGGCGGGAAAGATAATCCTCTGGGTAGGATAATCCTAAGGGGCCTAGATCGCTGAGGCGGGATGGCGGGAAAGATAATCCTCTGGGGAGGATAATCCTAAGGGGCCTAGATCGCTGAGGCGGGATGGCGGGAAAGATAATCCTCTGGGTAGGATAATCCTAAGGGGCCTAGATCGCTAGTTTGATGTTGTAGGAAGAAGCTAGTGGGCTGCAGCTATGGCTTGATCTATAGTGATACTGGTATGGTATTATCGCTATGACTACGACTGTGGCTAGGTGTTTTGTTTTTAAATGGCTTCAGGTGTGACTATCACTACAGCTTGCCTCATACCTATCAGTATGCCTTTGTGTACGGCTTTGGCTATGGTTGTGTGCTGACGGTTAGGGCTATGGCTTTTGCTGTTTACATCAAAGCCTCCTCTCCTCTCACCCCCTCCCAAAGTGGGTTCAGTTTTGAAATTAAATGGGGGAAAAATGATAGAAAGACTTTCTGTCAAGATCTGATGGATGGAGTGTGTGACAGCTGTTGGGGGAGCTTTCTACCCCACCTCTTGGTTCCAGTGGCTCTGTGTCTCTGTCTGTATGTTTGTCTCTTCTCTCCTGTCCCCCCTCTCCCACCCTCTCTCCCTCTCTCTCTTTCTCTCTTCCTTCATCTCTCCCTCCCTCCCCCTCCCACCCCCTCTCTCCCTCTCTCTCCCCTCCCTCTCTCACTCTCCATCCCTCCCTCTCTCTTTTCCTTCCCTCTCTCACTCTCCATCCCTCTCTCCATCTCTCTCTTCCTTCCTCCCATCTCTCTCCTCTCTTGTCTCTTTCTTTCTCTCTCCCTCTCTCCCATCTCTCTCTCCCTCTCTCCCTCTCTCCCTCCATCCCTCCATCCCTTTCTCTTCCTCTTTTCCCCATGCTCTCTCTCCTCTCTCACTCTTTCGGTGTCTTTTGCTCTCTCCCTCTCTCCCCTCCATTCCTCCATCCCTCTCGCTCGCTCTATCCCTCTCTCCCTCCCTCCCTCCATTCCCATACCCCTTTCGCTCTCTTCCCCCTCTTTCTCTCCTTCTCTCTCCTTCCCTCTCTCTTGCTCTCTCTCTCCCCATCTCTCCCCCTCTCTCTCCCTCTCTTTCTCCCCCTCTCTCCCTCTCTCCCTCCCTCCATCCATTCCTCCATCCCTCTCACTCTCTTCCCTCTCTCTCCTTCCCTCTCTCTCCTTCCCTCTCTCTCTTGCTCTCTCTCTCTGTCTCTCTCTCCCCATCTCTCCCCCCTCTCTCTCTTGCTCTCTCTCTGTCTCTCTCACCCCATCTCTCCCCCTCTCTCCCGCCCTCCCTCCCTCTCTCCTCTCTGTCTCTGTCTGTCTGTCTGTCTCTCTTTCCATCTCTCCCCCTCTCTCTCTCTTGCTCTCTATCTCTGTCTCTCTCTCCCCATCTCTCCCCCCTCTCTCTCTTGCTCTCTCTCTGTCTCTCTCACCCCATCTCTCCCCCTCTCTCCCGCCCTCCCTCCCTCTCTCCTCTCTGTCTCTGTCTGTCTGTCTGTCTCTCTTTCCATCTCTCCCCCTCTCTCTCTCTTGCTCTCTATCTCTGTCTCTCTCTCCCCATCTCTCCCCCTCTCTCTCTCTGTCTCCCCATCTCCCCCTTCTCTCCCGCCCTCGCTTCCTCTCTCTCTACTGTCTCTGTCTCTCTCTCTCTCTTGTGTCTCTCTGTCTCTCTCAACAAAGGCTCTGTGGGTGGCTGTCCCGCTTTCCCCCTCTTGCACTTTGCAAACGGCTGGTGTAATTGCGAGTGCTGAATTCCGACTTTTGGCTTGGTGTAATTGGATTCGGGGAGGGAGGGGGGGGCGGCATTTGGAAAAGCCATCAGTTGGCGGGGAATTCACCCCTGCTGCCAAATGATCGTTTGCAAATGTGACATTTACGAATCCCGGGCAACATCTCATCATCGTCACTTCCTTTGTAAAGCCACAGGCAGTGTCACAGTTGCAATGGAAATGCTAAACATGTTTTTGGGGGGGGGAATCCTGTGCAGATACGGAGAGATGATTTCCAGAAATTTATCGTTTGTGATTTTCCCCAGAACTGATAAACGTCTCACATCTCTCAAGATGTGTTTGCCTCTGTACAGTCCAGAAAGAAAAAAACGTCAGTTGCCTCTTGAAGAGTACTTAAGTTACCTCCGAAAAGAGCCGGAATCTTTGGAGTTACCGGCTCTTTTCAGAGCCACTCTCCGTCTCAAAAGAGATGTTTTGCATGGTGTCACTCGCCGCAAACCTTACTCTCGGTACTTCCACTATGCAGACCTTCAGATCTTATTTGCCCTGGCTTGAGTGGCTGATCCGATCAGTGCCTTGCGCTGCTGTGGTCTTCTGTAACTCTGCCGGGAACGCAAGAGGGCGCCATACTGGAAAGTCAGTTAATGGCATCTGTCTCTTATTCTGCTTTTGTGCTGCACTGTGCAAGGCCTCAAAACCATGTTCAGTCAGTACTCGTTAGATTGTCCCTGTGATTTGAATGAGTTACATTCATGCATTTGGGGTAAAATCAACATCAGAGATTCATACCACAAAACCTCCTTTTCCATTTCAGGTTTTGGATTGTAAAATCAAGCTTTTTAATCATCAGATATGAAAATATGGACACAAACGAAATTGAGTTGATAGATTTTTTTTTTCAGTCGCCCTGGGTGTTGGGAGAAACGGCTCATTCTGAAGATCACATTCATTTATTCTACTTGTTTCTGTTATCTGCATATGTGACCTGGCACAGGGACATGAGGAATATCCCACCGAAACACTTTTCCAGTAAACAATGCCTGAAGTCAAAGTATCTTTTCAATTCGATTAAAAATAAATTTTTGATTTTTTGTACTTTCGGAAAGTTAATGTATTGGAGGATGTTATGTCCAAAGGATTTTTCTGAAATCCGTCTCTAAATGTTAAAAAAACAAGGATTTCGGGGGAGTGTTTGTGTACTGTTTTCATGAAAATGTAAAGTTCCTGCCTTTTTGACTGGCCGCTTTTGAGAGTTACATGTAGACTGGTGCTGCTTTATTATGTCTGGTGCCAAATGAATGAGCAAAGTCCCCTTGTACTATTACAACAAAGTTCATACGGAAATAAATTTGGATATCATTAGAAAGCTAATGGTATACTCTTTCACATCATTAGAAAATCTCAAAATCTCAAAAGTGGGGGTCATTCCTCATTATGCTGTGCCGGGTCACATATGATGTCTGCATATGCATGTATAAATCTGCATATTCATGTCTGATATCTGCATATTCATACCAACTTTTCCCCCTTCCCGTCTGCAGGAGTACGTGTACGACCTGCGGGTGCCAGCGGGACGACCACGACATCATCCACGACAACCTGGTGACGGTGTACGAGCGTCTGGGCATCGACACTAAGGATCACAATGAGCTGGTGCGCAGCAAGGAGCGAGCCCTCAGCCTGGGCTACTCCTGGGTGCCGCAGGGTCTGTCACCCGCCAAGGTAAAGGGCGCCCTCCCACCCAGGAAGCAGAGGGGGAAATGGTCGGGTGGGGTGGGGTCGGAGTAGGGGAAAGGCAATGATTTTTTGGGGTGAGATTTGAAACTAAACGGGGCTGTCACCCGCCAAGGTAAAGGGCACCCTCCCACCCAGGAAGAAGAGGGGGAATGGTCAGGTGGGGTGGGGTTGGAGCAGGGGAAGGCAATGATTTTTTGGGGTGAGATTTGAAACTAAACGGGGCTGTCACCCGCCAAGGTAAAGGGCGCCCTCCCACCCAGGAAGCAGAGGGGGGAATGGTCGGGTGGGGTGGGGTTGGAGTGTGGGGGAAAGGCAATGATTTTTTGGGGTGAGATTTGAAACTAAACGGGGCTGTCACCCGCCAAGGTAAAGGGCGCCCTCCCACCCAGGAAGCAGAGGGGGAAATGGTCGGGTGGGGTGGGGTCGGAGTAGGGGAAAGGCAATGATTTTTTGGGGTGAGATTTGAAACTAAACGGGGCTGTCACCCGCCAAGGTAAAGGGCGCCCTCCCACCCAGGAAGCAGAGGGGGAATGGTCGGATGGGGTGGGGTTGGAGTAGGGGAAAGGCAATGATTTTTTGGGGTGAGATTTGAAACTAAACGGGGCTGTCACCCGCCAAGGTAAAGGCGCCCTCCCACCAAATTTGACCAAGCTTAGTTTATTTTTTATCCCTAGAGTCCCATACTATCGAGATCCCTGGATAGGTATCTCAGGACTACTGGGTGATCTTTCTATTGAGCAGATTAAAAGAGAAACACAGTCGAAGACTGGTTTCACCAGGCTCCTAGGAGTCCTGACTCATATGAAGCCTAAAGCTTCAAAATGAGGACCTAAACTGTACTGTACTGTACCCAGGAAGCAGAGGGGAAATGGTCGGGTGGGGTGGGGTGGAGTCGGAGCAGGGGAAAGGCAATGATTTTTTGGGGTGAGATTTGAAACTAAACGGGGCTGTCACCCGCCAAGGTAAAGGGCGCCCTCCCACCCAGAAAGCAGAGGGGGAAATGGTCGGGTGGGGTGGGGTGGAGTCGGAGCAGGGGAAAGGCAATGATTTTTTTGGGTGAGATTTGAAACTAAACGGCGGACAAAGTAAACGAAAAGGTCATCACTTGTTATTTGGATGAAAAATGAGATTTGAAGGTTTGCATGGTGAGAATATCAGGATAAATAGGTTTGCGGAGACACCATGTAAATTCTCTTTTGTGAGTAAGTGTGGTTCTAAAAAGAACCGGAGGAACTCGTTTTATTTGAATGAAAGGAAAGCACCGGTAGAGCGACCTGCAAACGATTTCACTAAAACCCATCGTAACTTACGATCAATCGCAAGACGATGAGCGATGCACAGAAACCATACGTTGTAAGAGAGAGATAGAGAGGATGGCATGTGTACTGCTCTGAAAAAAATGAGGGCCTGACATTATTTCAATCCTAGCAGGACCTTTCTCAAAGACTTTGAGGCCTAGTTAAATTTCCTCTCGGTTACTTTAACCGAGCCGAATGGTTACTTTTACCGGCCAACCTCTGCCCAGTAAAAGTGACCAGGTAAGTTTAACCGAGCCGATGAGTCCAGTGGAAACGCACCACTCGGTAAAACGCGACTCGACGTACATGCACTTATGTACACAAATAATGTTTGCCAGCTCGGTTACTTTAACCATCGTCTCGGTTAAATTGACTGACTCAAAAGTCCAAGTGGGAATGACGGTCAAATTCGACCATTGGAAATTTAACCATCGTCTCAGTTGAATTTTAGTCCAGTGGAAATGCGGCTAATGAGGGTTTGCCCTGCTGGGCTTGATAAACACCGAGTGCTTATCACATCGAGCAAGGCAAACCCTCATTGAATCACCCTTGGCTTGGATGACCACAACTTTGCCGCCCTCTACCTTTGACCGTCCTCTGCTCTCCGACCAACTAACCAACCCCCTTACTTCCCCTGTCTAGGTGGAGGACTTCATGAACTCCCTGCCCAACAACCAGATTCCCCGGCTGCACACGGCCGGCCAGAAGTACCGGGACCGGCAGCTCATCCTGCAGATGCCGCGCCAGGACCTGGCCGAGGAGCTCTGTAAGCACATCCTGGACGCCGCCTCCACCGAATGCTTCTACCAGTTTGTGGAGCTGCGGGACGAGGTGGCCTTCAGCACCGGCCGGGTCAAGGACTACCTGAAGCAGGACCAGGTGGGGATTAGGGGAAGGGACGGGAATGGGGTGAAATGGGATCAGGGGAGGGAGGGTGGGTCATTAATGGGATGGGAATAGGTGGATCAGGGAGGGTGGACGAGGTGGCCTTCAGCACCGGCCGGGTCAAGGACTACCTGAAGCAGGACCAGGTGGGGATTAGGGGAAGGGACAGGGATGGGGTGAAATGGGATCAGGGGAGGGAGGGTGGGTCATTAATGGGATGGGAATAGGTGGATCAGGGAGGGTGGACGAGGTGGCCTTCAGCACCGGCCGGGTCAAGGACTAACTGAAGCAGGACCAGGTAGGGATTAGGGGAAGGACTGGGATGGGGTGGAGGGGGAAGGTTGGGATCAGGGAGGGAGGATGGGGTATTATTGGGGTTGAGAGGGATGAGAATAGGTGGATCAGGGAGGGTCGACGAGGTGGCCTTCAGCACCGGCCGGGTCAAGGACTACCTGAAGCAGGACCAGGTAGGGATTAGGGGAAGGACTGGGATAGGGATGGGGGGATGAGGTCAGGGAGGGAGGGTGGGGTATTAATGGGATCGGGGCGGGATGAGAATAGGTGGATCAGGGAGGGTGGACGAGGTGGCCTTCAGCACCGGCCGCGTCAAGGACTACCTGAAGCAGGACCAGGTGGGGATTAGGGGAAGGGACGGGGGATGGGATGGAGGGGGGGGTTGGGATCAGGGGAGGGAGGGCGGGGTTTTAATGGGATGGGAATAGGTGGATCAGGGAGGGTGGACGAGGTGGCCTTCAGCACCGGCCGGATCAAGGACTACCTGAAGCAGGACCAGGTGGGGATTAGGGGAAGGGACGGGGGATGGGGTGAAGGGGGGAGGGTGGGATCAGGGGAGGGAGGATGGGGTATTATTGGGGTTGGGTGGGATGAGAATAGGTGGATCAGGGAGGGTCGACGAGGTGGCCTTCAGCACTGGCCGGGTCAAGAACTACCTGAAGCAGGACCAGGTGGGGATTAGGGGAAGGGACAGGGATGGGGTGGAGGGGGGGGTCGGGATCAGGGAGGGAGGATGGGGGTATTATTGGGGTTGGGTGGGATGAGAATAGGTGGATCAGGGAGGGTGGACGAGGTGGCCTTCAGCACCGGCCGGGTCAAGGACTACCTGAAGCAGGACCAGGTGGGGATTAGGGGAAGGGACGGGGGATGGTGTGAAATTGGATCAGGGGAAGGAAGGTGGGGTATTGATAGGGTCGGGGTGGGATGAGAATAGGTGGATCTGGGAGGGTAGGGTTAGTGAGAGAAGGGATTTAGTGGGATCAGGGAGGGTGCGATTAGGGAGGGTGAAATTACTGGGATTAGGTGGTGGGGTGGGATTATTGGAATTAGGGAGGCTGGGATTAGGGAGGGATGGGATTCATCCTCTCCCCATCATCCCCTCATCTTCCCCATCCTCCCTATCCTCCCCGTCTTCCTCATCCTCCTCATCCCCCAATCCTCCTCAGGGGTTGTGTCAGAATGACCTAAAGAGAGTTGTGGAGGGGGGGGGGCATGCAAACCAGAGTGTTTGGATCATCTGCCATTTGAACCACTCGCAGTAGTGTGGATTCTCATGGCTGGTGAAGAGTACAAGTCAGTGCTAAGCTTCAAACAGTGCCAAGCCTTTTAGCCGTGAGCAAATCGAATCATTTCCAGAGTCGTTAACACCTCTTTGAGTGCACGATTTTTCTTTCTTTTTTTAATGATTCTGGAAAGTGGAGACATGGGAATTGGGTGTTGACTTTTGATAATGGGCTGAGCGTTTGTTTTGCTTTTTTTTGTTTTCATGGATGGTCGGTGGGTGTGTGCGGTGTATGTACAGGCAAGCCTTAAAGTGCAGAGGATAGGTCGTTGAAATAGTGCATTTTTTTTCCAAGAACGTTCGGACAAGGGGCTTGGGGTGTGGCTTTTAGGATACCTGTTTGTCTTTCCCAGGGGTGGGGGTGTTAGTGTCTTTGACAAGAGTGCTTTAAGTGCAGAGGATACCTGTAGACCATTTAATTCATGCTCTTAAAGGGGAACGAAACCCAGAGAAAAAATGTTGGCTTATCTGATTGGATGTTAAAAACAACCTACAATTACCTATGTGCTACTCACCTACGAGTTTCATAAAGAGGGAAAAATCATGGAATTCAGTGGTCGTATTCGCATTCCCGCAAACCACCATCTTTTCGAATGGCCCACCAGTCACTGCGGGGGGTATGACATCGTAAAGGAAAACTTCCACATGGGCCCGGACGGATGTACATTGTACCCCTACTACATGTATATACTGTGTGCATTTATACAGTCGCGAGCTGAACGATGGTGTACTGCCAGGCTTTTGGATGTCAAACAGGTCTCCTGTCCTTGTTGGGAACTGTAGGTCGTTTTTAACACCCAATCAGATAAGCCAACATTTTTCTCTGAGTTTCATTCCCCTTTAACTCCAGGAAATTGGGAATGAGGGGATTTAGTGTTGACTTTTTTCATCGTCGCAGACGATCAAACTTTTGAGCCTTTGGTTTTTGTTTTTTTACTAATGACGCGACAAATATTTGGTTTATTTTTTCGGTTGAATGGCGGAGCAGGAGTGCTTTAAGTGCGGCGGTGAGATCGAGGCCGGCGACATGGGGGTGTACGCCGACCTGCTGGAGGACGACTCGCTCTGCTGGCACCCCTTCTGCTTCACCTGCTTCACCTGCGACGAGCTCCTGGTGGACCTCGCCTACTTCAACAAGGACGGGCACATCTTCTGCGAGCGCCACTACGCTGAGCAGGTCCTGCCCCGCTGCATTGCCTGCGACGAGGTGAGTTCCCCCGGCCCCTCTGTTCCCCCGGCCCCCGGCTCTCGTTGGTTCTTTTTTTCCTTCTTTTTAACCACTTCGCGCCACTCCGTTGGCTTGACTGTGCGCCGGGACCTCCGAATCCGAAGCTCCTTTGGCTTGACAACGCGCCGGGACCTCCGAATCCGGAGCTCCGTTGGCTTGACTATGTGCAGGGATCTCCGAATCCGGAGCTCCGTTGGCTTGACTCTGCGACGGGGCCCTCCGAATCCGGAGCTCCGTTGGCTTGACTATGCGACGGGGCCCTCCGAATCCGGAGCTCCGTTGGCTTGACTATGCGACGGGGCCCTCCGAATCCGAAGCTCCGTTGGCTTGACTGTGCGCCGGGACCTCCGAATCCGAAGCTCCTTTGGCTTGACAACGCGCCGGGACCTCCGAATCCGGAGCTCCGTTGGCTTGACTACGTGCAGGGATCTCCGAATCCGGAGCTCCGTTGGCTTGACTCTGCGACGGGGACCTCCGAATCCGGAGCTCTGTTGGCTTGACTATGCGACGGGGCCCTCCGAATCCGGAGCTCCGTTGGCTTGACTACGTGCAGGGATCTCCGAATCCGGAGCTCCGTTGGCTTGACTCTGCGACGGGGCCCTCCGAATCCGGAGCTCCGTTGGCTTGACTATGCGACGGGGACCTCCGAATCCGGAGCTCCGTTGGCTTGACTATGCGACGGGGACCTCCGAATCCGGAGCTCCGTTGGCTTGACTATGCGACGGGGCCCTCCGAATCCGGAGCTCCGTTGGCTTGACTATGCGACGGGGCCCTCCGAATCCGGAGCTCCGTTGGCTTGACTATGCGACGGGGCCCTCCGAATCCGGAGCTCCATTGGCTTGACTATGCGACGGGGACCTCCGAATCCGGAGCTCCGTTGGCTTGACTATGCGACGGGGCCCTCCGAATCCGGAGCTCCGTTGGCTTGACTATGCGACAGGGACCTCCGAATCCGGAGCTCTGTTGGCTTGACTACGCGCCGGGACCTCTGAATCCGGAGCTCCGTTGGTTTGACTACGCGCCGGGGCCCTCCGAATCCGGAGCTCCGTTGGCTTGACTACGCGACGGGGCCCTCCGAATCCGGAGCTCCGTTGGCTTGACTATGCGACGGGGCCCTCCGAATCCGGGCACCACTATTGTCCACATTTTAAACAAAGACTTTTTTTTTTCAGCTTAGAACAAAGCAATACGAATCATGACAAAGACCCTTTTTGACGCAAGTTGCCACACGAATCGAAAGATTAGCAGCAGTAATTGTGCAATTGTGGGGACTTTTACTGTGGAGGATCGAGGGATACCACGCTGCCGCTGAAAGCACATAAAAAAATGTTGGCTTGTGGAACTCTTTGGAGATTATAGTTTGACTGTCGGCAGGTGTTGTAATCCAGTAGTTCACTACAGTCTGTCAAAGAGGCGTTCATCAAAGAACAATTTGTTTGTGGACTCTTTGGAGTTTGTGGTCTGACAGCCGGCAGGTTTTGTAACCCAGTTGTTCACTACAGTCCTTTGACTGGCATGCATGTACATGAAGGAAGATTTGTTTGTGGACATTTTTAGAGTTTATAGTTTAATAGCCAGCAGGTTTTGCCACGTTGTTTACCATTCTATTTACTGACATACACCAGTGGAGATGATTTGGTTTGTGAGAACCTTTTGTAGTGTATAGTTTGACAGCTGGTAGGTTTTGTAATCCACTAGTTTGCCTGGCCTTTAGACTGGCATACCCCTGTACATCGAGGATGATTGGTTTGTGGAACTTTTTTGGAGCTTACAGTACATTAGCTGACAGGTTTTGTAATCCACTAGTTTGCCACTACATCGAGGAAGATTGGTTTGTGAAACTTTTTTTGGAGTTTAGAGTACATTAGCTGACAGGTTTTGTAATCCACTAGTTTGCCACTACATCGAGGAAGATTGGTTTGTGAAACTTTTTGGAGTTTACAGTACATTAGCTGACAGGTTTTGTAATCTACTAGTTTGCCACTACATCGAGGAAGATTGGTTTGTGAAACTTTTTGGAGTTTACAGTACATTAGCTGATAGGTTTTGTCATCCACTAGTTTGCCACTACATCAAGGAAGATTGGTTTGTGAAACTTTTTTGGAGTTTACAGTACATTAGCTGACAGGTTTTGTAATCCAGTAGTTCACACTGCCCCAAATGTTACCGGCTCTTTTCAGAGGCATACTCCATCTCAAAAGAGACCCCGACTTATATGGTGCCGCCGCAAAATTTCCACTTCATCCCCGACCAGCTGTCTCAAGCATTTTTCTTGCACAAATGATGCTCAAACAAAAAATTATTATAGTTGATGTCTTGGATTAGTGAAGCTATGACAATTGGCTGTTTTTATCGTGCTGAAATGTAATGAAGCCCTGCCAGAAACATCATAGACTTGGTTTGTGCACATGTACATGTACATGTATGTATAGTGTATATTTACACAATTTGCCAAGTGTAGAACCCGTGCAGGGTTCAGTTCTGGTAAGAAATCAAGTCTAGTAAGATTCTTGTGTAGACATACCCGTTGTCCAGTCCCCTATTATTCCAGAAGTTTGACTGCTGATATGATTTTTTGTGTGTGGTAGACTGTTGTCACACGTGTACGGTGGTTAGGACAGCCAGACACTTCGCAAGTTATCAGACGTCCGTCGTGGCATAACGAAAAAACATCCTTTCGCCCAACCCATGTCGCTGTCCATTAGTTGATGCTAATTTTGAAGTAATTAAAAAACTGTTGCAAACCGCTCACTGACTAAAATGATCTGCAATACGTAAATCTCCAAAGATTTAGAGGGCCTGACGTTTCGATCCTAGCAGGACCTCTCTCCAAGCAAAGTGACAAGGACAGACAGAGAGGGGAAGGAAAGCCCTGACACATATGGCAGAGGAAGGACTAATTTTGAGACGGCCACTCCCGATTGAGGTGGTGGTCTCACTTCAGTGCCAGGAGCCCTTTCCTTTTTTCCTTGGTAGTCTGCAATTTGGGAAATTCAATTATCAGGGAACCGACCGGAAAGTTGTTGTCTTTGCCGGGTGCATCAGAGACGTGAATTTTTTGGCCTCTGTACCCCAAATGTTTGATAAGACTTGAAGATTTGCATTCTGGAAATACTAAGTGGAAGGTTTGAAGACGGGCAGAGTACACACTACCCAAGATTTTGAGTTACCAGCTGTTTTTTCAGAGCCACACTCCTTCTCGAAAGAGAAACGCTACGCGGTGTCACCGCAAACCTTCCACCCTGAATGTTTGTGAGCAGACAGGCGCAGCAGACTTTGGAGGTAAGGGTAATGCTATGCCGTCCTTCACCCCTCACGATCTTTTTTGTAAATTTCGTTGTTACCCTCGCCCGATCGTAAGACCATGAACGATGCGCAGAAGCCGTACGACCTGTTTGGACTTGATGATGGTTTTTCTGTTGTGAGTTGAGTTACGATGTTTTTGGAATCCGGCACAGGCCAGTCTCAGTGCAATTTTACTATCAGGTTTTTTGTGTGTGTGTGGCTGCTACAGAAAGCATGTGCAAGTTGACTGTTCGTATTTTGCCGCTTATATCTCAGTTGGATTACCGGTTCAGTGGCTTTGATGGGTGTACAGGTTGCCTATTGTTCGGAAGGGAGTTTTTGAGTGGAGGCTCATTATTTTTAGGCTCTTTTTTTTAATTTTATTTTTTTAGAATTTTCATTCATTTAATTCAAATGTCTGTTAGGAGAAGGAAATGCTAAAGCGTTGTAGTTTTTTATCTGTAAAATGCGTAAGTCATTATCAGGGAATGCCTTATACATGTAGCAGCAGGATTCTGTGAAATAATGATTCTTCCAATCATTCACACAATGAATTCTCTGTTTTACTTTACCCCCCCCCCAAAAAAAAGGTCTATGATAAACTAACATAGCGCCCTCGCTCGACCAAACCAGGCTGCCCGGACCCAGTGTGAAAAAATATATTGAAAAATTCCAAGGTAGCCTGTCTGCTGCCCTCTGCTGACGAGTCTGAATAATCCCCCCCCCCCCCCCTTCGTCTTCAGCCTGGGTAGCCGGCAGCCAATTATGTGCTTCAGACTCCTGACATGCCGTCCCATTAGCCGAGCCAATCCCGGTGCAAATAGGGGTCCGCATACCTGGAGCATTAGGTGGACAGTTGTGGGTGTAGTGCTGTCATACCCAGCTTGCCATTCCCCCCACGATGTGAACATTCCAAGGGGGTGAAGAATGCCACCATTCCCTCGAAGAAGAAGAGAAAAAAAAAATCCAAACCCAGATGAATAATGGATCTCGGAAATTTCCGAGGGGCCTGACATTTCTTCCCTAGCAGGACCATTCTTGAAGGTCTCCTGTGCTTTCTTTTGTGAGATGTGTCTACTCTCTTTTTGTATTAACCCTCCCTCAAAAAAAATGATGTAATATGCCATCTGCCTGCTCGCCCGTTTGCCTTGCCCACCTGAACGTCCGCCCGTCTGCCTGCCTGCCTCTCTCCCCATCCCTCCTATTCCCTCCTTCCCTTCCTCCCTCCCTTCCTCCCTCCCTCCCTGTCCCCTTCCTCCCTCCCTCTCCCTCCCTCCTACTCCCTCCCTGCTCCTTTGCGCTCCCCCACCTCCCCTTCCCCTCCTTCACTTCCTCCCTCCCTCCCTACCCCCTTCCTCCTCCTCCCCCTCCCTCCCTACCCCCTTCCTCCTCCTCCCCCTCCCTCTTACTCCCTCCCTCCTACTCCCTCCCTCCTACTCACTCCCTCTTTCTCCCTCCCTCCCTTCCCCCTTCCTCCTCCTCCCCCTCCCTCCTACCCCTCCCTCCTACTCCCTCCCTCCTACTCCCTCCCTCCTACTCCCTCCCTCCTCCCTTGCTCTTCCCCACCTCCCCTTCCCCTCCTTCCCTTCCTTCCTTCCTCCCTGCCCCTTCCTCCCTGCCCCTCCCTCCTACTCCTTCCCTCCTACTCCTTCCCTTTTACTCCCTCCCTCCTACTCCCTCCCTCCTACTCCCCCCTGCTCCCTTGCTACCCCCACCTCCCCTTCCCCTCCTTCCCTTCCTCCCTCCCCCACCGCCCCTTCTCCTCCCTCCCTCCATCCCTGACTCTCTCCTCTTCTTCCTCCCTTTCCCCCACCTCCCCTTCTCCTCCCTCCCTCCCTCCCTCTCTTGTCTTCTCCCTACCTCTCCCCCTCTCCTTCCCCCATCCATACTCCTCTATCCTTGGCCAGCCTTGGCACAGCAGTCACTGGCATGAACTGAT
The DNA here is from genome assembly GCA_949987565.1 of Luidia sarsii. Classification (NCBI taxonomy): domain Eukaryota; kingdom Metazoa; phylum Echinodermata; class Asteroidea; order Paxillosida; family Luidiidae; genus Luidia; species Luidia sarsii. Next base: position 16,780,050 of record OX465114.1, on the reverse strand, counting down.
TATCCGAACATTCCTGGGTAGGTGCAGACAGCCTGGGCCTGATTTCATTAACATGTCGCCATAATTAGAGGACTATGTGTGGGTGTCAGTGACTCTGCGCTGCACTCTCTTGAAGGCCAGAGTCAGTTCATTAATACCTGCCAATCGTAGCCAAGTAATTAGTCAGTTATGTTGCTTTGAAGTAAATAAAAGATAAGATAAAATGACCTGCAATACACTACATAAATTCCAAACGTTTGAGAGCCTGACGTTTCAATCCTAGCAGGACCTTTCTCAAATGCAAAGAGAAAGGTCCTGCTAGGATCAAAACGTCAGGCCCACTAACTTTTCAGAGTTTTGTTGTTTGCCAGAGGTTTAGGGAACCAGATAATCCCCTCCCATCCAGACTCTTCTAAAAAAAAGATTGAAAAGTTTTTTACTCTGAAAAAAATTCTGATAAGGACTGATACATCAGGCCTTATGAACTTGTCACTGTTGTTCATTGAGGCTCATTCTAATAAAAAAAAAAAAAAAATGAAAAAAAAAAAATAATCTTGGATTGGACTGGGACATGAACCCATGACCTCTGGTTTCAATCACTGGCGCTCTTGCTATCTGAGCTATCCAGCCCTTAGTTGGTGGCCTTCAGCAAAAGATCAAAATGCTGACTTTTAATCAATTCATGAAAATAGCGCAGGAATTTTGACTCGACCAGGACTGGAACCTGAGACCTCTGCCTTTAATGTACTAGTAAGCTCCTTTCTTTGGTATTTTCACTTAAATAGTTATAAGAAAACCCTCAGATTTCAGTCGAGGATGGAAAGCACTTATATCATCATTCATGCAATTTTTTAACCACCTCTTTTTATTGTTTATAGAAAATTACCACCGAAAACGCCCTTCTCAGTTCCACACATGAAGCCCTCTAGGGTTTATGATTTTTTTTTCCCCAATTTTTTTAATAACTAGAGGTGTTGGGTTCGAGTCCCGGTCCAGTCCAAATTTGCATTGCTATTTTTTTTGGCAATTTTTTTTCCCCATCCACCCAGGAACGTGTTTCAAAATGGATAGAGATGTCTCTCTAAGAATGGCCCGTTCTTTTTTTAACCCTCCCCCCTCCATTGTGAATCGGTCGACATTTGCGGAGGTGTTGCTGATGTGCCAAACCAATCATAGGAGCCCTCCCTCAGCCTGCCCCTATAGCTGTCACTGACTGTCTCCTTCACAGACCTCCCGTCCACTCCCCTTCCCGTCCTCATTTGATCACGTTCCATTCCGAAATCGAAAATCCCCCCCCCCCTCCACCCCACCCCTGCCCCGCGCATTCTCCGGGAACGTCAAGTCAGCTCAGCTGGGGTTCCCAAGATCACACCTTCCTCTCTCTCTCTCCCCTGCACGTGAATGGCACTACAGCACCAATTATATTTCCATTTGATCGCAACTATTTTTGTTTTCAAGTGATAAACAAGCAAAGAAAACTAACCAAAATCTTAAATTACCGAAATCCCAAAGGCAGAATGAACGGTGATCTTGTGCAGAATGCACAGTTATATTCTGCTGAGTGAGCAGTGATTTTCTGCAGAATGAAAGTCAATTTTCTGCAGAATAAATTGTATTTTTCTGCAGAATGAACAGTGATTTTCTGCAGAGTGAATGGATAATTTTTTTCAGAATGAATGGTAATTTTCAGCAGAATGAACAAACTGTTTCTGCAAAATAAATGGTGATGTTCTGTAGAATCCAGAATGAATTGGAATTTTCTGCAGAATGAATTGGAATTTCTGCAGAATGAATGGTAGTTTTCTGCAGAATGAATTGGAATTTCTGCAGAATGAATGGTAGTTTTCTGCAGAATGAATTGGATTTTTCTGCAGAATGGATTGGAATTTTCTGCAGAATGAATGGTCATGATCTGCAGAATAAATGGCAATTTTCTGCCGAATGAATTGGAATTTTCTGCAGAATGAATGGTAGTTCTCTGCCCCCAACTTTTGTTTGACTATTGCTTTTGCTGAAAAAAAAGAAGCATCCCAGGGTTAGTGCAGCTCTGACTGGCAACCTCATTTTCATGAGTCCGAGTTTTTTTTTTGCCTAAGGGACTCTGTGAGCTCGAAACCAGATCAGTGCCGTATAAGAATACATCATCATAATCTGAGCTCCATTTCTTGTCTTCATAAACCGTGCTTCAGGACACCGTGCAGTCTCCTTTCGGGATGGAGGGCTGACTGTCAACCGTCTCGACTCCAAATTGGTTGTGACACATAAAAGCTTATCTCATTTATTGGTCTTTTACTGTCACTGGTCTGACGGTTTTCCCCCGTCGCAATCCCAGCATGCATTGCACTGACGCCAGCACCCCTCCCCCTCCCCCCTCCCACACCCCCAACCCCGACCCCCCCCTATAACCAAAACATTCTTTATGCATCAGAGAAAGGGGAATGACATCTTGTATCGCTAACCCAAACTGTTAGTCTTCAGAGCGTCTATCAATGAATCTGGTTTTGAGGTTGGCGGGAAGGGGGTTGCAGATCATCTGTCACAGCTGTTTTTCTCATTTTTGCATTTTGCATGTTTTTGCGTGTCTAACAGACAGAGGGAGGGAGGGAGGGAGGGGGCTGGGAGGAAGGGAGGAAGGGAGAGAGGGAGGGAGGAAGGGAGAGAGGGAGGGAGGGGTTGGGTCTTGTTCCGCTATTCACACAACAACGACGCAGGACCAGTGATACCCAACACTGTGTTCCCATCAGATTACCCCTAATTGGATAAATTCCCCGGCCCCCTTCCCTACTCTAAGCTTCCAATGCAGTCTTCCCGACCCCTCCACTCCCCCCCCCCTCCCCCTCCCCCACCATCTCCTCTGAGCCATCTTCAGAAATGGGAAGCCCTCTTGGTATGTTGTTTTCTTTTCATAAAAATCGTCTGGACACCCCATTAGACGAGATTGTCTCGGGACCCGAGGTAAATACAACGCAATGCCACCAACCCAAAATAACATGTTTTCATGACCGGCGGAGTGTGATCATTCCTGCACTCATTTTTCAGTATCAACTCCATTTGTTTGAATAAACAACACGGAATGTTTAGGAATAACACGGACATGGGATTGGAGCCTGTATTTTGTTACATTTTCAGCTTACATTTTCAGTTTACATTTTTGAGCCTAGCGGGACCTTTCTCTTTGCCTTTGAGAAAGGTCCTGCTAGGATCAAAACGTCCGCCCCTCTAACTTTTGAGATTCATGTATGTATTGCAGGTCATTTTAGTCAGTGAGCAGTTTGCAACAGTTTTTTTGTATTAACTTTATGAAATAAACAAATGGAAATTAAATTTAAAAAAATTGATAGTAAAAGAACAACAAATGTAAATCTGTCGCTAACTGCTTACCAACCCTTTGGACCTGTGAAAAAATTGTAGTTAGTGGCCTAACGTTTCAACCTTAACTTCATCAGGGGCTAAAATCAGATTAATAGAATCTGATGAAGGTCCTTATGAAGGATCGAAACGTTAGGCCACTGACTAAAATTTCACAAATTCAATAGTATTTGAGTGAGAAAATGCAGCTCTTCATTTGAGATTTTAGGCTATTTTTGATTTTTGATTTTCAACTGAAAACTATAGTTTACCTCATTTTGTGAAGTCAAAAAAAATCCTCAAATAAAAAAAAATTACATCCCAAGATAACATGCACATATAATTTTACATTGAGACACATTAGACAGTAGGCGGGAAGTGTTAATCACTTAGGAGTTTTGTCTCCGGAAACATAGATAGCTGGCTCTGATTTTTTTTTTGAGTTCTCTTTCCCTTTCTCTTTTCCCCTGTTTTTCTCTTGCCTGATGCACTCAATGGCCCTTCAGGAGAGAATTTTTTTTTTTTCAGTCAGAGGTCGCCAGTGATAACGAAGCCGGTTGACAAGACTTGTGCCCACGCTCGTGTTTGCTTTGAAGCCGGGGAGAAATGGAGACAAGTTACTTTGCTCCCTCCGTGTTTATCTCGGCTGTCAGTTGAGAATGTTGCCCTCTATATTGAGGTCAAATAAGGAGGGAGTGACTTCTTCTTCTTGTCTCCCGTTAAAAGTTCATAAATTTTAAAGTTCGTAAATTGTTCCAGGGCCTGACATTGCAATCCTTGCAAGGATTTGTGTCTCTCTCTCTCTGAAGCTGTGTGGCTGAAACGGATTTGTTTCTGTCAGGCTCGCATTCTGATGTCTCGGTTCATTTGAGAGCTCTTGGGAAGATGATACGGGGAGGGATGGAGGAGGGAAGACTGAGGTTTCTATGGAAATGTCTCAAGAAAGGTCCCCCTTCCCTGCAGAATAAAAGAATGAATACAATAAATTAATCTTAAAATTTATCGGGCCTGACGTTTTGATCCTAGCAAGACCTTTCTCCAAGGCAGAGTGACAAGGACAAAACAGATACATGTACACGAAGGAAGGGGGAAGAGAGTGAATAGGACACGGATGAGAAACAAAGGACAAAGAGGAAAGCTGGTAGGGAGAGATCAAAGGGAAGGGCAAGGAGTAGGGTATGGATTAGTGAGAAGAGGGGGAAAGATCAAAGAGAGAAGTGTGGAGGAGTGAACACAAAAGAAGGATTATCAGAAAGCTGCATGGTGTTAGTCATTACCCTCCTGGATGTTGAGACCATGTGGTTGAATAGTCCGAAGACGCTTCATCCACATTTTCTCACGGCTAAGACGGACAGCATTACTAAGGTGACCAAGGCATTCTATGCCCAGTACAATAATATCTGATAAATAAATTAAGTTTAATCAAAATTATTTTCACAGTCACAGAGAACAACAACACCATAGGAAAAACTTAGCAGACTGACAACCAGATGGAGAAAATGCAGTCTTCTGACGACGGGCAGAGTGCACATTGCCTGGAACTTTGAGTTACTGGGGTCTTTTCAGAGCCATGCTCCATCATTGAAAGACATGACTTGCACGGTGTCACCGCAAGCGTTCCACATTGTGCTTTTTTTTAGCATGCAAAGCTTCAGATTCTTATCCAAGAGTGCGTATTAATAAGCTGTCGTAGCGACAACTTCATCAGATGCGACCAAGGGAGACAATCTGAGTACAGGCTTGTACAGGCTTGTAGTACTTCATCTGCTACATAGTAGCACCGGTAGTTGTTGCCGTGACAGAATGTGCACTCTTTAAGATAAGGCGCTCCAAAGCTTTGGCCTGCGAGAGGTCATTCCCATGAACGCAGGAGTCAAAAATATTCGCTAGACCGTGTGCTTGTATCTAGTGATTTAAGCGCTGGGTCTTGTGCAAGCGTGTGAACACACTAGAGACCAGATGAGATTTACACAGTGGAAGCGCAATGTGGAAAGTTTATTGTGACACCAAGTCAACCCTTTCATGATGGCGTACGGCGCTGAAAAGAGCCGCTAACTCAACATTTTGGGCAGTGCGTGCACTCTGCCTGTTGTCAGTAGGCTGGAATTCCCCCCCCCCCCATCTGGTTAGTCTTTCAGTGCCATTTTCTTTGAAGTCGTCGGTATTCCTAAGCTGGGCTGTTTACATGGCTGTCATCACGTAGCATCTCACAGAGAGATATCGATGTCACTTATGACGTCTGGTACCCGGACCCCTCTCCCTGACTTCCTCCCCCCACCCCACCACCCCCCTCTCCTTGCCCGTGTTGAGTTCACTTCCGTAAAAGGAGATTCGGGCACCGTTGATTGGACACGGAGCGTCCAGGGTAGCTGCCTCGGCAAAGTCGAGGGTCCAATCTCAGGGTCAAAATCTCTATCAAAGCTGACAGACCGTTAGTAGTGGAAAGAGAGAGAGGGGGGGGGGGTCGCCCCAAAATAGACCCCCCCCCTTATCTCCGCCTTCTCGCATTCTCCTCCTTCTACTCTGCCCGGAGTTGTGATCAATGTCAAGGGCCATTAGGGTTTCCTACCAGGGAAGAGAGGGGCCATTTTTTTTTTTTTTTTTTTTAGTACGTGTCTTATGATTTATTTCGGTGGAGATTTTTCATCATATACCGTTGTGGGTCAGTGGAAACCAAGGATTCGGCCGGCAGTTTGTGTGCTGGGGCGGCGGCCTCTGGTCTTGTTTGTTGTCTTTCCCCCCCCCCCTCCTCCGGATTCTGTTCGGCAGTCTTTTGGTGTCCTCTGGTTGCCACGTGGCCCCCGTGTTGATTCTCCTGGACTCTCGCTCCGATCTGACGGCAGGAGGTGCGGTGGTGAAAGAGGGTGAGGGGATGAAAAGTTATCTTATTTACGAGAGCAACATTCTGAAAAAGAGTTGTTTAAAAAAAGACTGCCTCCGAAGCTGGTCCCTGGACGAGGACCTTTTGCATCAGATTTGCAAGACAGAAGCTTCAACGCGCTGGGATCCGTCCTGTCGAGTCCAAGCCAGGACTTCTATCCAAGCCCTCTGAAAAAAACCCTGAGATTCCACCAGCTTCTCAGAGCGAGAGAGAGATATTTTTCAAAGCCTCCATCTATCCTTCCTTCCTCCACTTCTCACCCTATCTCCTTCTCCTTTTCTTCCGCACTGCTACCCTCCCCCTTCTCTGACCCCCCCCCCCCTTCCCTCCCTCCCCCGACCCTGACTCCACCACCCTCTCTCTTCAACCCCAACCCCTCCGTGCAATTAGCAAACGACTTCGTCCATTGGGGGGGTTCCCGGGGACCCGAACAAGGGTGGGAGGAGTTTGCCTAAATATAGAGCGGCCTCTAACTCTTGTCTCCTATGAAACGCCCAGCTGGAGTTTAGCTCCCAACACTCTTACACTGTCTACCGGTGCTTGCGACCGCATGCAGGGGGTTATTTTGTGGAGTCTTGAATTTTTTTTTCTTCCCCCGCTGGAGTGAAGCTGGACAGATCGGACCGGACTATTTCACCATTCGGATCACTGATCTTGCCCCGTCGGAATCTGGCCCGCGGTGTTTTTTTGTTGTTGTTGGTGTGTCCAGTTCTTTTTCCCCGCTGAACTGCGTGCGATTTGCAGCCCACCAAAAAAACCTCATCCCCTTCCGCTAGTCTGTCATTGCTTCAACTTCAAGAGAGAGAGTGAGAGAAAAAAATTATCACAACTGTTTTGAGAGAGATGTCGGCCACTGAACGGATTCCACCCCACCTGCCCGTGACAAGGACGGGATCGGGAGGACGAGGGAAGCGGAGAATCGCTGCCGAATCGGGCAAAGTGAGTCTGTCATTTTAAAACTTTCGCCCCCTCCTTCCCCCGTGGTTTTTTTTTTCAGGCTCAAATTTTACTTCTCACCTTTCTTGGAGAAAGGTCCTGCAAAGATTGGAATGTTGGGCCCTCAAAACATTTTCAGGGACTGCTAGAATCTCGTTTATCAGATTGCAACTTTGTATTCTTCTTTTTTTTTCTTCAGCACTCTGCCTTTGAGTAAGGTCCTGCTAGGATCAAAACGTCAGGCCCTCTAACTTTTGAGATTTTGTTTATGCAGGTGTGATTGTGTTGGGGCTTTAAAAGGAACAAAGGTCTCTCTAGGATTGGAACATCAAATTGTCCATAAAACTTGTGTGTTTTTGCAAACTTTAGGTCCTGCTGTAGTAAGAGCTTGAAACATTTGCTGTTTCTTTATTTTTTCTGGTTCATTTGGCAAGAGTAAGGAAGGCCTGAGACATTTTTGAGAAAGCTCCTGCTAGGATCCAAACGCCAGTCCCTACTAATTCTTGAAAATGTTGCATTTTGGTCACTTTAGCCGGGAAGGAGTTTGCAACATTTTGTGTGGGTAACTGTATTCCTCTATCAATTTAAGATGTTAGAGTAATAAACAGAGATGTTGCAAACTGCTTACTGACTAAAATTACCAAAATGCAAATCTCGAACTTAGGTGGGCCAGACGTTTCGATCCTAGCAGGACCTTTCTCAAAGGTCCTGCTAGGATGGAACCTTCAAAATTTAGGATTGAAAAATTTAGGATGAAATTTCGGATGTTGGCATGATTTGTAGGTCCTGCTAGGATCAGCCTCGGCAGTTTTGCCATGTTTGTCAAGATTGAGCCCTTAATAGGCTGAGACTCATACGGATGTTTCCATTCTCGTCTTTGCTCTGCAGCAAAGCCCAAAGACATTGAGGTTCTGTGAATGTGTAGGTCTCAATAATGTGTAGGAAAGTTCCCCTGTTGTGATTCTAGCTTTGAGGGGAAACAAGTCCTGTGTAAATCTGAACATCAAGCTCTCCAACCTTTTATGATTTCTGTCTGGAATATATATGTATTTTTATTCTTAGTTATTCATTATTGTTATTATTACTTTGAGGGGGATTATTACTCAGTTATGTATTTTTTTTATTTATAAAACGCTATTGAGAACAATAGCCCTCCAGAATTTAAGAACAAAATCCCAGTATTTGTTATCATAAGTCAATGTGAGTTAGGCAAATCGTAAAAAAAAAAAAAAAATCATGTCAATATAATAAGTCCATGTACTTCACCAGGCTTCCAAAACTGGTGAATCGTTTTCGGGCATGAGAATTGCCCTGAAACTAGTCTTGCCTCATGCAGTTTATGCCACAGAACACCGTATCACCGGAATACACTATTCACAGACAGGTCAAATCGTGCCTCTAAAACGTGCTACTCGCTTTCAAAGGCGCTATTAGGACAGCGCGTCCAATTTGTTTGTCTGCTGCGTGGGTGTATTCAGTTCAGTTTGTGAAAACGCCGACGACTTAAGGTGCTTGAGGGATGGTTGGTGAAGGCCTATTCGGGGCACTAATAGTGAGGTCTATGATCGTCGTCTCGTCGGCGCAAACTGCAACCCTAGACCTGTGAGAACTGCCTATTTGCCTGTCAGTATTTGGACTGGCCCTGTCAGCCCGTCTACTTCTCCCTCGTTTGTGCGTCGTCTCGGCCTGAAACCCAATCGAGCATCCACAAGCAAGTCATGTGAGTCGATTTGTTCCCATTTAGAAAAGCCGGCCGATGATGTTGCCCCGCGGAACGCTGATCGTGCGGGCTGAGGTTCGGGCGAGGGGTTTTTTTTTTTTTGGAGTCGTGCGATGAGGAAGGAGAGCTGGAAAGCCGTGTCTTTGAACAGGAAATACAGAGGATTGAGGAGCAGGCGAAGAAGAAGAGGGTAGTCTGGATGAGGTTATGTCTAGTCACTCTACCGTAGTGGGGCAAGGAATGTTAATGAGCAGCCCAAAGATCTACAGTAATGTGCAGTTATGTTGCACGCTGCTTACCCACTATCATGACCGAAATGGCAAATATCAAAAATTAGGAGGGCCCAATGTTTTTGATCCTAGCAGGGCGTTTCTCTTCTGGCCAGGTCCTGCTAGGATCGAAATGTCAGGCCCTCCTTATTTTTTTTTTATATCTAGGCTATAGATCTGCCAAAAAGCTACCAAGAGAGAATTATGTCATATCATGATTGACTGCGTGAAACGATACAATCCCTTTAATTGAGAGAGAGAAAGAGGAGGGAGAGAGAGGACAAATTAAAGACAGAGAAAGAGAGAGTGAAACAAAGGCAAAGAGAGACAGAGAGATAGAGAGACAGAGAGATAGAGAGACAGAGAGACAGAGACAGAGAGAGACAGAGAGATGGAGAGAGACAGAGAGATGGAGAGATGGAGAGAGACAGAGAGACAGAGAGATACAGAGACAGAGAGACAGAGAGATAGAGAGACAGAGAGAGAGAGAGAGAGATAGAGAGAGAAAAAAAGATACATTGATAGACAGAGAGAGAAACAAAGACAGAGAGAAACATAGAGACAGAGAGAAATAAAGATAGACAGAAAGAGACAGAGAGATAGAGAGTTAGAGAGAGTGAGTGATATAGGTAGACAGAGAGAGACAGAGGGAGATAGAGAGAGACAGGGAGAGACACTCAGCATTTTTGGACATTTTTCTCCCGCGATGCAGCTGTGAAACTATATGCCAGCTGGATAGCTCAGGTGGTAAAGCACCTGGCCAGGTGATAAGGTGGTCACGGGTTCACATCCCCAGATCACTCTGAACTCTACCTCCCTCAAGGATGAATGTGAGAGACGTCCTGCTAAGATGGAATCTGCTCTCCTCCCAGGTGCCCTATTCCTTGGCGTCGGCGATCGTCCCATGCCAAAAAAAAAAAAAAAATTGTGTTATGTTTTTTCTAGCAGCTTCACCTGAGCACTGATGTTTTACTCCTCTTTCTTGTAACCAGTCTTCCAGGCTGGACATTGTCTTTTTCTATGCTTCTCTTTCCCTCTATTTCTTTCTGCCAAAGCCACGTTTTCACAAACTGTTATTATGTTATGGCTGTTATTTCACACTTGGAAACCCCTGGCCTTCTTTTATCATTATCATTTTTGTTTACTCTGCTCCTGAAGACGAGTAGAGTACACTGTTCGAAATGTCAAGTTCCTCTTGTTCTTTTCAGAACCACACATACTCACAAAAAATAAATTTTACATGGTGTCACCGCAAACCTACTCCTTCTGCTATCCTCACCATGGAAACCTTCAAATCTCATTTGTGTAGTATTAGTAATTTTATTAGGCAGCCAGCAATTTAAATTACTACATAAATTATTTGTATAACTTGAATAAAAAAAAAATGGCAAAGAATCCCAGCAAATACTCACTGACTATTTGGGAAGGCCACCATCTAAGGGCTGGTTATATAGCTCAGATGGTAAGAGCGCTGCATAGTTCGCACAACCAGAGGTCTCTAGTTCCTGGTCCTGGTCCGGTCCGGGGTTTTTTTGCCATTTTTTAAAATTGTATAAAAGCTCCCATTCAGTTTTTCCTTAATTTTTTTTTGTAAGGAATGAAACATATTTTTGTGCGCCTGAAGTTTAAATAAGATAGATAGATTCACAGGTTTGCTTTTTTTTTTTCCCTGAAGTTTTCATTGAAGTTCTCTTGAAAGCTTCTTAACTTTGTATCTCAACATGGCTTCATGTTGGTCTGCTCAAACACTTTACACACACACACATACTGCTGAAGAGCAATAATGATTTCATGTCTATGCCCTTGGGGTACCAGCTCAGCCCGTACAGATTATACAATCAAAATGGTTTTTGTTTTGGCACTGTGCAGCTGGCTATGGCAGTACCGGTAGATAGCCGAGGACAGAGTGATGATCACCTCGAGGGTGTTGAACATAATCAAGAACAGAAACCGACACTCGTTGTTTTGAAATGAAAACCAGAAAACAGGACTGGGGGGGGGGGTGATAAAGAGAGGTGATTAGTACTTAAGGGTGGAGCCACATACAGTTGCTTAATAATTGAGACATAACGCGCAGACAATCAGAGAGTCAATTGAAGCAATCATTACAGGTCAACCAAGTTATGATGAAAACAGGAACAGTGCCATTCCATCTAGGTCATGGCGCTAAGCAACACAAGATCATTAGAAACATAGACATATCAAAGGGAAACAGGATACAAGTACGGTAGGTTTTCATGTGCTTTTTTTAAATGACAAAATGGCGTCCAGTGATCTGGTATTGGTGGGTACAGTGTTCCTTTGGTTGGGCTAGCAGTTGGCCTACATGTAGATCGTACACTCATCTTCCAATGATTTATCCATCTTAGTCATACTGGGTGGTATAATTCCAACGCATCCCCCCGTCCGCTTACGATCGGTCGTAAATTACGATGAGTTTTGTGAATTTGACCTTTGGTTGGGCTAGCAGTTGGCCTAGATCGTAGCTCATCTTTATCCATCGTAGTTATACTAGGCGGTATGATTCCATCTGCTTACGATCGGTCGTAAGTTAGGACGAGTTTGGTGAATTTGATTTTCGTTTGGGCTAGCAGTTGGCCTAGATCGTAGCTCATCTTTATCCATCGTAGTTATACTAGGCGGTATGATTCCATCTGCTTACGATCGGTCGTAAGTTAGGACGAGTTTGGTGAATTTGATTTTCGTTTGGGCTAGCAGTTGGCCTAGATCGTAGCTCATCTTTATCCATCGTAGTTATACTAGGCGGTATGATTCCATCTGCTTACGATTGGTCGTAAGTTAGGACGAGTTTGGTGAATTTGATTTTCGTTTGGGCTAGCCAAGTTGGTTGACTGATGCCATTGATTCAAGGATGCTCTGTTGGAGTCAATGCGTGGTGACCATACCAGCTCCTTGCCTGAGTGACATCTGCTGCATATCCTTGACAATGACTCTCCCGAGACCTTTCTAGTTCTCCCCTCCCCCCCAAAAAAAAAGAAATAAAAAAAAATTATGTATCTGAGTCCTGGCCGACTTGTCTTGGTCACCTTTGACCCACTTCTCTGCTCCGGGTGGTGTACAGTAGTCCGGTTCCCCGCATCTCTCTGCTCCCAGTCTCTCAAAGGGCCATAGGTTACTACCGCGAGGATTGAGTGACGGGAGGCAGGATGCCGGGCGTTTGGGAGGATGACGCTCCCCTCTTCCACAGGATGGTTTTGTCGTCCGACAGATGTTTGAAATTCATCATGGCAGTGCTGGTCCCCCCAAAAAAAAATAAAATTGTGGCGTCAAAAGAGATGAAGAAGAAACATCTGAAACACTTTTCTGTTTGAAAGAGCAGAAGAAAATGTTTTTTTTATGCTTGGTGCAACTTTGAAAAATGGGAAAAAAATGAAATGTTTACTAGACTCCAATTTAAACAAACCTCGGAAAAGGTGACTGGGAACTTTTTTGATTTTTCCATTTAGACTCCAATTTGTCCGGAGGTTCACATTGTTGGAAATCTGTGGGCAGCAATTTATTTGATATAATGTGCTATCAAGTTCATGTATAGGCATTGCACACTATAACCATGACAACCTTAATGGTCTAATCAATGGTTCACAGCAGGGAGGTATGTCATCTGCAAAAAAAGGTTCTTCTGAATAGTCCGAAAGGCATGATGCTATGTATCAAGTTCATGTATAGGCCTTGCATACATGACAACCTTATGGCCTAATCAAATGGTTCACAGTTCACAAGTTGTAGCCCCTACACTTCACAGCCTTTGATGACATCTGCAAAAAGTGCTTCTCAACTATTCAACTTGGTTGTGGCCCCCTATTTTTCATCTGCAAAAAAGTGCTTCTTAATAGTCAAAAAGGTATGATACTACATGTATGTATCAAGTTCGTCTATAGGCATTGTACACTATACTTGACAACCGTATGGCCTAATCAGTGGTTCACACTTCACAAGTTCTAGTCCCTACACGTCAGAGCCTTTGATGACATCTGCAAAAAGTGCTTCTCAACTATTCAACTTGGTTGTAGCCCCCTACTACTGCTTGCATAGCTTACTGTGTACATTGTAGCTGCCCCAGCAGCTCAGCAGGAGAAGGGGGAAAAAAAGCAAGGAAGAAAAAGTAGACATTCCTTTCCAGACTCCACCTTTCCTGGATGGCCGGCTTGACCGTCTTGCCCATGTTTGGTAGTTGTTGAGATACAGCGCGGGCGGCTTGTTACAACACCGTTGCACGTGACGTGTACACGCGGTGCTCATCCCCGGGTGCGGACTAGTGCCGGACCCTCTCCGTACCCCGGTCTGACACACTGTTCGTTTCTTCTGTCATCGCAGCCCCGTTTGCGGCTATCCGGCGAGAAAGCCGCCGGTGTTTGAGCAGTTAAGGAACAGCGATGGATCGGATTGCATGGTCTGTCTCTCTCATCATGGTCCTCTCATGCAAATGTGACCTGAGAAGGCGTAATGAGGCATCTACTCCAAAAGTCCTTTTTGAGTAAGCGACGCTGAAAGTCAAAAGTATTGTCAAAATGCAGGTCAAAATCAATTCTAATATTTTAGCATTTTCCGAAAGTTTATGTATTAGAAGATCATCTGTCCGAAGGATTTTGTCAACAGATGTCTGTAAATATTTTGGGAATTAGTAAGTGTCTCGGCATGGAGTGTGCGTGGTCTCAAACTTTTGAGCCGTTTTTCTCTAAAAGTGGTTTCTGTGACTGTGCGTTGCCTCATCGTATTTTCTCACGTCTTAACTTTGGATTTTGGCAACTTTTGGAAATAATTTTGACATCTTTGGAAAGCTACTGAGGTACTCTTTGCAGTAGTGGGAAAATCTCGAAAACTCAAATTTGGACGAGAATCTTCATTATGCCTTACCGGGTCACAAATTCTCAATCCATTTAGGAGTCGCCGTCTTTCTCCATTTGTCAGAGTTGGGTTAGAGTTCGCGCTGGGTAATGAAGTGCATGAACGCCCACATCATGAAGCCGGACAGAAGCGACTGAGCTAGTTCTTGGTAGGGACTGGTAGCTTCCCCTGATGCGAAATGTGGATTATCGTGCTGAAGTTTGGAACTTTTCGATCGTGACACGACTTTTCCCTTGAGCAACTCATTTCTCAGCAGCAGAGACGAAATCTTCAACGTGCTTTGATTCATAATATCATCTTCCCTGGGACTTGGGGCCAATCAACATGGACACAGTCATATCTCACCCTTCCCCTAGGGGGGAGGGGGGGGGAGTCTGATAAATATGTTCTTGGCTAGAGGCGACCCTGGTATCTCCGGGCTGTTTGGTATTTTTAGGATTGGATGAAACTATGCCCGATGTTTGTTTGGATGGGCAGCACCCTGGGCTCACTGTCTGTCACTGAAGTTGTTTCTGTGGGGGGGGGGGGTGAGTGGTGAGATGTTGGGTCTTGAGATGATTGGTGAGGGGGAGTTGGCTGGGTCAGTGTGAAGAGAGGTTTGGGGTGGAGCTACAGCTTGTCCAGGGAGTGAGGGGAGGGATGGAGAGAGGCAAGTAGTCAGGCAGGGGGCAAGGAGGGAGGCAGGGAGGCAGGGAGGCAGGTAGGGAGGATAGGGAGGCAAGCAGGTACATGTACGGAGGGCCGGCAGGGTAGGTACATGTAGGCAGGGCAGGCAGGCAGGCAGGCAGGCAGTCAGGCAGGGCAGGGCAGGGCAGGGCAGGGCAGGGCAGGGCAGGGCAGGGCAGGGCAGGGCAGGGCAGGGCAGGGCAGGGCAGGGCAGGGCAGGGCAGGGCAGGGCAGGGCAGGGCAGGGCAGGGCAGGGCAGGGCAGGGCAGGGCAGGGCAGGGCAGGGCAGGGCAGGGCAGGGCAGGGCAGGGCAGGGCAGGGCAGGGCAGGGCAGGGCAGGGCAGGGCAGGGCAGGGCAGGGCAGGGCAGGGCAGGGCAGTGCAGGGCAGGGCAGGCCAGGCCAGGCCAGGGCAGGGCAGGCAGGGCAGTGCAGGGCAGGGCAGGGCAGGGCAGGGCAGGGCAGGGCAGGGCAGGGCAGGGCAGGGCAGGGCAGTGCAGGGCAGTGCAGGGCAGGGCAGTGCAGGGCAGGGCAAAGCCGGGCAGGGCAGGGAAGGGCTGGGCAGGGCAGGGCAGGGCAGGGAGGCAGGGAGGCAGGCAGGCTTGAGCTACATTGCATCTTAGCCTTATCAGATCCATTCTGCACATTTCTCCTTTCCCTCCGAGCCCCCGTCTTCCTAAGCCTCCTTAAAAGTACTCCTGTAAGCCCCAAATCTTCCATCCAAATCCTCCTACATCAATTCTCTCTTTAAGTCATTCCCCAATACTGCCGTGATCTAAGGGAGCCCTATTGGAGGCCATGAGTGTCATCGTTCCCATTCCCCACTTCGGTCCCTCTTCTCCCTGCTCCCCAGTCTGAAAAAGATAATCATGACACCAGAGCCTTCTCATCTTGTTCCATCGTTCCACCCACCCACACCCCCTGGCTCAATGACAGCCCCTCCGTTGTAGTACAAGATACCCTCCCTGCCACCCTGCCTCCCTGCCTCCCTCCCCCTTGCCTTCCTGCCTCCCTGCCTCCCTCACTGCCTCCCTGCCTCCTGCCTTCCTCCATCCCTGCCTCCCTGCCTGCCTGCCTCCTGCCTTCCTCCATCCCTGCCTCCCTGCCTCCCTGCCTCCTTGCCTCATTGCCTCCCTGCCTCCCTGCCTCCCTCACTGCCTCCCTGCCTCCTGCCTTCCTCCATCCCTGCCTCCCTTCCTGCCTGCCTCCTTGCCTCATTGCCTCCCTGCCTGCCTGCCTCGTTGCCTCCCTGCCTCATTGCCTCATTGCCTCATTGCCTCATTGCCTCCTTGCCTCATTGCCCCCCTGCCTCCCTGCCTGCCTCCCTCCCCTTACTCCCTTTCGTCCCTGCTTCCCTGTCTCCCTGTCTCCCTCCCTCCCTTCACCCTCTTAAAAATAGACATTCCACGTAACACGTTTTTTTTCTTCGGAGGGACGTGACAGCCAGTAACAGTCTCGCACACTGCCTGGTTGAGAGGCATCGATGTGCCAGGAAAAAAAAAGCGGGGAGAGGGGTCTAATTGTGAGTTGATTTCCACGACCAACTCTGCCCTGAGCTACCCCCATCAAATCAGGTTAAGAGGGTGGAGGTTTTTTTCTTCATCCTCGTCTGGGAGGGGATCCTTTCACGATCTGGATCATCTTCTTCATCGCTGAGAGAGAGAAAGAGGACTGGCTGGTTTGGTTGGCCAGCGTTTTTTTCAATAAACCCAGGGGAGTCGGTCTTGTTCTGTGATTATTTGAAAACTTAAAGGCCCAATACAACATTGGGAAGATCGGAAAACATCAATGTCCACAGATTTTCTTCTGATGTACACAGTTTGTAAATGGTCTTGATGGGATCCTCATGTTGAAATTGTACGGTCTGTGATGCTGTACTTCTCGAGAAACCTTCACTCAAACGTTGACAAATTGTTTATTACTTACTTGCAAGTAATAAGCTATTTCTTACACTACAGAACGGTGCAAAAACCGCGATGGTTTTTTCGCCTTTTTCTACTTTCTCAGATTACCATTTGAGCTAAATCCTTCACAGGATTTCTATTTTGGAATGTTTCATGATTTAACACACAAACTATGGCAATCTTTTGACTTTTACCAATGTTGCATCTAGTGCCTTTAAAGTAATACATGAAGTTAGGTATTTAGAGTAGTCCCACCAAGAGAAATGTGACAGGCTGCTTGCTAATTATTTTAAGAGACCAAAATGCATATTCTCAAATAAGAAATGATCATGGTTTGACATTGCGAGCATAGCAGGACTTTTCTCTGCCTTTGGGGACAGTCCTACTAGGATGGAAACTTACGGAGCTAATTTCAGAGAGCTCTTCTAAGAGCCATAATTTGCTTACAGCCCCTATACAACATTGGTAAGATCGAAAAACAGAAAAGTTCACAGATTCACATGAAACTTATACAGTTTGAAGATGGTTATAGTAGAAACCTCGCACTGAAATATTTCTGCCTAAAATATTGTATTTCGGGAGAAATGAGTAAAAGAAATAGTTTACGTCTCATCGAGATCTAAACTATTTTTCGGAACAGTACGGCGTTGAATGCTGCATTTTCGTGAAACAAGTGAAGCTGTTTACACGATTTTCTCGAGACTCGGTTGGCAGATTAAGCTGAAATGTTCACAGGTGTGCTATTTCATGCACATGTTGGATCAGACAACGTATGGATGCTATTCTTTGACCTCGACCAATGTTGTGTAGGGGCTTTAAGCCCGAAAAATATTGATTCATAGGATCAGCTTGCCAACCCAAGCTTCTCTTTAGTTGAATACAAGTCAAGAGCAGTTAGCACATCGCAGTGCGGTTTTTAATCCCGCTTACACAAGGGAGAGTTTTCATGCTTTAGTAGATTTTCATGGTCAAGCAGCTCTATGAAATTTGGGCCATGGCTGTCTAGTTTAGAACTTAATCCTCACAGATGAAAGAGTAGGCCTATAGCTTGGTAGTGCTCCTGGCAATTGACGGACATTTTGATAATAATGTCATCTTGAATTCTTTACTACGCAATGTGCTTCTTGAATCAGCTGTGGCCGTTTTTACTTTTTGTTGGTACGGTGGCCTGCGGTGGACACCGGGCTAATCGTGTCATGTCTAATTGAGAGTTGCAGAACTCCCAAGGTGCACGCGCTGACCTCACATCATTCCTGTCTCACGTCGATGGCTCACGAGGGACACCGTAGCCCACGCCATGAACAGTATCAAGCATTTTTTTTTTCCAAGAAATAATTTGTGACGCGTGTCACTTGCAAATCGACAAACACAGAAGCAACTGTCTGCTCGTTTTCTGGAAAGAGTGAGGTGTACTTTGTGCGAGTCATTTGAACCCCGAGTTTTGTAACATTTTGAATTTTTTTTGGGGGGGATGGAAGCCAGCGATTTCAGTGAAAGGAGGCGACGGGTAAAACATCTGAACGTAATTTGTCAGAATGCAGCCTCCTCCTCCTCCCCTCCCCCCTCCTCCCCCCTCTCCTCTGGAAAACCGATCTTCTTGCCCGGTCTGTCTCGAAAGATGCTTTCGTCCCTCTGATGTGAAAGATTCCGAGCGAGCGGAAGGTTTTCGGCGAAGGCAGCTGGGAGGCGGGGCATTGGAGGAGGGGAGGGGGGGGGGAACGAGGAGAGGCAGGCCGGAGGAGAAGGTTGCCATGCCAACCTTCACAGCATCCCAGACCAGAGAAGCAGGGGAGGGGAGGGGGTGGGGGGACATTCAGAGATGCGTTTTGGGGGCAGTCAGAACCAAGTATCAATTTGTTCTAATAAAACCCAATGCTAGATAAGATTTGCTAAGGGTTGCCAGGTGAAATTACCAAGTAGGAGATTTGCGGTGACACCATGTACATCATCTCTCAAGAGAAAGGGTACGGTAGGACTCTGAAATGAGCAAGTACATTTTATGTAACTCAACATTTCAGAAATAGTGTGTACTCTGTCAGTTTTTCCAACTGGTAATATTTTTTTTGCATGAGATTAGAGATTAAATTTGGTGACGAAGGGTGCAAATCGTACAGAAAATTAATATAGAGGGCCTGAAGTTTCGATCCTAGCAGGATTTTTCTCAAAGGCGAACAGCTTCTTCTGTCTAGAAACGCCCCCAAATTGCCACCCCTCCCCCCAAACCCCTTGAATACTCACAACTGGGTGATGGTGCACTTCTATCGTCCCTGCCCATGTGCTGAGGCACCCCTTTCCTCCCCCCTGTCAAACGCCGATGGGTTTTTTTTTCTTTCTGGAGTAGGCGGATTTTGTAGCCGGCATTCCATCCCCCAAAATTAGATTTACGCCGGTGCCGTAAAGGAATATTGCTCTCAATCAAAAGAATTGGGCTATACTTAGGGAGGGAATTATGTTTCCAATTTTTTTTTTCGAATTCTTTTTTTCCCCCTCGGTATAAATATGTATGTATTCAAGATTTTTTTTGTTTAGTTTTGGATGAAGTGGATTGATTTTTATCAGTTGAATGAACTTTGTAGAAGCTATTTTGGACCAGGGCACAATCCTATTGCATCTTACTATTGATGTTTCTTGTGTTGTTATCCCAAATGTTCTGGTAAGCTTTTTTTTTCCAGGATTTTTTTACAGAGCCTGATATCTTTATCCTAGCAGGACCTTTTTTATTCTGCTTTTGAGAAATCACACTAGCACTGCAGGCCCCTCTAAAAAAATGCATTTTGCTCATTTAAGTTTGCAAGCAGTGTTCAATTTTTTAAGGTCGTACTTTAAGAGTTTGTCTTCATGATTTTAGTTGAGAAAATGATTCATGCCAGTTGATTGACCTAGGTTTTTTTTTTTTTTTTTTTAAACAAATTTTCTTATGATGACTTTTTATCATGATGACTTTAAGTGTCTTTGAGAAGGGTCCTGCTAGGATCGAAACGTCAGGCCCACTAAATTTTGAGATGATGACTTTCACATTTTGTTTATCCTGAATGATATCTGAGATATGTTTGAAGTGAAACTGTTGCAAACTACCGGTACTTACTGGCTTAAAAGACCAAATTGCAAAACTCAAAAAGGCTGGGTATTTCAATCCTAGCCGGACCCTTTCTGAAAGGCAGAATTCTACCTATGAGAAAGGTCCTACCTATGCCAGGAGAATAATGTAGGGCCTACTGCGTTGTTGTTTTTTTACTTTTTGAGGAACCTTGTAAATAGGAGATCAAGGGACTTGTCCGATGGGGGTCCCATTGCAGATCTGCATACCTGCCCTGAGTGGCTGGGATGCCCACTGCTGGGCCGATTGAAAGCCATCTGTCTCGGCCAATTTGGGCGAGATTGGATATGATTCGATCCAATGTGATTAAATCCGTGATTAAATCTGACTCCAATTCCTTGGCAGGACCGGGGGAAAAATTGTTACTACTTATTAGTTAATGGCCTTAATTTTCCCCCCTTTTTTTCTTGGAATTGCCCGACTGTCCTTGCCGGGGCTCTATTGATTGACCTTTGACACTAGAAGTAGGGGTTGCCTGGTAACGGCCTGGTCTCCTCCGTTGCCGGGCAACTGCTGATAGGGACCGGGAGAAATTGATAGCAGTTAGGAAGGAAGCATCCCTATTGACTGGTCATGTCCGCACATAATCAAAACTCCACAACAGGGATACATACACTGTATATCCTGGGGTTTGTTGTCTCTGCTTGTTGGTGAACTTTTAAAGTGGTCCTCTCATCTCTGTTCTCATCTCCCCACCCTGGGCCCAATTTCATGGAGTTGCTTTTAAGCACCAAAATCTGGTGAAACACAACATTTCATGGTTTCTAAGCTCAACTTGCCGACTCAAATTTCACTTTTGTTTCATACAAAGAAATGGAGGGTGGAATACAAGTCCAAAGCGACTAACCTCACTCAACTATTCGGTCTGTAATCCTGCTTACACAAGGAAGACTCGCTAAACAGATTTTTACGTTTTTTTTATGCGGCTCCTTGAAAATGGCCTCTTATGGTCTCTATAGACAACTCAGTTGTCCAAGGGCCCTTCTGATCTTGTATGGGTTGGTAAGTTTGTCCGCATTCATCTTTGTACATTTGCATCGCTGCTCTGTGCCAAATGAGATATATATGTATGATAGTCTTCTTTGCTCATTTCCACTCCTGTTCTGCACCAAATGAGATGCAAAAAATACCCACGGCACTGTAGGTTATGTGATGGCATGTAGACAGTGGTCGTGCAATTGGTCTATTGCGGCAGGTTTGACTCGTTTGTACACATACTGTACTCCTACATGTATTGATTTGTATTACGATCATTTATAACATCATTTTTTTAAAGTGTGGCGGTCATAGGCACTGAAAATTGGCGTGGTACAAAGTGGTTAATCCAAGTTTGCAACTGTTGCAGACATTCCGAGGCTGTTCTCGTGTCAATGATAGATCCCAGCAGGCCTTATGGCCTTGAACGAGATCATGTGCAGCCGGTTACATGCCCTTCAATTGGCCTGATGACTGACTGATGGGTACCAGTCATGGTGGAGGTGGCTCTATGGGCACTAACACCATCCGAAGAAGAAAACAAATTGGACGTCATTAACTGGTGTCCCATCAAAATGAGCAGCTGGCACAGCATTGGAATACATAGCCGGCAACTGATTGGAATAATTAACTGGTTACCAGTTGGAATGACAGCATTGAAACAAATAGCTGGTAACCGGTTGGAATGACGGCATTGAAACATATAGCTGGTAACCGGTTGGAATGACAGCATTGAAACAAATAGCTGGTAACCGGTTGGAATGACAGCATTGGAACATATAGCTGGTAACCGGTTGGAATGACGGCATTGGAACATGTAGCTGGTAACCGGTTAGAATGACAGCATTTGAACAAATAGCTGGTAACCAGTTAGAATTACAGAATTTGAACAAATAGCTACATGTAGTAACCGGTTGGAATGACAGCATTGGAACAAAAAGTTGGTAACCGGTTGAAATGACAACATTTGAAATTTTTTGGCTGGTAACTGGTTGGAATGACAACATTGGAACAAATAGCTGGTAACCAGTTAGAATGACAGCATTGGAAGAAAGAGCTGGTAACCCCTTTTGGAATGAATAGCTGCATGGTGCCAATTTCAGGACAAAGGTAGTAACACATTGGACTCAAAGCTGGTAGCCAGCTGGAATACCTAGCTGGTAACACATTGGAATAATTAGCTGGTCACCAGTTGGAGCAGACAGCTGGTAACCATTGTAATTACTAGCTGTCTATCTTGCAACCAGTTAGAACAAAAAGCTGGTAATCAGTTGGAACAGAAAGCTGGTAACCCGCATCGGAACAAAATAATAGCGAGTATATAAACTACCTGGTAACCAAATAGCTTGTGACCCATTGGGACAAATAGCTGGTAAACTGTAAAAAAAAAGAAGAAGCTGGTAACCCGTCAGAAAATAATTAAAACCGGATAAACCTTGGGCCACACTTTGTTTCTATGGAAAAGTTCCTAGCTTGCAGGCAGCAGTCGCCTAATTTTTAACATTCAGCTCGCTGTGAATTTTCATCACAGCCGGATATTTGGGTATTTATTATTTCAAATACTGAAGCCCAAGTTGAGTTCCAGTTCGCCGTCCTGGAATGTTGAACTCCTCTGCATTTGCCACGCACAGGATAGCAGGTTGAACATATTTGCGAAAAAACAGTTGCAGTCTTTTTCCTTGGGCGAGAGGAACCATGTTGACAATTGTGGTTATGAGAAGTAAAAAAAAAAAAATTGAAGAATGAGAAACCATCCTTTTGAATGCCGGCTGGTGAAATATGCCCTTGGACTGTCATTCCACATTCTGGCAGTGTCCTGGATATGACTTCTGTGGTATTTTAAAGGGGCAGCTCTTGCTTTATTTGCTTATCAACAAATAACTGCACTTCGTAAGCGCCAGCCGGGTGGAAATTCCTTGTGGAATAGTTCTGCAGATGTGCATACTAATCCTCTCGGAATGGAAAGGATGTTCTGCTCAAAGAAATTCCACGTTTTGGGTGATTTTGGACGAAATTGGATGAGATGAGAAGTTAGGTTGCCCCTTTAATGGTATCTCTGGATTTGTTTTAGGCTGTGAAAGGTAGAGCTCTGCATGGGATGCAGACCCGCTCTATGTAGGCTGCGCTGTGCTATGTGGGCTATACGCACACACAGCTATACATGTAGCCAGTGCTGGAGTAATCCAATTCCTACCTATAGAGGGATCATGCACAACACCACTGGTATCAGTGGCTGAGGTGTGTACTAGAGGGAAGGGAAGGGGGAAAAAAAGCAACAACAACAACAGACAAGTAAAGGTGGATAGGAACCCTGGTGTCATAGCCTGGCCTGTGGTATACCTCCCCTGTCTGGTGTGCATGTGTCAAACCCTACCAGCCTTGCGTGGGCTCTTGTACAGCTGGTGTGTGTGTGTGTGGGTAGTATACTGTAGGTCTCTCCAACCCTCTTCCTCCTAGTCCTACTTCCCCCACTACTTCACTGTTGCGGTGTCGGTTGTCGGCTGTCGGGCACGTCTGTTGGAGCCCCCTATCGGTCGGAGCCGGAGCTGTCGCTGGTCGGAAGTGGGCTGTGCACTGCCGTGGCCGATCGTCAGCTGTGAGCTCGTGGTACTGCTGGAAGGCTGGTCGACTTACTCACTCCTGCTCCTCTGTCGATTTATTTAGCAGTAGTAGTGGTGTACTCTTCGGGGCAGGATTGTGTCGGCAGTGTCCAGGACGCAGGAAACACACAGGGAAGACTGGGGCTTGACAGTGACCGGCGGAGCACTCGACTGATCCATCTCTTTGATCGGGAAAGAAGCGAAATACCCGGAGTTCTTGTAAAAATTTCTCGGAGAAAGCGAAACGAAAAAAAAAGGGAACGCCGGAAGGTACTTTTGAGGAAATCTCTTCTTCTTTTGACAGGTACGCTTCTCAACTTTTCCTCTTTTTTTTTCTTTCTTTGGTGATAAATGTAAATTTTTCATCCTGACTTCTGCATTTGGTGTTAATTTTTCGTTGGTGTACTCGAAACTTTTCTTTTCTTTGGAGTTGTAAACGAGTCTAGTGTCAGAGTGACTGATAACCCGGGGAGAGCATCTTTCCACTATTTTCGTCTACATTTTGGGGGAGAAAATGTGTGTCAGTGTTTTGCCCAGTGCGCGTTTGTGCGGCTTTGTCATCATTTGCCTTTGCCCGCTGCCGTCCCTGCCCTAATTTTGGTGCCGAAGTTCAGGCGTTAATCAGGGCGCCCTGTTAGGTCGGGTGTTGGGAGGGGAGGGGAGGGGAGGGGGTTGGTACCCAAGCGAAATGGATGGGGGGGAGTTGTGAATGGCTGACATGCCTCTGCTATGAGCTCAGAGATTCCGATCGTTCTCTCTGCACTGGCCGACGATGCGGCCGTACGATGCATTCGAGTTCCAGAAGAAGATAAATGCGGACGGGGATGATAATTACGGTCCAGTATTCTCACCAGCAGTAACGAAAGAAACTCAATTCACAATCATAATTCCACGAGCCTTTCTCGTTCCCTGTTGTGAAAATTCTGAGAAGACTTACTCACAGAAATTTTGGGCAGAGGTTTGGTTGGTGGCAGGGGCCATGGTTCCACCTTGAAGCGCTCTGTGTACCTTGCAGTACATGCAAGTGCACCATGGTTTAGGCTAAAAAAAAAAAAATCCAGACCATCGGAATTCCATTTATAGATTTTTTTCCTCCCCCTCCACCAAGGCCAGAAGGAGAAACCTTGGCCAAAACTCAAAAGCCACACATTTGGCCCAGCAGGGTAGGGAGAAATAATGAAGAAATTAAGGGAAAAAAAAAAAAAAAAAAAAAAAAAAAACCCATTCACAGCCAGCTTTTAATTCAATTCACATTTGGCAACGCAACAAACTTCAATCCATTTCACGTCGTTTCACTCCCTCCCCCTCCCCTGCATACGCACTCCAAATAAACAATTTTTCCCCATCTGATTTGTTCACCCGCATGCAGCAATAACTCACCCCTGGGGGCCGTTGCATTTGCCGATAACATTTTTCCGTTTTAATTACGGACGTGAGGGAAGGGCAGTTATGGATTCTGCTTTGCGACTTGATTGATTATCCAGCGAGGACTGGTGTAGGCCTGGCTGTACCATCAGAAGAGAATTACTTCTCTCTGTATTTTCATTAATTTTTTTTAATACTGATTGCAGAAGACAGTGGTAATGGTCTGATAATACTTTGGGTCTGATTTTCTAAAGCTCTAAGTAGGTTTGCTGTAACACCATGTATATCATCTCTTTAAGGCCCAATACAACATTGGGAAGATCGGAAAACATCGATGTCCTCAGATTTCCTTCTAATTTACACAGTTTGTAGATGGTCATGATAGAATCCTCATGTTGCAATCTTACGGTCTGGGATGCTGTTCTTTCCTAGAAATCCTAGAAATCTTCACTAAAATATCGACAAATAGTTTATTACTCGCAAGTCATAAACTATTTCTTACACTACAGAATGGTGCAAAAACTGTAACCCTTTTTTAAACCTTTTTCTACTTTCTCAGATCACCATTTGAGCTAAGACCTTCGCAGGATTGCTTTTTAGGGATGTTTAATGGTTTAACACAAAAAAAACTGTGGCAATTTTTGGACCTTTACTAATGTTGTATTGGGCCTTTAAGAGAAGGAGTATGGCTCTGAAAAGAGCCGGTAACTCAATGTTCGGGTAGTGTGTACCGGTACTCTGTCTCGGGCAGAGTACACACTGCCTAAAATTTTGAGTTACTGGCTCGGAGACATCGTCCATTTCTTAAAGGACGTTTCACACGAGGGCTATCTGCTGAGCAAAAAGTCTAAGCTCGTACATGTAGCTCGATCATCACCGTGTGCGCTGAACTTTTGTGAGATTTCTGCCTGAAGAGGCCGTTAGACCAATATCTACTGTATCCTGTTTGATTTTTTGTCGCCTCACGTGGATGAAAGCTCATCGTGTGCGGCGACTTGAGTAACGGTACATGCTGAGCCAAAAAAAATAACAACTAGCCAATGAAAGCGGACGCTCTGTTCACATGGTGGTCTCCAAAATGGAATCATATCTTTCAATATTTGTTGTTTTTCACATCGTCATCAACAGGAATTGCATCTTAAGCCTTGTTTCTACTGGATTGAAATTTCACCTAGATGATGGTTAAATTTCCAATGGTCAAATTTGACCATCGTTCCCTCTTGGACTTTTGAGACGATGGTTAAAGTAACCGAGCTGGCAAAAATTATTTGTGCACAGTGCATGTACGCCGAGTCGCGTTTAACCGAGTGGTGCGTTTCCACTGGACTAATCGGCTGGGTTAAACTTACCTGGTCACTTTTACTGGGCAGAGGTTGGCCGGTAAAAGTAACCATTCGGCTCGGTTAAAGTAGAATTCATAGATCTTTAGGGAAGATAGATGGTACTTGTTTGATGTTGAATACCTTTCCTGATAAGTGTCATGGGCCTCACGGCAACCAAGTACCTCTTTCATTGTGGGTCACCCTTTTTCCGTCTGGTCAGTCTGAGAAGTATCTTTTCCGTTAGAAGTCAAGACCAGGACAGACGGTGCCTCCGGGCGCTGTAAGAAGATCGTAATCTTTGCGCAAATTACAAGTGACGTTAACGTTTTTTTAATTTATTTTTTATTCCGATTCTCAGTCATGCCACCCGGGCTTGTCACGATACCGAGTGATGGCTGCCATTCAAGATAACTGATTGCTGTTTGCACACAGACGACTTCCATTCTTCGCTCGTTAAAACAGTCTGTGATAGCTGGCATCAATGAGGTTTCTCTTTTTTTGCATATTACAAATGTATCTGCTTCAAAACCTTTGCTTTGTGAACTTGATTTTCTGATGGCATCTTCGTAGCAAGAACTCTTGTCAGGACAAAGGGCAGACATTGCCCCTTTATTTATACAATATACAGCCACCTCTCTGTCATTTTCCATGGTTCCCTGCAGGTTTTTCAAGTGTGTTTATTTCCCAGTAGCATGGGTCCAGGGGGGGGGGGAAGAATGATAACCAGCCATGTCCTGGTGTAGGAGGGTTATGTTGCAAATGGGGTTGGGTAAACATAAACCCACCTCTCTCTCCACTTCTCTCTCTCTCTCTCTCTCTCTCTCTCTCTCTCTCGACCTCTCTCTCTCTCTCTCATCTCTCTCCACCTCTCTCCCTCTCTCTCCCACTCTCTCTCTCTCTCCACCTCTCTCTCTCTCTCTCTTACCCTCTCTCTCCCTCTCTCTCTCTCTCTCTCTCCACCTCTCTCTCTCTCTCTCCACCTCTCTCCCTCTCTCTCCCACTCTCTCTCTCTCTCTCTCTCTCTCTTACCCTCTCTCTCCCTCTCTCTCTCTCCCTCTCTTTCCCTCTCTCTCTCTCTCCCACTCTCTCTCTCTCTCCACCTCTCTCTCCATCTTTCTCTCTCTCTTTCTCTCTCTCTCTCTCTCTCTCTCTCTCTCTCTCTCTCTCTCTCTCTCTCTCTCTCTCTCTCTCTCTCTCTCTCTCTCTCTCTCTCTCTCTCTCCTATCTCCCCTCTCTCTTCCTCTCCCCTCCCCCTCTCTCCCCTCTCTCTCTCTTGCTCTCTCTTTCTCTCTTTCTCTCTCTCCTCTCTCTCTTTCTATCTCTCTCCCCCCTCTCTCTCTCCTCTTTCCCTCTCTCTCTCCACCTTTTTTGCACAAGAACAACAGGCTCAGAAGTTCAACTTGGTGTTCAGTGTACGTGCACAGACTGCAGGATGCACCGCAGACAATAAGTGGTCACGTTGCCATGGCAGTGCTCACCTAACAACAACCCCCCCCCCCTCCCTTAGAAATAAAACCAACAGCAACAAAAAGTGGGTTGTTGTTCTTCTCTGTCAGCGTGTGGGTAGTGGGTACTGAAATCAATCTTATAGCACACACACCCACACACAAACACCCGTCTAGAAAGGAGACCAACCAACCGTGATTCTAGATAGTTTCTTCGAATCAAGCAAGACAACCCTCCAAATTATGTCATGACTCATGACCAAGCCCTGGAGGAAATTATGGCATGGGACACCCGCAAGTTGGTGAACAGTATTTCGTTACCGACTTCCGTGTGATTTTTTTTTTTTTTTTGGGGGGGGTCCTTCCTTTCGATACATGTACACACTGTATATGTACCAATCCTGCCGTTAGTTTCACCAAACTCATTCTAACTTACGATCAATCACAAAGACAGTCAGGCAGTGCACAGAAAACCGTACGGCCTATCGCAACCTTAGTACGGATTATCCGCCGTAAGTTGAGTTACCTACCGTGCGTCCGGAGGCCTTGTGAAATCCAGCCTCGGTCCGCGGCGCGCACAGCCTGACCTTTCGGGTCTCCATTCCAGAGCAAAAGTTCAGGCGTGAAATTCCATCTGGGGAACATTCAGGACACTCGCAAAAAGCAATAGAGATGCCTAGCTTCATGCTGGGTGCTGGGCCCATAGAGAGAGATTGTGAGTTAGAGACTGAAAAAAGAGAGAGAGAGAGAGAGACATGAATCAATCTACTCATTTGGTATCTTAGATGACCTAACTGGGTTTCACTGACCCTCCCCTACTGAGACAGGGGACAGGTATTAGGTAAGACTTTACCCGAGGACAAATTTGGCATAAGACTTTACGGGAGGATAGGTTTTGGGTTGGACATTAGCCAAGGACAGGTTTTGGGTAAGACTTTAGGCAGGGACAGATTTGTGGTAAGACTTGTTTCCATTTGGTTCAAGTTAGACTCATCGAGTGGATAGTCACTTTTCCCATTTAGAAAACTGATCCAAAAACCCCTTCCGTATCTGAGATGACCTACCTGGGCTTCCCTGCCCTTCCCTGTCTGAGACAGGTGACAGATTTTGGGTAAGACTTTAGCCGAGGACAGATTTGTGGTTAAGACTTTAGCTGCATTTCCACTGGACTTAATGTGGTTAAACTCGCCGAGATGACAGTTACTTTTCCCATTTTAGAAAACTGATCCAAAAACTCCTTCCGTATCTGAGATGACCTACCTGGGCTTTCCTGCCCTTCCCCGTCTGTAGAGACAGGTGACACTGACAGATTTTGGGTAAGACTTTAGCCGAGGACAGATTTGTGGTTAAGACTTTAGCTGCATTTCCACTGGACTTAATTTGGTTAAACTCGCTGAGATGACAGTTACTTTTCCCATTTTAGAAAACTGATCCAAAAACTCCTTCCGTATCTGAGATGACCTACCTGGGCTTCCCTGCCCTTCCCCCGTCTGTCGAGACAGGTGACACTGACAGATTTTGGGTAAGACTTTAGCCAGGGGCAGATTTGTGGGTAAGACTTTAGCTGCATTTCCACTTTAATTTGGTTAAACTCGCCGAGACAATGGTTACTTTTCCCATTTGAAAAATTAACCAAAAATCGGTTTGTTTTGCTCACGGTCAACCAAGCCAAAATATCACTAGGCGAAAAACCAGAAACCAATTGTGGTTATCAAAGGTGGGTTTGTCCTTGAGAGTTGCCCAGGAAGACATACATGTAAACAAGCAAGGCACTTCCTGGCAGCCAGAGCATGAGTGGTGCATTGTGAGATGAGAATAAACTCAAAACAAAAATTTGTGTGGAGTGTCCACATACGTACTACAAATAATCATGTTTTGTGGGGGAAAAGTCTCATTAAAGGCCCTATACAACATTGGTAAAGGTCAGAAGATTGCCACAGTTTGTGTGTTAAACCATTAAACATTCCTGCCTTTAACAGTGGAGACCGAATCACGATTCAAATCCCACTAAAAATCAA